>JANEHK010000150.1:208480-261367 GCA_025960845.1 Tachycineta bicolor | reverse complement strand
CAACATTAACAATTAATACAACATAATACATATAGTAAATATCTTGCATAGAGCCATATAATATGCATTTTTCACATTAGGGGAGCTTGAGACTATATTTTAAAAACAGTTTCCCAAAATTCTGGGGAGCTTATTTGCTCAGATGATACATCTGGAAATTGAGCAAATAACTGCCAAAGGAAATTTTTTATTCTTATGTCCTGCTCAGCCTTGAGACCCTACTCAATGGAAAGCCGATGCCAGAGAGTGCTGGCTCCTCCCCCGCCGTGGCTTTTTCCCCCAGGCGGCAGGGCCCATAGGCGAGACCCCAGAGGCTTCACCCAATCAGTGATAAAGCAGGATTAGGTTACATCTCAATGAGGGGGCTGGGCACTGCTGGGCAGGAAGAGATAGAAAAGAACATTGCAAATATAAACCCAATTAATGCATTACAACATTTCCCCTTTTCTTATTCAATTAAGAAGGAGGAAGGCTCGGTTCGTGGGAAATGCTCAGAGTTTGGACCTTGAGTACCTTTAAAGTTGCAAGAGAAAAATGACCTTTAGTGCAAACTATTTAGAAAGACACTGTCAAGGAATAATGATAATTAGAAGGAGAAGGTTTGGCACTTTCTCCTCCTCCAGGCAGCACTGGCCACTTGTGGGCCCTCTGCAGGGGGTTTTGCAGTTTTGGGGATGAAGGGTTTCACCCCCTCAGCTGGCACCCACTTGAGATCTGGGGAAGTGGACACATAGGCGTACCCACAACCCCAGGTGACCTGATCATGAGGACTTTTTGTTTCTCTGGTCGCTGGATCCTTTACTATCATATCTGGTGACTTTTGCTGAAAGGCAGAACTGGTTAAAACAGGATTATTTAGTTTAACATTTACCTTTTCTATCTTTTTCTTTTTAAAAAATTCCCTTTGGACCTTTGAGACCTCCTGCCCCCATTGTCCCGAAAGTCCAGAAATGGCTTCTTCAAAGGGCATTGAGATGCCCAATGTCCAGCCTGATCGCACAGGAGACACTTTTTTCCTCTCTTGGGCGGTGGCCGTGGCACAAGTACAGGAGGCACGGTGTTTACAGCAGCTTTTTGTGGTGGCTTGACTCTGGAATTGTGGTTTTGATGAGCTGTTATGAAGGGAATCTTCCTGGCACACACCTGGAACATGTCATGTTAAGCTAGAGCTGGTTCTGTGGATAGGCTGAGGATAGCTGCCTTGCAATGTTTGCATCGGCCAGAGCCATCTCCTCCAGGACCTGTTCCTGAGTTCCCTTATTCTTAACCTGTAACTTGATAGCTCACGTTAAACATTCCACAAATACTACTAAAAGTTCTGATGTAAGCTGCTTTGTTTTACTATAAGGTTGGAAAGACTTATTGGGCTGGGTTGCTAATTGAATGACAGAAAAGTTGGGATTGCTCCCTGCTTCCGGGTTCCTGGCTCCCCCCCCACACACATTGCCGTGGACCCTGGGCACCCCTGTGCGGCCCGTGAAGCCCGGCCCGGCGGCGCCGCATGGTCAGAGCACACTGAGGACAGTCCGCCCGGATTGACAGCGGCGCCGGGGGCCGGTGGGCCCGGCCCCCGCACCCCCACGCGAAATGCCGTGCGGAGGGGATGCCGCTGCCCCGAGCCCCGACCCGCCCCCCCCTCCGGGGCACAGGAACCAGGACTGTGGGCAGGGAAATCGTGGGAACCAGAGGCAGGGAGGCTTGAGTCACACAGGGAGGAGTCAGAGGACGGAGGTTTGAGGATAGGGGACAGAGTCAGAGGAGAGGGCGGTGCCGAAGTGAATGAGGGACAGACAAAGGCAGACTCCTCATGGCTCTGGAGCACGTGGCTAAATCATATTATAAGACTTTTGGACAAAGGAATACTCTTTATCTTGTGCCCCCCCCACCCGGGGATTACCGAGATGGGAGTTTTGAGCACTCAGACTGCCTGCAAAGGTACAACCTGGGGAAAGTTCACAAAGAACTGGCTATTTCCCTTTTTATTTTGCTTTTGCAAAGCAAACTTAATTTTTAAGCTATAAAAGGCGCAAAATTTGCATCTTCTTTGTTGTTAGAGGAGCCAGATTCAACTATTTTTTTTATTATAGCCTCCCAGAATTCTGGGGAGCTTATTTGCTCTGATGTTAAGGCTGGAAACTGAGAAAATAACCACAGGGTTAATTTCTTCAGCTGTTTCTTTGAATAATGGATCTCGTCATTATTCAAGGTATATAAAATGTAATAATAGACTCTTTTGTGGGGAACAGACAATCTTGCACTCATTTTTGGCTCTGATTTTGAGTTTCTGTGTTCTCCCTATTGTGACTGAGAAACTGAAAAGAAAAAAACTTGCTGGAGAGAAAAAAAGCCAAAAGGGGTTCCACCCCCCCAAGCGTGCTATCTCTAAAGCACTTTGAAGGTTCACTCTGAAAGCAAAACCTTCCCCGATAGAGAAAAAAACCCTTTTCCCTGAGGAGTTCCACCTCTGAAAGGGATTTTCCCTTAGAAAACCAAAAGTAATACTCACCAAAATTCCAGTGTTTCTTTCCTTTCTTTCCCGATCACTCCTTTTACCTGGAGACCCCTCTTTGGTGCATAAAGAGTTTTCAGTCTCTGATCCTAGGGTTATCTTTCCACGAGCATGTGGCCGTCCCTAGGCAGCTTGCCGGTCTTGGGCTTTTTTTGCAGCACTCTGATGGGATTTTTGAGTCCAAGGAAGAAAACTGCAGCTGTGGCCTGTAGAGTCCTGTATCTGGAGACTCCACAGCAAATGCCAAGCCTCACGGGTCTGTCTCTGCATGGGTTTCTTCAGCCACGTGCTCTCTGAGTGGTTCTTCCAGCTTTTTGGGAACCTTTTGTGGCTTCAAGCCCCAGTTCTGGCACCAGTTGTATCCTTCCCCACGAGACTAGACAGCCACCGAAGGTAAAGGGAGAGTCTTGACTCTCTGACTTCGGTGGGATAGTTTTGCTTTTATTCTTATGTCCTGCTCAGCCTTGAGACCCTACCCAATGGAAAGCCGATGCCAGAGAGTGCTGGCCTCTCCCCCGCTGTGGCTTTTCCCCCCAGGGGGCAGGGCCCATAGGCGAGACCCAGAGGCCTCTCCCAATCATTGTTCAGTAGGAGGAAACAAGATTAGGTTACATCTCAGTGAGGGGGATGGGCACTGCTGGGCAGGGACAGATAGAAAAGAACATTACAAATATAAACCAAATGAATGCATTACAACATTGCTGTCTCTGGAAAGATCATAGAATCATTAAGGTTGGCAAAGATCTCTAAGATCACTGTGTCCAACAGTTAACCCAACACTGCCAAATCCATCAATCAACCATGTCCCCAAGTGCCACATCTACTGTCTCTCCTCAGCCTCCTTTTCTCCAGACCAAAGATGGCTGGACTGCCACTGTTGGTGATACTATATTGATTTTTACCTTTTTTTTCTTTTATATATTCTCTATATTCTTTACACAGATACTTGTAGCTTTGTAGTCTATTATTGTAACTTAGATTCAGTATTTTCCTAGGCAGAAAGAGAAAACAAATTCCAGGACCCCTATGCTATCTTGGTTCTCCTTAGAAAACAATGTTGAGACCAGCTCTTTGAAACATATTTTTGTAAACAGAGCCTAGTCCTCATCTGAGGGGGGAGGATTTAGATGGTGCTAGACCTGGGGGCATTACTTCACCAAGTGTGCTTCAAATTGGGGGGTCTTGTCAGATATGCTAATTTGCAAAATGTATAAAAATTGTACATACATCATGAAGGGCGTGCATCTTTAGTGTTTTCCACCTGATGAATTGTGCACCTAAGAATCCTTATATAAAGGTACCCCTTTTTATCACCTTAACTGTGTCTGGCTCATATTTCTAGGACCATAGAAAAAAGCATCACTGGGAAAGCCCGTGCTGAGGAGAAAAAGAGGCAGCACCCTAGGTGGTGGCCAGCATGTGGGACCACTTAATCTCAGAACTTCTCATCACTTTTAAGAGCTGGTGTATAATGGCATAACTGGAATAGTATGGGCAATTTAAAGACTGAAAGATTAAAAAGTAGGATTCCTCTTTCCAAACTATAAAAGCCAGTATGTGTGGAAGGGGCTGACAGCTGGTCTGTGAGCCAGGAAAAATTAATTGATGAGATCCGTGTGTACCCCTGAAAGGAATTTTTACCTAGGCCATTGACATGGAAACTGAGAAGAAGGAAAAGATAAGTAGAAGAAACCTGCAGCTGGAAAAAGTATTTTTAGAAAAGTTTTGTGAATGCTAGCTGAAAACAGTGGTGGAGACTGTTCTGTACCAATGAACACTGTGTCTATTTATTGTAACCAATAAGTATAAACTTTGTTGAGGAATGTATAAAAGACAGCATGCTGCTATAATAAACAGAAGCCTTCTGAAGTTCTACCGCATCACTCTGTGTTGTGACCGTCTCAACAGCGGCAAGCATGGTTTTAGCAAGGCACTGAAAATCCCCCTCCTCTGAAATGAACTTGGTGCAAGTTTGACATGCAGAAGGGGAAGTTTAATCTCAAACACTGGGAGTTATCACAGCCCAAACAACCAAATCAGGGACTTATAGGAAGTGACAGGCAACCTCAACTCTAAGTGGGGTCATCAGCTCCACCTAAACACTTTATCTGAAATATATCTGCAGGGTAATAAAAACAGGATGGCGAATGATTCAAGACTAAATACTCTGACACATCTTGCAATACCTTTTGCACTCTCTTTTTGAATCCAGGAAAAGCCAGGAAGCTGAGTAGCAGCTCCATTTCCATTCCCTTTTCACCTCCCCTCAAAAAGAGCAACTTTTAACCATATTATTTATATTACCCTCGCATCTGCAATTAGGCACTGCACAAACATGCAATCTGAGGGAACTACCTGCCCCAAAGAGCCCACAGGTGGGCAGAGGCAGGGGATACATTAGACCATGAGATATACCATCTGTCTCTGTCATGAGGCAGAGCCAGGTGTATGGGCTAATTCTTGGTTTGGTGAGAAAATGTGTCTAAACCCCTCCTGCATTGACACAAAGTAGACACGTGTCCATCTCCATACTGCCATCAGCATCTGCCTGCAGTGGCAATAGCCCATTTAGTTTCCCAGGTGAGGGAGGTCAAGCATGGAGAGGGAGAGCGCAGACACTGCTTGTGTCCATTTCTGCTGGGGTGGATGCAGTTAGCTGGAATCCTTAGAGCTGCCTTCATGCCTTTGTTAGAAATATCACCTCTCCCATGAAGTCCATCCTGTGGATGATGGGCACATTCTGCTCCATTAGAGCCTTACCAAGGCCAACCAGCTCAACAGGGTCTTGGTAAAATGAAGACCAAATGCAAATTGAGCAGTAGCTTTAAGATTCTAATTTGCAATTTTTTGAAATTTGAGCCTTTTTTTATTTCTCCTTCATTTTCTCCCTTTGTAGGAGGTACAGTCCTGGTGGGGACCACAGACTGAAAACCTCTGCAGCTAGATAGCAGCAGAAATGTTTATTTTCTTCCTCAATTCTCAAACTTTATTAAATCTTTTAAACCCAGATGTCTGGAGATTCACACCTTCTATCCAGACTATATCTGAATTTACTAAAAGCTCCTAAGTTTCCTGTCACCCAGTGAACATAAACAAAGTTGACAAACAACCACATTCCTCCTTGGAAACGATTTAAAAAAAAAAGGTAAAACCAGTATTGAAGACCTTTGGCTGACAGGTTGAATAACAAACACATGCATGTGCACACATGTACAGACACACCTACCTTGCTTGCAACTCAGTGCCTGCATTGGAATGCGTAATAAAAGCACAACAGCTGCCTACACCACTTATCTAAGGAAAAGGTCAGAGAAAGGATTATATCCAGCATTTCCTTTGAAATACTCTATAAGGAGAATGTGGTGGGGTTTTTTCCTTTCTGTTGTCTTTCCCATACTTTTCCATGGCCTTTTCACATTCATGTCACCAACAGAAGCAAACAGGGTTGCCTCTGATATTAAAGATCACTTATATAGTCCTTTGAACTGGGTTAGGTTTGATTTTTTGAGCAGTCAAGGAGGAGGTAAGGTATGATTTGTTTTGGACAGGGAGTTGTGGTAGTGTGTTTTCCTTTATGTATATTTTTGAAAACCCTTTTGAATGGTTTGTTCCTATTTCTCCCCTCAGGTAGATGGTTTTACCCAAAGTTTTCTCCTCCCTCACCCAGTTGCCATTCGCTCCCTAGACCTGCTTTTTACCCCATCTACATAAATGTCAACCCTCCCTAATCCCTGCCCTTTGTTCTAGAAAGTTCCCTGTCAGTCCTTGTTGTCCCAACGCCCTGCCTAAACTCCTCCCAGGAATTCCCCTATTCCACGAGGCCCCATTGGTCCATGTGACCCTTTCCATTCCCATTGTCTTTCCTATTGGTTGTCATATTGTGAGCCCCTCCCTAATCTCCTCCCTGTTGTATCCCTGATTGGTTGAAGAATTGTACCCTCCCCCTGTACCTCCCCTATTTAAAAGACTGCGCCCAATGCTGATTTTTGGCTTTTCATCTCTGCCCTCCCTCAGGGAATAAACTCCTTTGAGAAACACAGGGAAGACTCCTCCCTGTTCTTCACCCTCATCCTAGATGCTGTACCACCAGCTGCCATTGAGAGCAGAAGCAGCCCTGCTCTGTACCACCAGTCGTGACAAAGCTGGACCTAAGGGCGGCCACTCCTTGCACGGACTGGGTAGCGAGGGCTAGTTCGGGTAATTTCTCCATCAACTGCGTCAGCTGGCACCCAACAGGGAGTTGCTTAAATATTAAGCAGTGAAATGCAGTTGCAGTTGCTACTTGGGAAGTATAGTAGTGATTCAAGAAACTTGAATGAGGAAGATATGAACCTTTTCATGTTTTGAGGTCAAAAGCAACCTAATAATGGAATCAGGTAACAGAGAAAAAATTAGAAGTCTTAAAATTGCATTCTAGGAAAAAACTAGATTAGTGCTATGCAGAGTTGTATTGGTTTGTGTGAAAAACACCAATCACTTGTTTTTAAAATTTTAAAAGTTTAATAGTAAATAAGATGGTTATAAAAATAGAATTAGAGTAAAAAAATTGAACAATTAGAGTTAGGACAATATGAGACAATAAAAAAAACCAGTTACAGACGTCTGGGTGCCTCTCCAAGCAAAAAGCTCTGAAGAAGGATGCCTGCTAACAAAGGACCATCTCTTATAAGCAATAGCCTGTTGAATATTCATACATTTCATACATGATGCATAAACTCCATTGAAACAAAGAACCGTCTCTGGTTAGTATCACTTTTTTCCTTTAATCTCTATGGCATCTTCAGGGCTGAGCAAGGCAGGAGAAGTTGGTCTCTTCTGATAAGGAAGTAGTAAATTCTTTTTTTCTCTGGAAGATTTATGTTTTCCTGTGGTTGGCACACAAAAACTACACTCTAACTACAAAACTATATTTACCATATTATCAAAACATCAATACAACATTAACAATCAATACAACATAATACATATAGTAAACATCTTGCGTAGAGCTGTATAATATGCACTTTTCACAGTTTGCATGGCCTGGTCTTGGTAGCAGGGGTACTACAGGGGTGGCTTCTGTGAGAAACTGCTAGAAGCTTCCTCCATGTCCAGCAGACCCAATCCCTGGCAGCTCTGAAGATGGACATGCCTCTGGCCAAGTGTGGTAGGATGTTGTCCCCCCCCCTCCCCACATGGCTGATGCATATTGAAGAGATAACCCAGGCTGGGTGAAATGCCTGGCAAGGGGTCATCTTTGGCACCAAAAGGGCTGAGACCCTCAATTAAGAATCAACATCTTGGCGTGGAGAGCAGACGTGGGTGTAAAAAAAAAAAAAAAAAAAAAAAAAAAACAAAAAAAAAAAAAAAAATCATTGACCCAAAGACACTGCTCTTTACAACTATAAAAGCCACAAAAATTATTACAGAGAGAGAAGCCTCTTGCACACGCCCTGGAAATGTGTAGGCCTTCTCCTACAAAGCTTGGATGAATCTTCATAGATACTTTTCCAGAAACTGAGAGGAAAGATTTGATGTATGCCCCATCAGCAATTGGATGGTAAGATACATTGAATCCTGCTCTATACTATTCCTTCGCAAGCTGTAAAATTTGGTACATTAATTGTTCACTGTATGTTATCTACTAGTAGTGTTTCTTTGCTTATCCTGTGTAGTAAGAAGTCTAGTTTGTCTTATGTCTGTTTTCCTTGGTCTATTTAATAAATCATTCATTTTATAATAGACCTAATCAGCCATTATTAAGAACTTGCAGAGTGAGAGTGGGTTTTGGGGTACTGGATGCCTCAATAAAGTTATTGTCTACTGCCAAAGACCTGGGCAGAGGCAGGGACTGGTTTAAACTCCCCCCTCAATACGTAACACCAAGTCTGGGCCATTCAGAGGTGGTGGTAATGCCTCTGTGATAACATATTTGAGAAGAAAGAAAAAGGTTTTTGCACAGATGTAATTGCAGCCAGGAAGAGTGGGATGAGAACATGTGACAAGAACAACTCTGCAGACTCCAAGGTCAGGAGGGGGAGGAGGTGCTTCATGTACCAGAGCTGGGATTCCTCTGCAGTCCGTGGTGAAGACCATGGTGAAGCAACTGTGCCCCTGCAGTCCATGGGAATCTACCGGGATGCAGAGATCTACCCACAGTCTGTGGAGGAGACCCATGGCAGAGCAGGTCAGTGCCTGAGAGGAGGCTGTGACTCGGTAGGAGGCCTGTGGAGAGAGGAACTGTCACTGGAGCAACCTATCCTTGAAGGACTGCACCCCATGGAAGAGTGACCCACGCTGCAGCCGTTTAGGGAGGACTGTTGCCCGTGGGATGGAGTCACGTTGCAGTAGTTTGCAGAGAACTGTTGCCTGTGGGATGGACTCACATTGGAGAAGTTCACAGAGAAGTGTCCCCCATGGGAGGGACCCTACGGTGAAGCAGGGGAACATTTCCTTTCCTGGAGCAATAGGAGAAGCCACAGGTGATGAACTGACCATTACCGCCATTCCCTGTCTCCTTGTACCACTGGAGTAGGCAATAGAGCTGGGAAGGAGGGAGGGGTGGGGGGAAGGTGTTTTGAAGGGTTTATTTTACTTTTCATTATCCTGCTCCAATTTTGTTAGCAATTAATTCAATTAATATCTCTAATTTTGAGCCTGTTTTGCCCGTGATGGCATTTGATGAATGGTGTCTCATGGTCCTTATCTCAACTCATGAACCCTTTGTTAATTTTTTTCTCCCCTGTCCAGCTGTAGAGGGGAGTGATAGAGCAGCTTTGGTGGGTGCCTGGCATCTGGCCAGCATCAACCCACTACATCCTCCCTATGGACACTGCCTCACTCTTTGAGACAGCATTCATCAAAACCCAGGAGTATTCTCTAAAGGACACATACCTCTAGCAATAATGCTAGACTGCAGCTTTTCCCTTGATTAATTTTTTTACAAGAGTGGAAAGAAAATAGTAATCTTTATAATTCATGTATTGATAGCAAAGTGTTTAACATCTCAACTCTGAGAAGAAAAGAGCAAATTCACAAGAATTACTCTGTGAATTTGCCTCAAAAGGATTGCTTCTCCACCCCTATTATTATTTTTATTTTTGGTGGAAGTTTATTTTTCTAATAGAATTAACATTACCTTCTTGGGTTCTTTGCAAATGGGTGAGATCAACTTGCTAAAGCTGTTTTAGCTCAAACAGAGAAAAGAGATTTTCCAAATCCTCAAAGTTAAAGAAAAATTCTCCTGATAGGTTATTCTTCCCATAAATAGACATTCATATTGGCATCCCTCATGAAGAATTATTGATAAGGGTTGTCCCAGCTCCAATCAAGAAAAAGGTCTTGGAAAAACTTAAGGAGCTACAAAGCTCTTGCCTAGTTATACCAAAAAAAAAAAAGCTCACTCAAGGCTCAGCACTGCCAAAAACTGCTCAGATGGGCTGGCTGGACCTGGCTTATTCTCCCTTCATCACTTCTGTATGACACACCTATCCCTCTTCTTTTCACTCCTGTTCTATTTTTGAAGGTGATTCCTTTATATGACCCAACTCTACCAGAAAAAGGCTTAATTTCAGCACTGAGAGAAATGTGGAAGAGTCCTTCAGGATGAAAGGTAAGATAAGAAAAGCAATTTATTCCATTAAGCTGAAGAACAGTTCTTCCAGAGGAGGCAGGTCATTTGCATGCCATTTGGGTTCACTGGGAGAGATACCTCTGTTCTCTCATTCCTGGCTCCCAGTCCTTGAGAGAAAGTGGGGCTGAAGAGGACAGTCTACATTACACTCCAGATGCATTCAGGCTCCCAACACATCTCTCTAGATCATCAGAATAAATCTGACAGCACTTTGAAGTCTGTAAACCAATTCCGAGGTAACTGCTTGGAGTTTCTCCCCTCCTCATACACCAGCTTTTTATTTGATGTTCTGGCACAGAGCTAATCTGAGAAAGGATCAGAAACTTGATGCTATTGACAGTAGTGACAGAAGTGTTTCAGTATGCAGCTGATTGAGCACTGTCCACATTTCACTGAAAAACTCAGCTGCTCCTGTAAATCGAGTGAAAGTCAATACAGGCAGCTCCTCCTCTGTCCTGGGTGCCCCCCTCCTCCTTGAGCCCTCCTGGAGGCCTTTCACCACTGCCACCCCTTGTAGAACCCAGGTGAGAGTCTGCCCTTGTGTGTGATGGAGACATGGACCAAGAGCTCATGTGGATTTCAAGGTCAGCAATGCAGTTTTCATCCTGATAATATAAAGCTTGGTTTACCCTACTTCTCCCCTTTACAGTGCTCCTTTTCTTTTGTCATTTTTTTTTAAATAGAGATACCCCAAGAAAAGGACGTTTCTAAAGGTGAAAGAAAATGCGGGGAGAAGCCCAGAGTCAATCATGGTCTTCACAGAAGTAATGGTGAATGCTTGTTTTTTGAGGGTACACAGGGTTCTTTTATACATATATCATTCTTGTGCATAAGCTGTTCACGTGGCATTTTACTACTAGCTATTGGTTACCTCCTGGTGTCCACGAGCCCTAAGGGGCTATACTATTGGCTAATGTTATCTGCATAAGCATTCCTTTGCAGTTACCTGTTTATACTTTGTTAAGGGGCCAACAGCTTGTTCCCAGACTATTCGTCCTTGACAGTGCTAAAATAACAGAACTTTCCCAGCACTGTAAGGCCTCTCTGTGTCTATCTCCAAAAATCCTACTACGAGTTTCATTCTAAATCCTCAGCCCAGGCTTACACTGTAACAACCAGGTAGCGTTGGAGGTGCAGGAGTGTGGTAACTGCATGTCCAGCAATGCCCATGTGGCAGTGCACATTGGGGTTAAAAATAGGAAATACAGGTCTGTCTCTGCTGGTTTTCTCAGCTGCAAATCAGTAATGAAAGCCAACTGCAAGGAGTAAAATTTTACAAAGGTAGAAGAGGTGGGAGAAGAGGCTCAAGCCCATTGCAGATGGCAACTTTGTGTTTGCAGTGAGTAAACAGGCTTTATCCATGTCTGTGTCTCAGAGCAAGCAAACCACAAAGCAGATTAAGCATCTGGCATGGGGAATCTGAATTTGTGCAGAAAACCCCAGCTCTCTTCCTCCCTCCCAGCTCAGCGCAGACATGCGCTCTCAACCAAATAAACTCATCTGGACCAGATTGAACCTTCCAAGTAAAAATAAATACATCACATTGGAACTGGCAGTGATTTTTCAAAGATTTAAGTTGGGTCCCTCCCAATTTTCACTCAGCATTTATACATTTTCTCTGCTACAAAATGGAATAATTTTATATTCCTTGCTCTGATACATATTTTATGAACCTTCAGAAAAGCTGCTTCTTATGCAGTTACTATTTCGGTTCCAAAGTTAACTGGTTAAAACACATTAGATTGGGCATGAAAAGAAAAAAGAAAAAAGGAAAAAGAAAAAAAGAAAAAAGAAAAAAAGAAAAAAGAAAAAAGAAAAAAGGAAAAAGAAAAAAAAAGTCAAGTGAGGAATGCTGGGGGATTAAAAAGAGCAGCAATGTTTGGAATGGCTCTGCAGCCAAGACAGCAAACCTGGTCTTTTTAATGGGGCCTCCCATTATAGACCTTAAGCTAGTACTCATCTTTACTGAAGTGTAATTCAAAGTCCAGGGAGAAGTTAGAAAAATAGTGGGGTTTATTAAAGGCTTAGCAGATGAGAGAAAGTACTGGGCTTCCACCAAAGGTCATTCCCAAACGTGCCAGCAGAATATTATGTGATCTCAAGTCTGGTTCAATAAACACAGAAGCAGGGAGACAGTGCTGCTGCAACAAGCTGTCACTGCATGGACTTCCCAGAAGTCAACCGTTGTTCATCAACTTCTGAATAAACTGTTGTGGTATTTTTCTGGAGGTGAGTAACACCACCACATCTAAACACATTTCTGATGTTCAGACCAAAAAAAATCCAACCTCACTGTTGGAGGGTAGGATTTTTCCTTTTTTTTTCTTTGTCTCAGGGAATTTATTGCCTAAGAGATGATAACAACGATACTTACAAGATAAAAGAAGAGGTTGGGAGGAGGAGGGGAAAGGATGCAGGTGGCTACCCTCTTAGCTGGGGACTTTCTCTTGGGAAGTGCAGAGATACCTCGAGATTTTGGCTGGGGGTTCAGGGGGCTGGGGTCACGTCCCCACTCTCTCTCCCAGGATCGGAGTGGGACAGGTGTGTTTTTTGGTGCTGGACTGTTCCCAGAGGACTCATTGCCACTGCTGAGTTTTCGTCCTTTACTGCGTCTTCTTATCGAGGGTGAGCATCTGCTGGCAAGAGCAGCTGTTGAACTGGGACCTTTTCAACACCCAACCTCACTGGGAAGGGGAACCTGACCCCTCCCCCTTCCTGGAGGGAGTGTGTCCTGGCTGCTGGTGGCAGCCCATCTGCCACTGCCCAGCCCCGCTGTTTTCTGCCACAGCTTCGGACTTTTTTGCTACACTTTAACCTGACATCCCATGTCTGCCTGGACTGCCTGTGGCTCCTGGCACAGCTCTGGAGTTTTTCTTACACTTTGTTTGCCACCCCAGGTGTGCTCACCTCTGCTGTTCCAGCCTACTGCTCCAAGGTTCCTGCTACAGTCCATTTCACCATCCGGAGAGGCACCAGGATCAGCTGCACCCCATGAGTTTCCATAGGAAGCTCCTTTCTATCTCTTCTGCTGGCTGAGCTGCCATTAACCATGTGGAGAGGTGGCTGTGCTTGCACCACAGTGCCCCCTGCAGCCACGGGAATCATCACACCTGCCCTGCCTGGCCAGGAGCCAACAGTGCCCCTGCTGGCTGTGGCCACAACTACACCAAAGGGGAAAGTGCTTGACAGTCGAGAGAAGGCTGTCATTGGGTCTTTTTTTTTTTTTTTTTTTCTTCTATTTGTTGTTAAAGCTGTTGTTTTTGTTTGTTTGCCTTGTTACACACACACACACACACACACACATATATATATGTATGTGTAAAGAGCTGTTATTCCTTTTCCCATATGTTTGCCTGAAAGCCCATAATTTCAAAGTTATAATAATTAGGAGCAAAGGGGATCATATTTTCCATTCCAAGGCAGGTACCCACCTTCCTTGGCAGGCACCTGTCTTTCAAATCAAGAAACCAACAAACCCAAAAATCCCTTCTGATGGCCACTTTACAGATATCATTTGAGCTTGTGGCATTTTCTCCAAAAAGCAGTCTATACAGGAATCCTTGATTTTAAAAACATTAGTTAATTCAACACCAATCCTTTATGTGTTATGAATAGTTCAGTTGGGTTGGCTGACTCAGGTCTAAGGTTCACTTCCAGGTCATAATTAAAAAATATTACTGGTCAGGAAACTGTATTTATGTAAGTGCCAAGATAAAAAAAATGAAGAAGTAATAAAGGAAAGTGGAGTTTTGAAAACCACTAAAAATAGAAATGGATGGAGATACAGCAGATCACCCAGTGATGGAAAAGCTGGGTTCTTAGATTTCTGCCCCTATTGCTTTCTCCAGTGTTTCGTCAAGTGCCAACAGTGACCATTGTGTCCAGGGAGGTCACAGTCGCTGGCAGGGAAACAGACAAGTCTCTTTTGTTAAGCTCGAGAATCCATTTATTCCTCTCCCCGCCCCCCCCCCCCTCCCCCCCCCCCTCCCCCCCGGCCAGGGAGGGGGTGAAGACGGAGAGAGCGCTCAGGGGCAGAGTCGTGAGGTTATATGGGGTGTTGTAGGGGTGGGGTTTTCAAAGGAGGAGTTAACAAAGGTAAGATGACCTTAAAATGGGAGCACTCACAACTCCTCCATTTATAAATTGGTTAAAAGGTGTGTTGAATAACTTATAATAAGGGGATTCTCGGGAATATGACTTACTGGTTTGCAAAACTAAAATGGACATTATTAAGCTAAATTAACAAGCAGTAGAAAAGCATCTGAGACTTAATTACAGAGGATAAAGTAACAGAAATGATGATATTGAATTAAATTAATGCATTTTCACTTAATGGGTTAATAGTTCAATCTCCTTTGGCTTTTGATCTTCTCACCAGAAGGGGTGCAGTTCTTTCATCTCCTCTTCACGAGGGGCACAGTTCTTACTGTTTGGTCTCAACTTTGGTACTGCTGTTGTGGGTGTTACTATTGTAGGTGATGATGACTGGGAAGCAAGGAATGGTGAAAGCAGCAGTGGTAGAGCTGGCAGCACATGACAGGGCCCGACCCTCTCTAGGGGCTGCCCAGCTCTGCCACGCCTCCTCTGCTGCATGGGCCTGGGACAGGGCCAGCTGCAGGGCACAGCAGGGCTCAGCCCTCTCTGGGGCTGACCAGCCCCACCTCGTCTCCACTGCCACGGGGGCCTGGGAAGGGACCAGCTGCAGCTGCGCAGCAGGAAAGGGGGGGAGGTAGGTAGGGGGGAGAGGCAGGCACCGGACTGGAAAAGAAGGACTTTGATGGGAAAAAGGGGATCTCAAAACCACATGGTAAGCGCCATTTTTTAGAAGGAGTGCCCGGGACGGTGCAGCCACTGCCTTTCCGGGCAGGGAACGGGAGCTATGGAAAGAGAGGGGGTGAAGGAGGACACAGGACAGCAGGAGGACAGTAGCACATCCGCGTCACTTCTGGATGGTTTCCAACCTTGTCCTGACTTCAGGGAAAGGGGGATAGAGGTGGAGAGGGGCACAGGTTGACAGAGAGATGGTAGCAGCTCTGAGCCACCCTGGCAGTTTTCACTCCTTGCCGCGCTCTTAGGAACAAAGGGTAAGGAAAGATATAGACAGCTTGACAGAAACTGAAAAACATGAAGTTTCACAGGAGGGAGTACCACTGATCTAGGGCACCGACACTGCATGCAATCGTTCATAATCGTCCATAAGTAGCCACCAGGGCTTTATCATCCATAAGTTGCAGCAAATGTATCAGGAGAGTTGGTAAGAGTCCCCAGAATGGTCCTTTTTGCAGGCAGACTAGCCACTTGTAGCTCTCAAAAACTCCCTCCCATGAAGAATGAAAAGACTTGTGATGGTAGATGTTAGTCTCATTTCTTGGTCTCAGTAAGCTGGTCCCCTTACTGGATGTTTCCCTCCCCATAAGCCTTTTACTCCCATGTTTTTAAGGTCACTCTCAACCTGGTCTCCAGCCACGGTATTCTTGAGTCTTCCTTTTTAAGATGGGGATCCTGCAGGGAGAGACTTACGGGATGTCGGTCCTGTTGTTCTCACTGGTTGTTGGCATTCACCATTTGTTTTGTTGTGTGGCAACAGTGATCATCGTGTTTAGGGAGGTTACAGCCACCGGCAGGGAAACAGATGAGACAAGTCTCTTTTATTAAGCTCAAGAATCCATTTATTCCTCCCCCCCCCGCCCAGGCCAGGGACAAGGCAAAGATGGAGAGAGGGCACAGGGGCAGAGTCGTGAGGTTATATAGGGTGTTCTAGGGGCCGGGTTTTCAAAGGAGGAGTTAACAAAGGTAAGATGACCTTAAAATGGGAACACACACACTCCAGTCTAGATAAAACACTCCATCAGCAAAATCCTGTCATTAGATTTAGCAATGACATCTCCAAGGACAGAGCAATAGGTGTGCAGGATTGGCTGTATAAGTATCCCTTCTCTCTGGGATTATGCTGTTTACATGCTAGCCTCTAGGAAAGAGGATGATCGATGCATTACAGCAGAGGAGGGGGACAAATGGGAGGGGAAGAAGACAGCAAAATCTCATGCCCAACATGAAACATTTAAGTCCTAAATTTTTGTGGGTATCAAAGAATCAGAATCACTAGGTTGGAAGAGACCTTCAAGATCATAGAGTCCAACCCATGCCCTAAACACCTCAACTAAACCATGGCACCGAGTGCCCCATCCAGTCTTTTTTTTAAACACATCTAGGGATGGTGACTCTACCACCTCCCCAGGCAGACCATTCCAGTACTTTATCATCCTTTCAGTAAAAAACTTTTTTCCTAATATCCAACCTATATTTCCCTTGGCGCAGCTTGAGACTGTGTCTTCTCGTTCTGTCAAGTTGCTGCCTGGAGAAAGAGACCAACCCCCACCTGACTACAACCACCTTTCAGGAAGTTGTAGAGAGCCATAAGGTCACCTCTGAGTCTCCTGTTCTCCAGGATAAACAACCCCAGCTCCCTCAGTTGTTCCTCATAGGGCTTGTTTTCCAAGCTCCTCACCAGCCTTGTTGCCCTCCTCTGGACACGCTCAAGCATTTCAACATCCTTCCTAAACTGAGGAGCCCAGAACTGGACCCAGTACTGTTGGTGTGGCCTCACCAGTGCCAAGTACAGGGGAAGAATGACTTCCCTGGTCTTGCTGGCCACACTATTTCTGATACAGGTCAGGACACCATTGGCCTTCTTTGCCACCAGGGCACACTGCTGGCTCATATTCAGTCAGCTGTTGACCAGTACCCCCAGGTCCCTTTCCTCCTGAGCACTGTCCAGCCACACCGTCCCCAGCCTATAATGCTGCAGGGGGTTATTGAGGCCAAAATGCAGGACTCAGCACTTGGACTTATTAAACTTCATCTTGTTGGACTCTGCCCATCCATCCAACTGTTCCAGGTCTCTTTGCAGAGTCCTACCTTCCAACAGATCGACACACACTCCCATATTAGTGTCATTTGCAATTTTACTAATGAAAGACTCAGTACCCTCAGCCATGTCATCAATAAAAATATTGAACAGAACTGGCCCCAGCACAGACCCCTGAGGGATGCTACTAGTGACTGGTGCCATCTGGATGCAGCACCATTCACCACCACTCTCTGGGCCCAGCCATCCAGCCAGTTCTTAACCCAGCAAAGAGTGCACCTGTCCAATCCGTGGGCTGCCAGCTTTTCTAGGAGTATGCTGTGGGTCTGATACCCTGGCCATCCTGTAAATTCTGTGTGATGACACACAATATAAACTGTTCCATAACCTTACTGCATACTGAGGTCAGGCTAACTGGCCTATAATTACCAGGATCCTCCTTCCTACAATTTTTGTGAATGGGCATCACATTGGCCAGCTTCCAGTCATCTAGAACCTCACCAGTGAGCCAGGACTGTTGGTAAATGATGGAGAGTGGCTTCGCAAGCTCATCTGCCAGCTCCCTCATCACCCTGGGATGGATGCCATCTGGACCCATAGATTTATAAACATCCAAGTGGCTCAGCAGTTCTCTGACTGCCTCCTTCTTGATAACAGGGGGATCATTCTGCTCCCTGAAACCATCTACAAACCCAGGAGGACAGTTGTCCTGAGGACAAGCCATCTTCCCACTAAAGACCGAGTCAAAGAAAGCATTAAACACTTCCACATTCTCCTCACCTGCAGTTACTAAGTTCCCTCCCACATCCAGTAGAGAACAAAGGTTGGTCTTGCCCTTCCTTTTGCCATTAATATATTTGTAAAAACATTTTTTATTATCCTTCACAAAAGTTGCCAAATTAAGTTCTAACTGAGCTTTGACACCTCTAATTTGTTTCCTACATGCCCTAGCAACTCCCTTAAACACTTCCTGAGTGACCTGACCCTCCTTCCAAAGAGGATACATCCTCTTTTTATTCCTAAGTTCCTTCAAAACCTCCTTGCCTATCCAGGCTGGATGTTTGCCTCGTCGACTCATCCTTTGTCACACAGAGACAGTCTGTTCCTGTGCCCTCAAGATCTTTGTTTTGAAGCACACCCACCTTTCCTGAACTCCTTTTCTTTTAAGGGCTGCTTCCCAAGGAACTCTCTGAATAAGTCTTGTAAATAGGCCAAAGTGTGCCCTCCAGAAGTCCAGTGTGAAAGATTTATTGATGTTCCTTCTCACTTCACCAAATATCAAGAACTCTATAATTTCATGATCACCATGCCCCAAATGGCCTCCAACCACCACATCTCCCACCAGCCCATTTCTATTTGCAAACAATAGGTCTTACATAGTCCCTCCCATGGTGGGCTTACTCACCAGCTGTGACAAAATGTTATCCTCCATGCAACTCTGAAACCTTCCTGGACTGCCTCTTTTCTGCTGTATTAAGTTCCTAGCAGATGTCTGGTAGGTTGAAGTCACCTGCAAGAACAAGGGCTGGTGATCCTGAAACATTCTCCAGCTGCTTGTAGAATAAGTTGTCCACCTCTTCTTCCTGGATGGGTGGTGTATAACAGACTCTCAGTAGGATGTCAGCCTTGTTGGCCTTCCCCTTATTCTTACCCATAGGCATTCAACTTTGTCGTCATTAGTTTCAATACCCATGGCATCAAGAGCCTCTCTAATATAAAGGGCCACTGAAGCAAGGGGGTTAAAATTTAGGGGGTGATTATTGTTTAGGGGTAGCAGTTTGAACAATGTATCTCACTTAACACTTACTGTGCTTGCAAAAGCAGAGGGAACAATGCAAGGCTATATGAAAAGGAATGGACTGTTTGCCAGAAACAGGGTGAAATAATGCAAAGTTTGCAAGGATGTTATGATAAGAGGGTCTGCTTAGACCCCTAAACCAGCTGAAACCAGCTTCACGGTTTGGACAGCGACCAGGAGACTAGAGAGCATGTGCAAGAGAACTGTGAATGCCCAGGGGCTTGCCAGAGATACCCTTTTAGATCAGGGTGAGAAAAACCATCCACCCATGGGCCTTTGCAGTCACATGTTAATATTTCATAGGTTTCCTTGTTCTATTGGTTTGTTAAGTTTATGTTGAATCATTGAAAACCGATATAATCACGGACAAAGACCCTCTAACTACTTAAAGTTAGAAAGTGGTATGTTTATTCAGTGGCGGGTGGCACAGGAGTCATCTATGAAAGGTGTGGCTGCCCCGAACAAGGCTCTCTATTTATTTTCCAAGATCTTACATACAATACATACGCATAACCCCAGCACCTCCCATCCCCACTCTCTATTAAAATGAGGCTATTAGTCCTTCACGCGTGCACAGTTCTTCTCTTGAATTGGGTCGGTGGCCTCGAATTGGGTCAGTGGTCTCAAAGGATGAAATCAGGAGAGTCTTCATCAGGTCTCTGTGACCCTCTGGCACTGTCCAAGGTCCCCTGCTTCGTGATTGATTGATACCAAGTCCAGGTGCTGGCCATTGTTCTTAGTGGTTTCAATCGGTTTGTATGACGGTTCACTTACTCCACTTTTTCTATAAACAAGCTCATAATATAACAGTTAGCTCTAGCTTGGGCATCTAATAATCATAAACCTACCATTTACTAATCTAACTTACATCTTGATCAATACAAATTGCTTCTAACTCTTAGCTAAAATCGTAACTCTTTAAAATCATGTTTCAATGTCACCCTGTTCAGCCCATGTTTGCCATATATCCACCCTTCCTAGAATGTTCTTCCGTCCCTTGAACCCCACTGGGTTATTTTTGCCACAGTACCCTACCCCTGTGATCCTATTACTCCCCCCAGTTCCTAGCCACCCCTCTGCACCACTTTTCCCTATCCCTATTGGACTCTGACTCTCAGAACCGCCCAGTTTATCTGCTATATAACCCTGGATTCTTGGCCCCATTTTGGCTCTCATCCCTGGAACATATTCAAGACTGTACCCACGATGCATGCTTCCATAATAAACAGCACTCAGATTTCCATACAGGACCCCATCTCCTAGCCTTTATTGTCAGCTCTTCATTAGCAGAGTGCACCGGGCCCCAAAGGTGCAGGTTACTCTCAGGGACACGCTGTTGCACTGACGCTATAGAGGATGAGGTGAAAAGTTCAAACCCGAGGAAGACTTGTCTTACTTCATCCTGACGACCACCATGTGACCACCAGAGAGCACTGCACAAGTACAGAAGGACTCTTAAACTCATTTTAATATGAAGCAAGGCTAGGCAGGGCTAGATAATGAATATGCATAGGTGTATTGTGAAACTTAATGCATATGAAGGACTTGAAAGAATAAATAGAAGGGAGAAAATTGCTGGAGGAGTGGATGCCTTTTGGAGGCACTATCCCTCATGTGCCTCAGCGCTGAATAAAGCATACCTACTTTACAACTTTCACCCCTCCACCTCTTATCCCTTACCTGTCTCTTCTGAAGAGCTTGTAGCCATCCAGTGCAGCGCTCCAGATATGTGAGTTGTCCTACCACATTTCCGTGATGGCGACTACATCATAGCTTTGCTGTTGTACCATGTCTTCCAGATCTTCTTGTTTATTACCCATGCTGCGTGCATTAGTATACATGCACTTCAGATGGGCTACTGATTTCATCCCTAACTCAGGCTTACCACCCTTGGGCCTACTTCCAGAGAGCCCAGCTGCATCCTCTTCCCCCTTCAAACCTAGTTTAAAGCCCTCTCAATGAGTTCCACCAGTTCATGAGCTAAAATCCTTCTTCCCTTAACAGGGTGATGGAGCCCATCTGGCTCCAGCAGGCCAGGGGCCGTAAAAGTTGCCCCATGATCAAAGAACCAAAAATTCTGCCAATGACACCAACCCTTAAGCTGCTTGTTGATAATATGGGTTCTCCTATTCCTTTCATCCTTTGTCTCTGCCACCAAAGGGACTGAACAGAACACTATGTGTTCTCCTGCCCTATCAACCACTTGACCCAGTCCCCTAAAGTCCCTTTTTATTGCCCTGACACTCCTCTTTTAAGTGTCATCACTGCTAGCCTGGAGTATCAGCAGTGGGTAATAATTAGAGGGTGAAATCAACCCAGGGAGTCTCTCAGTAACCTCCCATACCTGGGCCCCAGGGAGGCAGCAGACCTTCCTGTGGGATGGGTCCAGTCAACATATGGGGCCCTCTGTTCCCCTCAGAAGGGAGTCACCTACTACGACTACCTTTCTTCTCTTTTTACTGTCAGAGGTGGTGATCCGTCTGACAGATGAAGTGTAATTGGGAGGCTCACTGGGTAGATCATTTTCTTCTATGTCATCTGGCTGACCCTCTGGATCCAGGGCCTCATACCTATTCTGAAGTGGCACCTGGGTAGGTGAGGGGGGTCGGGAGGAATTTTCATTACCTCCCCAAATAGGAAGCTATTTTCACTCCCCTTCATCTACCAGGTGTCCTCCTGTTACCTGACAGTGGGGAAATCAATGAGGTGGTTTGACTGCTGGCCAAACACCAGTGCACCCACTAAAATTATTTACTCATTTTCTGCTCTGAGATAAGGATTAGGAGAAGAGCAAAGCAGGCTCAGAACTTTAAAGGGTATAAAGAAAGCTTTATGACCAGAACTAAAATAAGAATAATAAGAATCAGAATAAACCTCTAGAACACTTTTCCTCTTCCCAACTCTTCTTCCCTTTCCCACCAACAATGTAAAGAGACAAAATCTGGGATTTTTCAGTCAATTTACCATGTCTAAAGTAAATATTTTCTTCAGTTCACTTAGGGAGAGGAGTCTCTCCTGCCATGCCATGGATATTTTTCCACAAGAAACAGTCCTCTTGTGGCTTTAATTTCACAGCAAACCATTCTGCCTGGGAAAAGGAAATATGTTTGCCATGTGAATGTCCCTCCTATAGACCTACAGGTTTTCCCACAACTGTTTTTGAGGGCCATCTCAGCTTATGGGGTGCAATTTTAAGGATGGGCTGATCTAGAATAGAAGCAAAGGGTCTTTTCTTCTATATTTGGGAGCAGAAGTTTTCTTCTATCCCTGGGGTAAGGGTTCTCTTCTTTCTCTGTTCAAGCTTCTCAATAGATCACAGCTACTTCAGTATCTGCTTCAGCATTGGTACTTTTGCTCATGGACTGCAGCTTGAACGTTACATCCCCTCATGTATGCCATGAATTATAGGGATAATCATCTGATGGATTCTCACCATGGCCTTACATATGAATTTTCAGCCCCGAAGCGGGGGCATCTCCTCATTCTCCTCCCTCTATGCTTCACATGTTCCTTCCTCACTGACCTTTGTGTCTGTGTTGTTTTCACCCTTTCTCTTTTCTCTGACTCGGGAGAGGATTGATTGTAGGTTTCACCTGTTTTGTGGGAATCTTACAGCACTGAAAGAGTTAATTTCGCTCGAGCTCTGCACCAAGGAGTTCTTTCACTGTTCGTCAGGTGCTCTCTGCCAGGTAGCGGCCTGAGCTGCTCGAGGTGTAGGATTCCCACAGCTGCACTGGGGCGAGGGCTATGCTGGGCCCCCAGGGGCAGCAGGAGAGGCCAAGATCTCAGTGGCTCTGTGCTGTAGCCCAGCCCGACCCAGCAGCAGAGCAGGGCCGGAGCAGGGCCCAGCCCGGAGCCCAGCAGAGCCGGTCCAGCCCGACGACTGAGGGTGGAGCTCAGCAATGGCAAAATTTCAGCAGCCGGCACCGCAGCTCGGTCTGGGCTTCCTTTCCCCCCAGCCCAATGCAGGCTCAAGTCTCTGCCGTGGTTAAGGAACTCAGAGAGGAGATAAAGGAGGTGAGGGAGGAGATGAGGAGGAACAGTTCCCATGTGGCACCGGTGCAAGTTACAGGCCCGAGTCAGAGCCCAACGGCCCCCAGCTAGAGAGGATACACCCCACGAGCTGACCTGTGGTTCTTTCTGCATGACCATGGGGAAGACATAGGAAGGTGGGATGGGAAACCCACTTCTGCCCTGGCAGCACGGGTGCGTGAGCTCAAGGAGAGAAACACTAACCGAGGGGGTCCTACTAAGATGAAGGTAGCCTCAGCAACCCATGACCAAGCTGCCAGGTATTATAGAAGTGAGGATGATATGTCAGATCCCTGTGAAGGAACCTCTACCATGTATGCCCAGGAAGGGAATGATGACCAGTGCTGGAGGGGCCCTGCCTCTAGCCAGGGAGAGGCACATGAAAACCAAGTCTTTTGGATGGTGTGGATACGATGGCCTGGCACATCAAAGCCCCAGGAATATGAAGCTTTGGTTGATACTGGTTTGCAGTGTACCCTTATGCTATCGGAACGTGGGGACAGAACCTATTTCCATTGCCGGGGTGACGGGGGGATCAGAGGAACTGACTCTGTTGGAAGCCGAGGTGAGCTTGACCAGGAAGGAGTGGCAGAAATATCCGATTGTGACTGGCCCAGGGGCCCCACATATTTTGGGCATAGACTTCCTCCGCAATGGCTATTACAAAGACCCCAAGGGACTCAGGTGGGCTTTTGGAATAGCTGCTATGGAGGCAGAGGGCATTAAGAAACTGAATACCTTGCCTGGACTGCCAGAGGACCCATCTGCAGCAGGTCTCTTAAAGGTAGAAGAGCAACGAGTTCCAGTTGCCACCTCGACAGTGCACCACCGGCAGTATCGGACAAATCAAGATGCCCTGATCCCTATCCACAAGATGATCCGTGAGCTGGAGACCAAAGGGGTGGTCAGCAAAACCCACTCACCCTTCAACAACCCAATTTGGCCTGTGCACAAGTCTGATGGAGAATGGAGATTGACTGTGGACTACTGTGCCTTAAATGAAGTGACTCCACCACTGAGCACTGCTATACCGAACATGCTGGAACTCCAGTATGAGCTGGAGTCCAAGGCAGCAAAATGGTATGCCACAACTGACATTGTTAACGCATTTTTCTCCATTCCTCTGGCTGCAGAATGCAGGCCTCAGTTTGCTTTCACCTGGAGGGGCGTGCAGTACACCTGGAACCGGCTTCCCCAGGGGTGGAAACACAGCCCCACCATCTGCCATGGACTGATCCAGGCTGTACTGAAAAAGGGTGAGGCTCCGGAGCACCTACAGTACATTGATGACATCATTGTGTGGGGGAACACAGCAATGGAAGTGTTTGAGAAAGGAGAGAAGATCATCCAGATTCTCCCAGGAGCCAGTTTTGCCATCAAGAAGAGCAAAGTCAAGGGACCTGCCTGAGAGATCCAGTTCCTGGGAGTAAAGTGGCAGGATGGATGGCATCATATTCCCACTGAGGTCATCAATAAGATCACCTCAATGTCCCCACCGACCAGCAAGAAGGAAACACAAGCTTTCCTAGGTGCTATAGGATTCCGGAGGATGCACATTCCTGAGTACAGCCAGATTGTGAGCCCTCTCTACCTGGTTACCCGCAAGAAGAATGATTTCCACTGGGGCCCTGAACAGCAACAAGCCTTTGCCCAGATCAAGTAGGAGATCGCTCATGCAGTAGCCCTTGGCCCAGTCAGGATGGGACCAGATGTGAAGAACGTGCTCTACTCAGCAGCCAGGAACAATGGTTTGTTCTGGAGCCTTTGGCAGAAGGTGCCTGGGGAGACTTGGGGCCAGCCACTGGGATTCTGGAGCCGAAGCTACAGAGGCTCTGAAGCCAACTACACTCCAATAGAAAAAGAAATCTCGGCCACCTATGAAGGAGTTCAAGCTGCCTCAGAGGTGATTGGCACAGAAGCACAACTCCTGCTAGCACCTCGACTACCAGTGCTGGGATGGATGTTCAAAGCAGAGGTTCCCTCTACCCATTACGCCACCGATGCCACATGGAGCAAATGGATTGCCCTCATCACTTAGCGCGCCCGCATTGGAAACCCAAATCACCCTGGGATTTTGGAGATAATTACAAATTGGCTGGAAGGTGAAACCATTGGTCTCACGGGTGAAGAGGAGCAGGAACAAGTGACACATGCTGAAGAAGCTCCACCATACAACCAACTGCCAGCAGAAGAAACACGCTACGCTCTTTTCACTGATGGTTCCTGTCGCATCGTATGGATGAACCGGAAGTAGAAAGCAGCCATATAGAGCCCCACACTACAGGTTGCACAAGCCACTGAAGGAGAGGGTGGATCGAGTCAACTTGCTGAACTCAAAGCTGTTCAACTGACCCTGGACATTGCTGAAAGAGAGAAGTGGCCATAGCTCTACCTCTACACTGATTCGTGGATGGCAGCCAATGCTCTGTGGGATTGGCTGGAAAGGTGGAAAAAAGGCCAACTGGCAGGGTAGAGGAAAACCAATTTGAGTTGCCGATGAATGGAAAGACATTGCCAGTCAGGTAGAGAAGCTACCTGTGAAAGTCCACCATGTAGATGCCCATTTCTCCAAGAGTTGGGCTAATGAGGAGCACCAAAATAACCAACAGGTAGCTCAGGCTGCAAAGATAGAGGTGTCAAAGATAGACTTAGATTGGCAACACAAGGGAGAGTTGTTCCTAGCTCAATGGGCCCATGATGCCTCAGGTCATCAGGGCAGAGATGCCACCTATAAGTGGGCACAAGACCGAGGGGGGATCTAACCATGGACAGTATTTCTCAGGTTATCCATGACTGTGAGACGTGTGCTTCCATCAAAGAGGCCAAGTGGGTGAAGCCCCTATGGTATAGCAGGCGATGGTCCAAGTATAAGTATGGGGAAGCCTGGCAGATTGACTACATCACCCTTCCCCAAACCTGCCAAGGCAAGTGCTATGTGCTGACCATGGTGGAAGCCACCATCGGATGGTTAGAGACCTACTCTGTGCCTCACGCTACTGCCCGGAACACCATCTTGGGCCTTGAAAAGCAAATCCTGTGGAGACATGGTACCCCTGAGAGGACTGAGTCAGACAACAGGACTCATTTCAAAAACAGCCTTATATAAACACCTGGGCTAGAGAACATGGCATTGAGTGGGTGTACCATATTCCTTATCATGCGCCAGCAACCAGAAAATTTGAACGATGCAATGGCCTGCTTAAAACCACCTTGAAGGCACTGGGTGGGGGGACTTTCAAGAACTGGGAGATTCATTTAACAAAGGCCACCTGGTTAGTGAACATTTGAGGTTCCACCAACCTAGCAGGCCCCACCCAATCTGAGCCCCTGAGAACAAGAGATGGGGATAAGGTTTCAGTGATACAAATGAGAGGGATGCTAGGAAAAACTGTTTGGATTAATTCTTCCTCCAGCAAAGATCATCCCAATCATGGGGTTGTTTTTGCTCAGGGACTTGGCTGCACATGGTGGGTGATGCAAAAGGATGGAGAGACCCGATGCATACCTCAAGGGTGAAACTATACTTCCCTCTAGCCACCCCCCAGCTCTCGCTAGCTCAGTTATTCAGGGGTTTTAGGGAAATATATTTCCAGAGAGACAGAATAAAGATTTCAAAAGAGTGGCTCTCACCCCCAGGCTTCCATCCAAGCTCTATTCTCGATGTGATGTTCCAGGAGGCCGAGGAGAAAGAGAGCGAACCAAGAAGAAACAGGGGTATATCTAGTTTTGGGCCAAGGAAAGATATTGACCCTGAGCCAATAGCGTCAGGGGGATGTATGATAGGGAAAAAGGGTTAAACTACATAGCACAGGTTTCAGGGGGACTCTGAGGGGAAAAAACCATTCCTCAGAGGAACACATCTCCCCCTTTTTTGTATAAGAACATTAGAAGACGAACATTAGGTTACACGGAATATGGGTTTTCCCACCAATTACAGTTGGTGGGGGAGTCAACCTGCTTAAGGTTTGCCAACTCTATGTGGTTGACTTCTGAGGTAGAAGGTATGAGACTATTGATAGCCTTGAAAATCAAACAGTGTAGGATCCCGAACGCTATTGTTACAAGGAAAAGAATAGCAAGAAATAACAATATTGTTTTAACTATAGAAGTCCACCACCCTGTAAGTCCCCAGCCTTTGAACAGTTCTTTGAACCAATCCTCAGATTCTTGCTTCACTTGTCTGACCAAGCTGTTCATGCTTCGAAGGGCAGCATGGATGTTTGGAGCCTTCGAGGTCAGGTTTAGGCAACATAGTCCTTCAAATTCCTGGCATTCATGTCCATGAAGTAACAAGAGATAATCTAGCAGCACAGTTCTGGAGAGTGGCCTGTCTGGTAATTTCCTCATCTTCTAGGAGAGAGCTGATGGTGGTGGATGTTAAATTTGCCTGTTTGACAACCCAGCACTCTAGATGGCCCAATTCACCTAGAGCTTTGGCTGCTGCGACCCACGGAAGGAACAGGGACACAGCGACTCTTTTTGACTCGGCCCAATGAAAAATTTCTGAATTACAATTTGGATCCAATTGGTCAGCACTCCTCTTTTGAATTTTGTTTGCCAATTTGTTTTTGTGAGTCCAGTCACCAATTAAAGTTTGGTTGGGTGTCAATACGGACAACCGCCCTATGGTACATGGCCCTCCTAAAAGCCGAGACAGTATTCCTGCCCATAATGGAATTCCTACCAGACAAGTGGACATAGGATCCTCTGTTGATGCAGTGGACAAACATATGTTTTCCTGCGGAAGTGTCTTTGCCAGGGTCACCCAGACGTTTTGACGCGGCTGAGGGATGATCCATGCAGCTGCCAGACTGTTCAGCAACAACAAGATGACAACTTGTATGGGGTTCATCACAGGTTTAAATGTGAGGTAGGCTTTCTCTAAAAGGAAAAACAAACATTTTTAAAACATGTTAAAAGTTTCTGTTTCTGCCCGAAGGAGTCCACATCTAGGAAGATTCTTTTTCTTCCATCCGGCGGCGTCTTCTTTTGGATGCAACGGCTACTTGCCTCTTATCCCCTTCTGCTGGAGCTGGATTTTTAGGGACAAAAGGTTTCACCCACTTCTGGGGAATCCACCGAGGGCCTGAGGGAGTGGCCACGCACGCTTAGCCACGACCCCAGGTCACGAGCTCATAGGGACCTTTGGTTTTCCAAGTTTCTGGATCCCTAATCATGACCGGTGGACGCTGAGACAATTTGAACTGATTGCCACTGTTAAAATGGCGTACCACTGGTGGACTCATGTTTTCAAATGAACAATTCAGAAAATTGATGGTAAACATGGCTTTGCAGAGTTTCTCATGTGGAGACATCCCCACAGTTGTACTACTCTGTCTAGCCAGGACCTGTTTGAGCGTCTGATGTGCTTGCTAAACCACAGCTTGACCTGTGGGGGAGTGAGGTATGCCAGTTTTATGTTCCACTCCCCATTGCTGGACAAACTCCAGGAACAACTTGGACGTGTATGCTGGGCCATTATCAGTTTTGATTTATTTTGGAATCCCCAACACTGAAAAAGCTTGCACTAGGTGTTTCTTGGCATGTTCAGTCTTTTCCCCTGCTTGGGCAGAGGCATAAACTGCACCTGAATGTGTGTCAATGCTTACATGAACATATTTGAGGTGTCCAAAACTAGGAACGTGCGTAATATCTGTCTGCCATACCTCACAACTGCCAAGGCCTCGGGGGTTAACTCCCATACCCATTGATGGCATCGCTTGGACCTGGCAGTTGGGACAGGAGGCCACAATGGCTCGAGCCTGGCTCCGTGTTAGCTGGAACTGACGGATCAGGCCTGGCACATTCTGATGGTATTGTTGGTGACTCAGCTTTGCCTGTTGGAAGATATCAGGGAGATGTGCATTTTCAACAGGTGCAGCAAGGGAATCTGCCTGACGATTCCCCTCTGCAATTTCACCTGGCAAATCAGTGTGTAATCTTACATGCATCACATAAAACGGATGTTCTCGATGAGAAATTCAATAAATTAGCTTTGAAAGCAATCTGAAGAGATGTTCATTGTCAATTTCTTTGAGCACAGCCTGCTCCGCTCTGGACACTACTCCCGCCACGTAAGTAGAGTCTGTTACCAAATTAATTGGTTCCAAGAACTTCTCAAAGGCTCTTACCACTGCAGCTAGTTTAGCCACTTGGGAGGATCCCTCCACAAACTCCACATCAGCTTCCCAACGCTGAGTCTGAGGATTTCTCCAAGTCATCACCAACTTGTGGGAAGCCCCGGATGCTTTCGTGAACACTGTGAGAGCCTTGAGTGGTCTCCGACTCCTCTTCTCAAGGTGGAATTCCTCATTGAGCAACTTGTGAGACGGGGCATGGACTGATATTTGTCCCCTGTAGCTGTCCAGAGATAATTGGAGACTGGCATTGCTCTGAAGCAAATGCTCAAACATCTCTTTGGTCAATCTCTTGGGAGAGTTCCTTCCCTCCTTAGAAAGTTTGACCGGAAGGTGAATACATGTAAAGTCACAACCAGCCAGTTCACACAATCTCACCCTTGCCTTCTGAATCAGTTGAGCTATCAACTCTTGTGGCTCAGTGATGGTCTTGGATCTTTGGTGAGAGAAGACCCACTCTATGATCAAGAGTGAATCTCTCTGCCCCTCGATCCATTGAAAAATCAAACAATGCAAATGTGGCAGTTTTCCTAGAACAATGAATTGGAAAGGTATGTTTGGCTCACATCGATGAGCCTGCCTCTCTGATAAGGCCTTCTGTACGTTTTCGATTGCTGTCTTTGCCTCTGGGGTCAGTTCGCTGGGAGAAACCAGCTCCTTCTCCTCCTTCAATAAATTGAAGAGAGGGTCTAAACCTTCATTTGTGATGCCTAGCCAAGGTCTTACCCAATTCAAAGATCCACACAAGGAGTGGAGATCTGCTAGGGTTTTAGATTACACTCAATTTACAATTTCTGCGGAACAATGGTCCTTGCAGCTATTTGTAGACCCAGGCACTTCCAAAGTGGCATCCTTTGAACCTCATCTTCCTGCAATTGAAATCCAGCAGAGGTTAAAACCTTAACCACTAGGTCAAGCATGTGTCGGAGTATAGTCATTGAGGGCACACACAAGTAGATCATCTATGTAGTGAAGCATGATGGCATCCTTTCTCTTGGCACATACCGATGACAGTAATGAGGCTACGTACTGTTGGCATATGAAAGGACTAGATTTCAGACCTTGGGGAAGTACTTTCCAGTGATATCTCTTCATTGGGGCTTCTCGATTAATGGTAGGAACCGAGAATGCAAACCATGGGGCATCTTCTGGGTGTTGAAGAATTTGGAAGAAACAATCTTTGATATTTAAAACAGCCAATTGCCAGTCTCGAGGGAGCATTGTTGGAGAAGGCATCCCTGGTTGGAGTGGTCCCATGTCCTGTATAATTTTGTTTATTTCTTGGAGGTCATGGAGCAACCTCCACTTGTCCTTTCCTGGTTTCTTTATTGCAAAGACTGGGAAATTCCAGGGGCTTGTTGTCTCTTCTAGGTGACCTTGAGCCACCTGCTCCTCCACCAGCTCCTCAAGCACCTTGAGCTTCTCTTTACTCAATGGCCACTGTGCTACCCATCTTGGGTTATTGTCCAACCACTTTAGTTTGTGGGTAGGGCGCTCCACAGTGGCTATTTCTAAAAATCCTGGGGTGTCTTAGGAATGACCAATTGGACTCCCCACTGTGACATGGTGTCTCTCCCCCATAAGGGAGCCCTATATTCAGCAACGAATGGATGGACATTTGCCAATTTCCCGTCAGGTCCCTCAATTTGCACTATGTTTTTTGAGATTTTTGCCATTGTGATTCCTCCTATGCCCTGAAGTTTGCCCGCCACAGGTTGCAACTCCCAATGTGTTGGCCACATGCTCTCAGGTATAACGGTAACGTACGCACCGGAGTCGAGCACCCCCTCCACATGGAGGCAGTCTGACCCACGGGCTATGTTACGTGCCAGAGAAGGTTTGTTCTCCCCCACCACTTCCGCCCAGAAGACTTCTGGTGATTTTCCATCTGCTAGGACCTCAGCCGGAATAGGAATGGCCTGGGAAAGGACTTGCCCCTCTACCAGGTAGAATGGTGGGTGCATGCAGCGTGCCAAGAGCATGAGGCCTGTTATCTTTCCGTTAATGGTCATGGGAGCTACCTCAACCTCCAAGGGTGTGTGTGCTGTGTCCCCAATAACAAAATACTCACTGTTCGGTTCCATGTGGTCAACCTTCATGTCCTGTGAAATGTTTTGCAGGTCCACTGTAATTACTGTCCAATCAGTAGATCTGAAATGAAAACCTTTGTTAGTCACAAGCCTATATCGGCCTCGCGGCTGCCATACCTTGTTAGTTGAACATTTGACATTTTTATTTTTCTGTACCCCCACACCCTGTGACCTGCCCTCCCCCTTTTTTGTTAAGAGAGAGACATTTGCCAGGGTATGGCCTTGTAAATTTCTTTCTTGGCGCGTCACAGAGATAAAATCTGGGCTGCCATGTGAATTCAGTTTTTTTGATTTTTTTGACATGCGTTTCTGGTTTTCTGGGCAGGTCTTGGCTAAGTGTCCTGGCCTTTTGCAGCAGTGGCAGATGATGTGCTGCAGCTGGTCTGATGACATCGGTTGCCTCCTTGCTCCTAGTGCTGCATCTGCCACAGGCTTTGGGTGTGTCAGTCCTGGATTCCTTTCAGGTGCACTGAAAAGTTCTGCTCTCCTGGTACAGGCTTCTATCATCTGTGTGAGACTAGGTGATGGGTCAAGGGGAAGGCTAAGAATGATTCTACGACAGGTCTCATTAGCATTCCCCTGAGCCATCTCCTTAATCAATTCTGCCTGTACTGCTGGGTCTTGCACTTTTCTTTCTTTCCACTTGACTTCTCGGAAGATCCACAAACTGCAAGAAATTCTCTGAAGAAAACTGTTTAATGTTTACATAACTGGTCTTTATCTCAGGTGATGGAAACTGATAAAAAGTCTTTTCTTCAGCATTACAGATCTTATCTAAAACAGACTTGGATAATAATCTAGTCTGCTCCTCCAGAGCAGTATAGTCGCCATCACCACACAGGTGATCATGTGTGATGTCATTGTAATTGCTGTCCTGAGCATCAGAAGTTTGCTGAATTTCCTGCAATACTGTTTTCAAAGCTTTTTTCCATAATCCTTCCCATCGGTCATACTCTGAGGGAGTTAATAGGCATCTGAATAAATCTTTAATGTCACTGGGTACCATCTCATTTGAATTGAAGGTAGCTTTCATCATGCCCTTAAATATTTCACTGGATCTCCCAAATTGTTTCTGCATTTTACACAGCTCTTTTTTATCTTGGTATGGAAAGGCATGATACTCTCTGTGGTTATGTCTTTTGCCTATATAAACGACCGGAGCTACAGCTCATGTGCTTTCGTGATCATTATTCTGAGTTGCTAAAAATCCTGCTGCTTCTCCATTGCCCAGGCAGCCAGAAGGTGTTGTCCCCGCCCCCTCCTTGGGATCCAGCAACAGGCAGCTCTTTCCTCCTCCCCTGGGGCCCCAGGCTAGGCTGCTCCTTAGCCCTTGCAGCAGGGGGGCCACTTCCCCTCCCCTCCGCTGCTGCGGGCTGGCAGCCACCCTTCACTATCTTTCCCCCCAGCCACGCTGGGACTGGTGATTGCAAGGGGCCCTCCCCCTTCCCCCTTCCCTTGGCCGCTCGGAGGGAGGGGGAGGCACTGGAGGGAAGCATGGGGTGGGGGATTGGGTGAGAGATATGGGGTCAGGGCCGGGATTGGGGGGAAGAAGGGATAGTGGGAAGGAGGAGGAATACAATGCCGTCCACCATCAGCGGTGACCCCATGGTGCGAGCCCCCCAGGGTCTCATCCACGTGGCCCGGGCCCCGAGAGGAAAATATTGGATCTTGCTGAGGGAAAACAGGTGAGAGAGGAGGGTATAAAGAAGATGGGTGGGTTTGAGGAGAAGAATCCAGTATGGAATCAGGGAATCCCTGCTTCTCGGGAACAGGGAATTGCTGAGAGGTTTTGCATGGCTGTCTGCTGATTTCTGCTTCTAACAGCTTCTTGCGTACTTGTAAAAATATTGGAATAAATAAAGAAATTTTGTTTTCCCCATTTTCAACTTTTAAAGTTATTAATTTTCCCACATCATCCCAAAATGAAACAGAATTTATATCTTGTAAAGTAATATCTGGAATCTCAGCGGACAGGCAGGAAATAAATTTGATTAAGAGCTTATCAGGAAATTTTAGATCTGCTGAAATGTTTCTAAGTTGTTTAAAAGCACTCTTTTGATTAATCGATAGACTTATGCCCATGTTTCTGATGTTTTAAAAGGCAAACTGTTCGAAAAATCTAACCCCTGACGTAAAAACCTAGACGCTGCATCCCACTCGCTCCTGAAATATCAGAGGGAAGGCGGGCTGGCTCGCGGCCCGGGGGGTGGTCTTGAGCCGCTTTTTTCGACTGTGGGAACACTGGCAGGGGGGCGTCCCGGTGCCGTCTTCTGTCCCGGGACCCTCCCGTAGCTAGCCCACCACAAAAACACGCGGTTTCCCCCGTACAGAACACCAGCTGTTCCGCAGAGAAGAAAAAAAAAAAAAAAAATAAAAATCTCTAACTGTGTTTTGCAACACTCAGCGGCTCAGGGTCTCAGTGTCCTCCCACTATTAAACTATAGGGATCTTAGCGGACCCTGAAGCACGTGCTGCAACATCAACGTTGTCTGTCTAAAGGTCGACTCACTTTTGTAGCAAAAGCGAACTCCCGAAGCTTCCTAGCACTCCGAGCTGCTCAAAAACAGCCAGTAGTGGCCAGGTAGTTGCACCTCCCAAAGAGCTTTGTTAACCCCTTAAATAGGGAGTCCCGCTTCATTCATGGGCTTATTAATATTTCATACCAAACCAACATTGGGGGCCAACTGAAAATATACTTCCCTCTAGCCACCCCTCCCAGCTCTCGCTAGCTCAGTTATACAGGGGTTTTAGGGAAATATATTTCAGAGAGACAGAATAAAGATTTCAAAACAGTGGCTCTCACCCCCAGGCTTCCGTCCAAGCTTTATTCTCGATGTGATGTTCCAAGAAGCCAAGAAGAGAGAAAGAGAAGCAGGAAGAGACAGGGGTATATCTAGTTTTGGGCCAAGGAAAGATATTGGCCCTGAGCCAATAGGGTCAAGGGTATGTATGATAGGGAAAAAGGGTTAAACTACATAGCACAGGTTTCAGGGGGACTCCGAGGGGAAGAACCATTCCTCAGAGGAACACAACACCACATAACTGCTGGACATCTGCTAAGGTCTTGATGTTATTTTTGACAACCAATTTTTGCGGCACAATGGTCTGCTTATCAGTCTCCAGACCCAGGTACCTCCAAGGTGGCATCCTCTGAATCTTTTCCTCCTGAAGCTCGAACCCTGCAGCAACCAAAGAATCGATTGTCAGGTCAAGCGAGTGGGACAGTAAATCATCATTGGGGGCACACACAAGCACATCATCCATATAGTACAGGATGATGGCTTCTCCTGCAGCTTCGCGCACTGGGGACAGCAGGGAAAAGAGATACCACTGACAAATAGATGGCGAGTTTTTCATCCCTTGGGGAAGAAATTTCCAGTGGTATCTTTTCCTCGGGGCTTCTCGGTTGAGGGTAGGGACTGAGAAGGCAAAACGTGGGGCATTGTCAGGGTGCAGAGGGATCTGAAAAAAACAATCTTTGATATCAATAATTGCCATATGTTGGAGTCCAGGGCATTCCTTTGGTTGCCCTGGAGGGTCAGAGACCTGGGCAGGGGGGTCTGAGACCACAGCTCAGAGCTCAGAGAGACACTGGATTTGATTTCAGTCCATGGGAGAGGCTTCTTGCACTGCAGGAAGCATTGCAGGCCACAAGAGTGTGAAAGATTGTAGTTTAGTATATCACAGGGTGAGAAAAACAGTGGTTTAGGATTTCTTGTATTGAAGTGAATGGGGACAAGATGGAGAATTTGAGGCGTTGCCTCCTTCTTCTTCTTTCTTCTTCCCTCACTCCATTTCAGCAGTGACGGTGGCACAAAGTAGTTTGTGAGGATTGGATCAAAGTAAAGATGACCTTTTTAGTAATAGTGATAGACATTGGTAATAAATAGTAAATATCGAATACGTAGCAATTAGTACAAAAGATAAGGACAACCCTGGGACGGGGGGAGTCACCAGATGTCCGAGCCACGGCAAACATCTTGCAGGACACTGAGAAAATTGTAAGATAAGAACTAATAAACACGAAGCATGCAACCTTGAAGACTGTCTTTTCCTGCGTTTGGCTCAGAGCTTTGCAGAGGGCAAAAAAGACTCTAAAACCACCTGAATGCGGGGAATTTAAACTCCAGCAAGCAGCCCCCCAACAACTGCCAAAACAGGGCAGCGACAGCCGTATTCCAGTTTTAGGGGAGCATCGCAGGGGATGGCATCCCTGGTTGGAGAGAACCCATTTCCCCAATGACATTATTAATTTGACGGAGATCGTGGAGGAGTTGCCACTTGCCTTTGTTTGCCTTCTTGATAACAAAGACTGGGGAATTCAATGGAGATGTGGTTTCCACAAGGTGGCCTTTAGCTAGCTGTTCATCCACTAGCTCCTGAAGCACCTTCAATTTTTTCTTTACTGAGTGGCCACTGCTCTACCCAGACTGGTGAATCAGTTTTCCAATTGAGTTTCTGGGTAGGGCACTCTTCAGTGGCCGCAGCCTGAAAAACCAGGGGGGCATCTGGAATGCCAATCATGACCCCCCAGTGGGCCATCAGGTCTCTCCCCCACAAGGGCACTGAATAATCTAAAACAAATGGATGCAGTGTAGCTAATTGTCCATTTGGCCCCTTAATTTGCACAACACTTTTTGATTGTTTTGCCCATTTCATTCCCCCTACACCTTCTACATGCCCGGCCACATTTTGCAGTTCCCAATGTGAGGGCCACATCCTTTCCGGTACAATCGTTACATTTGCACCTGTGTCCAAAACCCCTTTGAGGTTTATTACTTCCCTGCTGTGACAGACCTGACACCTTATTATGAGTTTGTCCCTCCCAATAACTCGTGTGGGGCAAACATCAAGGTGTTTGTTCCTTGTGCTGTTTTTTTTAGGGAACGGGTCAGGTGCTGGAATTGCCTGAGCTATTATCTGCCCCTTAGGCAGAAACAAAGGTGGGCGGACACAGCGCAGCCAGAGAACTAGTTGTTTAGGGTTTGAGGAGGCAAGACCTGGAAGAATCTCGATCTCTCTCGGTGTGTACTTGGTGTCACCAAGGATGACATACTTACTGCCAACATGTTGCCAGGAGCCTAGCACTTGTAGATCTAATGGACCTAAATGCCAGTCTGTGTCACTTAGGTGCAAGGATTCTGTCAGTTGTGACCTAAAAGGGCTTTTAGAGACATTCAGTGGTTAGACAGGGTCTGCTCCCGTCATGATCTGAAAGGGTCATATCTGGTGACTTCTGCTGAAAGGTAGAACTGGTTATAGCAGGATTATTTAATTTAACATTTGCATTTTCTAGTTTTTGCTCCCCCCCCCTCCCTCCTCGTATTTGCCCTATTTATGTCGGCACGCTGGGCAAGCTGGCACTCACATTTTAGTTTTTTGAAAAATTCCATTTGGACTCTTGAGATCTCCTGCCCCCATTGTCCCGAAAGTCCAGAAGTTGCGTCTTTAAAGGGCATTGAGAGTCCCAATGCCCAGCCTGATTGCACTGGAGACACGTTCTTCTCTTGGGTGGTGGCTTTGGCACAGGCACAGGGGGCATGGTGTCTGCTGCGGCAGCTCTTTGCGGTGGTCTGAATGCATCTCTGGAACTGTGATTAAGGTGTGCTGTCATGAAGGGGACCTTCTTGGTACATACGTGGAGCATGTCATCTAAGGTTGGCACTGGTTCCAAGGGCAGGCTGAGGACAGCTGCCTTGCACTGTTCATTTGCATTGGTCAGTGCCATCTCCTCCAGGACCTGTTCTTGAGCTCCTTCATTCTTAACCTGTAACTCGATAGCTCGGGTTAATCCCTCCACAAATGTTACAAAAGGTTCTGATGGAAGCTGCTTTATTTTACTGTAAGGTTGGAAGGACCCATCAGGCTGGATTGAAAAGAATGCTTTGAAAGCAGCCTCTTTAATGTGTTCTAAAACAGCTAAAGGAATTTCTTGAGCTTGCTTGAGTGCTGCGACCCATTCACCATCACCACATAGATGTTCTAATCGAATTGGCAAATTATTATTATCAACAGCCATTTCAGGATTTTGCCAAAGCCCTGGGAGTAAATCCCTTAATCTTTTTTTTTTCCATGTGGAGTCCCAAAGCCTAAACTGTGTGGATGAAAGAAGAGTAGAAAAAAGCTACCAGAGGTCAAAGGGAACAATAGGATTCCCTGCTAAATTTGCTTTTAAAAGGCTTCGAAAGTATTCACTTTCATGTCCAAATTTGGCCTGAGCTTTGCATAAATCCTGAATCGCTTCCTGGGGGAAGGAGTCCCAATTACTGTGGACAGCATCCCCTCTTTTTGACCGCCGGTATGTGACAGGGGTGGCAGAAAAGCCAGGATCCGTTCCTGCTTCTGGGTTCCCAGCTCCTGCCCCCTGCGCCCCCCCCCCCCCCCCCCCCCCCGGCCTCCGGGTCAGGGAGGGGCTGGAGGCTTGAGTCACAAGGGGCAGAGTTGGAGGGCGGAGTTTGAGGGTAGGTGGCAGAGTCAGAGGAGAGGGCAGTGCCAGGGGTGGCACCGAAGGGAAGGAGGGGTCTGGGGAGAGGAAGAGGAAGGGATTGCAAAAGTGATTGCGGGAAGGAGGGACCAACAAAGAGAGAGGCTCCTCGTGACTCGAGAGCACTTGGCTTCGGCCATTTTGGGGAACAAAGGAGTCCTCTCCATCATGTGACCCCCCTTCCGAATAAGAATAGCTTGGGATTCTCTAAGATGGGGTTTTTGTGCACTCAAACTGCCTGCAAAAGTAAACCGAACCTGGGGTTTACATACTGGGGAAGAAGGGAGTTTTGGGGAAAGTTTTGGGGTTTCTTGAGGAATATCCGATTTTGGGGAAGGGATTTTGGGGTCAGGATATTGAGAAACTGAGGAAACTGGGGAAAGTCCACAAGGAACTGGCTTTTTTTTTTTTTTTTCTTTTCATTTTGTTTTTGCATTGCAAATAAAATCTGCAAGCTCCAAAGAGCAAAATTTGCTTTTTCTTTATCATTAGGGGAGCTTGATTGAGACTATTTTTTAAAAACAGTTTCCCAAAATTCTGGGGAGCTTATTTGCTCAGATGATACATCTGGAAATTGAGCAAATAACCGCCAAAGGAAATTTTTTGATTGCTTCTTGGAAAAATGGGTTTTCCCATCATCTGTAACACTTAAAATTTGATAATAGGCTCTTTTTTGAGACTCAGACAGCCTAGCACCCATTTTTGGCTCAGATTTTAAGTTTCTATGTCCCCTTTAACTGTGACTGAGAAACCAAAAGGAAAAAACCTCACTGAAAAGAAAAAAAGCAAAAAAGTGGAAACAGTTTCCTTTTCCATCTACCCTCAGGCTGCCGAAAGAAAGCACTTTGAAGGTTTTTTACTCTGAAAGCAGAAACCTTCTGTGAAAGGAAAAACTCTTTTCTCTGAGGTTCAATGCCCATTAAAAAGATTTTCCCTTAAAAAACCAAAAGTGGTACTCACCGAAAATCCATCGTTCCTTTCCTTTCTTTCCCAATCACTCCTTTTGCCTGAGACTGGCCCTTTTTGGTGCAAAAAGAGCTTCCAGTCTCTGTTCCCAGGGTCAGCTTTCCATGAACATATGGTCACTTTCTCTGGAAGCAGCTTGCTGGTCGAGGGCTTCTTCGCAGCATTCCAATGGGATTTTTAAGTCCAAAGGAGAAAACTGCATTCCTGCCCGTGAAATCCTGTGTTTTGGAGACTCCACAGCGAACGCCAAGCCTGACGGGTCTGTCTCTGCGTGGGATTCCTAAGCCACGCGCTCCCCGAGTGGTTCTTCCAGCTTTTTGGGAACCTATTGTGGCTTTGAGCAGCACGTAAGGCGCTAGTTGTGGAATTTCTTCACAAGACTAGATGACCGCCGATGGCAAAAAGAAAGAGCCTGCTCTTTGTCCAGGGGAGGAAATATTGCTTTATTCTCCAGTCCTGCCCTGCCTTGGCTGGAGATCTTCCCTGATCGCTTTCCAGTGCCAGAGTGCTCACCCCCCGGCGTGTCGGGGCTTTTTCCCCAGGGGGCAGGGCCTAGAGGTAGGGACAAACAACTACCCAATCAGGGATAAATTGGGTGGGGAACGGAGTTGGGTTACATTTCAGTGTGGGGGATGGGCACTGCTGGGCAAGGACAGACCACGTGATACAGAGAAAAAATAATTATAAATCCGATGAAATACAATATAATCTCAATTAATGCATTACAACACACATCCCAACAAAGTATACCAAGCAGAGGCTTTGGAACAAGAGACAGAAGACATACTTAAGCCACCCCCTAGGAGGCAGGAAAGGAGGAGGGTGGTGGGGGACACAAATTCAGAACCATCATTGACTCCAACCTCCCCCACTTCATCTTTAGCTTCATCTTCCTTTGGGAGGACAGCAATTAAGGTAGGGGTTTCTCCACCCACTCCTAAACTCCGGGAACCACCCCAATTTTATCCACCACTGCCTAGCAGTGACAGTGAGTGGGATGAACCTGAACGCCTCCTACCAGGTCCTAAGATTCCCTCACAAGGACCTATAGCATCAAGGACCCGAAAACAAACCACAGAGGTCATACAAGCACCTCTAAGACAAGCAATAATCTCTGATGGGGAAACAAAACTGATTAAAGTTCCCTTTTCCTCAACTGATTTATAAATTTGGGGAAGGATTGCTAAGGGCTATCGAAGTGATCCAGTAGGGGTTGCTAAGAAAATGAAGTTTATGATTAAGCAGCATTCACCTGATTGGGCAGATCTGCAACTGCTACTTGATGCCTTAACAGAAACTGAGAAACAATTAGTTCTGAAAGTAGCTGGGGATCTGGCTGAAGATGATTGTAGGACAACACAGGAGGATGTTAAAGATGTATTTCCCCTTCAAGACCCAGGCTGGGATCCTAATGATGATGACGAGTTAAGACAGTTAAAGAGATACCAAGAACGGACAGTAAAAGGGCTAGAAAGAGCAATCCCCAAAACCATAAACTGGTCAGCCTTATATGCTATCAAACAGGGCCCCTCTCAAACACCTTCTGAATTTCTAGATCACCTACAAAACGCCATGCACCGACACACCACCCTGGATCCTGGATCTGATGAAGGAACACAGTAATTAATAAATTTATTTTTAGGACAATCCACAGGAGATATCAGGCGGAAACTCCAGAAGATCCGGGGTCCAAACAGCCGGAATTTAGAAACTTTACTAGATGAGGCATGGAGATTTTTTAATAACCGGGAAGAAGGTATAAACAAGGGATGAAGGAATTTGGAAGCAGTAGTAAAAAAGGAGAAAAGGGAAAACGTGGACAAGGTCTACCAAAACAAGGACCACCCTGACTAGGAAAAGATCAATGTGCATTTTGTAAGAAATTTGGTCACTGGAAAAACCAGTGCCCAGAATTAAGAAAGGGTGATGAACATAAAAAAGGTGATCAGAAAAAGGAAAAAGTAGTTGCTCATGTAAAGGAGGATTGAGGGGGACTGGAGGGCCCTACCCTAGGGGACCCTCTGGTTATAGTTAAACTGGGGAACAAAGAAAAAGAAGTGACATTTTTGATAGACACAGGGGCAACATTTTCAGTGTTGAATAAGGCCCTAATACCTGTAACCAATGACTATGTTATGGTAAAGGGGGCAACTGGTCAATCTGAAAGAGCTTATTTTTGCAAACCATTGAAGTATAAATTGGGAAAACAGTGGGGCATCCATTGATTTTTATACATGCCTAATGCTCCATCTGCACTTTTGGGCAGAGATTTGCTAGAGCAGCTGGGAGCAAGAATAATATTCAAAAATGGGGAAATTAGTTTGGAGGTAAAGAATCAACAATATGTAAAAATGTTAAGCTTAATGCTAATAACCAAAGAAATTGAAGTGGTAAGTGAAAAGGAGAATTTTAAGAAAAAAATGGATCAAGTATTTCCAGGAGTGTGGGCCTCCAATATATCAGGAAGAGCAAAGAATGCACTACCAGTGTAAATCAGGCTTAAAGAAGGAGGACAGCCAGTGAGGGTTAAACAATACCCCGTAAAGAAAGAAGATATAGAAGGGGTTAGCCCAATTATTGAGAACTTTCTGCAACTAGGACTACTGAGAGAGTGTCAATCTGATTTTAATACTCCTATTCTGCCAGTAAAGAAACCTGATGGGTCATACAGATTAGTACAAGATTTAAGGGCTGTTAACAAGATAACTGAAGACTTGTATCCAGTGGTTGCCAATCCCTACACCTTGTTAACCCGTTTAACACCTGAACTAACTTGGTTTACTGTTCTAGATCTAGAAGATGCTTTCTTTTGCCTCCCTCTCCATGAAGCCAGCCAGAAAATTTTTGCATTCGAGTGGGAAAGTCCTAAAACTGGAAGAAAAACTCAGCTCACATGGTGTGTGTTACCACAGGGGTACAAGAACTCCCCCACTATATTTGGGGAGCAGCTTGCAAAGGCTTTAGAGTCCTAGGGACCTCCACCAGGAGAAGGACAGTTACTCCAGTATGTGGATGATCTCTTAATAGCCACCCAGACCCAGGAGACATGCGTGGACTGGACAGTAAGCCTCCTAAACTTTCTAGGCCTACAGGGGTATCGAGTATCCCAGAAGAATGCCCAAATGGTGAGGCAAACAGTTATTTACCTGGGTTATGAAGTGAGTGCTGGACAAAGGACTTTGGGGCAGGATCGCAAGGAAGCAAAAAACCAAAAAAACAAAAACATGGGGAACGGCCAGATTCAAACACCTTCACAGAAGTAGTGGTGAATGCTCCTTTTATTAAGGGTACATAGGGTTCTTTTATACATATATCATTCTTGTGCATAAGCTGTTCACACGGCATTTTACTACTAGCTATTGGCTAGTGTTATCTGCATAAGCATTCCTTTGCAGTTACCTGTTTACACTTTGTTGAGGGAAAAAGCTGGTTCTCAGGCTCAGTGTCCTGGTTCTCAGGCTCAACGTCCTCGACAGTGCTAAAACAACAGAACTTTCCCAGCATTTGTCAGGCCTCTCTGTGTCTGTCTCCAAAAATCCTGCTACAATTCCCCCTTTTTCTTTTGCACAAGCTAAGCATTAGATATTGTCTTACACAACATATTCTTAATACATGGCATTACACAACTTAGTACTAATAATCCTAATAATATAAGTAATAATATAACAAACACTTGCTTCATAACAAGCTTCAGCTATCTTGTAATCCTAAGGCTACTTAACTAATCTCTAAATACATTATCACTTTCTTTTACATCATGTAATTTGTTCTTCATTAATTGCAATTTTTGTGAATTGATCCAGAATGGTTGGACAGGTTCATTCAACACATTCCTTCAAACTCTTCACACCTATGGTTATGTACTAAAAGCAAAAATCAATCACAGCACGGTTTTGTAAAACAGCATGATTAACACTGTTAACATCCGCTGATAGCTCATCTAAAATTTGACTAGTCACATTCAATTCTGATTTGGTCCAGCATGCCATCTGCTTTAATGTGGTCATTGCTCTGGTGGCTGTTGCTCCTGGTATAAACATGGATCTTAACACTGTCCTAGATTGGGACTAGAATTTAGGATCTTTTATGTCTGTACAGTCCAACTCATGTATGGCACGTTTTCTCCAAGTGACTTTAGCAAAAGTCATCAATGCGGTTATGTTAGGGTGGAACAGGGCAAGCTTCCCTAAATAGCATGGGCCCCCATGTGGGCTGGCTGGGACTCCATTCCAAGCTCAGTCCCCACATATTAAAAATATTCCTGGCAGAAGGTGTCACGCTGGTTTGCCAGTCAAATTACATTTGGAATAAAGTTGTTGGTATACACTGCTACTAGATAGTCAAGCTGAATTTATTGCAGCCAATTTCTGGCTATGTATATTTAAACTCTGCTCTGTGGGGGGCTCAAAGGACACCCAACCTCCCTCACTTCTATTCGTAGAGCTGGCATTCATACATCCAAGGAGGTCTCATTCTTCGGGTGGTGAAGTAAGCGTATCATCAAGTTGCTCTATAATTTTTACACTGCCAACCTCCATCAGCCTGGGTGACTGTGAAATCTGATGTCCACACCGTGGCATTTGCCACAGTAAAATTCAGCAATGTCTTATTTTTCACATAACTTTTAAATTCATGAGGGCTCCAAAGGGGTGTTCCTATTAAACAAGTTCTAAATGGGTCTTGGGGATTGGCCAGGCTAAGGCAAATAGAATCCTGTCCAGTCATTTTGGCAAATATCACCCATACATTAGTTCTCTTGAAAAACTGATGAGCTAATTGAGAAGATCCTGCAACCCTTGTTGACACCATGAGCAAAAGGCACGCAACACGCGAGAGCATTTTACCATGTGGGCTTGGCATATCCCTCTCTTAATGGCCCACACTGTCTGCACAAATCTCCAATCCGCTACTCCAACAAAATCATCAGGAACAGGGTTAGGTATTCTCAACACTACCTGTGCTGCTTGATAAAAGGCACCAAGGGTAACACTATAGCAATGGGCACAAAAACCACCCTTACGCCAAAGCTTTGGTGTCTCTCTCTCAAATTGTGCACCACAAATTCTGCAGCTCACTTCTATAACTATTACTTCCTGACACTGAGGACACTCTTTTTCTTGCCACTCATGCAAGTCCTGGGAAAGTTCCAATGATCCCAAGGGGCCTTGGCGATAAAAATGCACGCTACAATCCAGTCTGGGTCAGGAGGGCGTTGTTCACCAGCGGCCTCAACCACCAGCTGTCTCAGCAAGGACTTGATCATCTGTGCTCTTCTTCCTTCTTTTCCTTCCTTGCTGGCCGAGTCCATTTACTCGGCATCCATTGTGGCTCAGATGCAAAGCTCAAAGGCTTGGGTGCAGCTGTTGTCGAATTCGCCTCAGCGGTGTCCTGATCGCTGACCAGCAGGTTTCAGAGTGACAGATTCCAGGGCCCTTGGAGATCTGTCAGTCTGGGACGAATTTGAGATCAGCTGCTCTGGCCAGAAGTGTTCCTCTTATCTTCTCTGGAGATGACCATCTGGCTTTTTATCTTCAGAGGGCTTGCCGTGTTCACTGCATGCAGAAGGCTTACTGTGAAGCTGTTCAGCATGAAACTGCTTTATCAGCAATGCACGAGTAAAAACCAACCCAGCTTGGCTCTTACTTGGCAGCTGCTGCAGCCACACAACTTAGTAAGATATCTTTGGGTTTTTACCAGCTTAAGTCTTTAGTAAATAAATTCCAAGGGGACACTAAACAAGTATTTCACTAAGAGATGATGAAATATTAAAATTAAAAGCAAGTCAGATTGCAGCTATAATTATACTACATTAGAAACTCCAGTTGGTGGGGATCCATTCACCATATAGAGAGAAATTACTAATCAAGGTAATTACAAAGACAGAGCATTTGTTTCCTGCATGCTTTTCCAGGCTTGGAATCAACAGAGTTGACTACATGGAAAGTTGACTAGAGTGAACTTGGAATTCACTCTCTCAGGCAGGAGACTAGTTAAGGAGTGTTACTGATAACAAAGAAGAAAAGTTATACAACATTGATTATTATAAATTACTTTGTTCTTATCTATTTTTAGCACTTGTCTCTTACAAGTCTCCATCCATTCCTGTAGAAACCTAACTCTTTTTCCATTCCCCTGTGGCAGCTCCCATCCCTAGTGATGGTTCAAGGGCATGGGGCAGCCCTTGATGCGGAACACGTGGATGTACAGGTGGGCAGCAATTCTGGCTGCACACACTGACACAGTATCGGAGCAGGTCAAACAGGGACAGGATCAGGGCAATCCAGAGGACAATATACTTATCAATAAAGCTGTTAAAATGCTTGGTCAAGGAACAGCAATGCTGGGCCTATGAGTGCTGTATCATATAAATACATTTCACTCTTGGTCATGTGGTCAACTACCAGTTGATTTGTGATCTTGGCACACACAAAGCCAAAAGTCAGGATGTAGAGGCAGAGATGCCTGTCAAAGAGCTGCACAGTAGATTTCTTGTAGATCGTTGCAGCCAAGGCAATCAAGGAGCCGATATGAAGAAAAGGTGAGAGGACACTTGTTCCTGCTAAAGTGGATCCCCTTTTTGCTAACTCCAGTTTGTACAGGAGAATATGGTTCCCGCTACAGTACAAAGAGCTGGGAGTATTTTCACCTGAATATTCAGTCTTGGAATCAGAGATTGCTAAAAAGGTGGTCTTTCAATCACTGCCAGTAAATGCATGATTATTATGAAGATTTGTATGTCAGTCACATCAATTATGCCAAAGCGCAGCATTCTTGAGACGTACGTCTGTCAGTGTGTGCAGTAAAACATGAATGTCACAGCAAAACAGCAGAAGAACATCCAATCAGGGTTGGTGCCAGCTGCACAGCAATACAAGTTTCTAAAAACACAAAGACTGTGGACAATGAATCACAGCTATGATCAAAAAGTTCTCTTAACGGAGTGCTGCTGTTTGTCCTTCTTGCTTGTTTTCCATCTGTAGCATTCAGGGACTGGAATGCCACAGGCACAAGCAATGAATGTCCAGGAAGGTGCCTGCCTTTGAAGCTGTTGAGCAGTAACATACTAATAACAGAGTTGTAAATATATTTATTAACAGTTTGATGATGGTGATCAGACTGGGGGCAACCCAGGCTGGAGAACTGATATCTGCAGTATGAATCCAATCTAACATTGCTCAAGCAGTTTCAGATTTCAAGCCGTGCTCTTTTACTGTGTTTTTTTGCCTGTTGCAAGATTTTCCATTCATGCTGCTCACACACAGGATTGCCATCTCTGAACATGACAGGACGCGCTACAGGACATACTATGTGTCCTGCGGGTTCCCACTGTCCTTCTAGTATAGCATCACGTATAATTCCAGACCATCGAGTCACGTGGGGGAGCAGGCAAAGGTGTTGCCTTGGGACTGCTTTGTGCAGTTTGTTCTAGCAATCGTTGCATTGGAGTTAACTGGGAGCTGAATGATGTTGGCTCCTCCTGATTTTTAGCATTTATTGTAGATAGTTCTTGGGCTTTTTCCAGCAGCAGCTTCGTTGCTGCATGCGCTTGCTCATTCAGGCGCTGCATCACTGCCTGAATTTGATCAGTCAGTTCTTTTAAACCAATCGTGGGTTCTGCCGGGGGTTCTGCTCCATCATCGGGGTTCTCCTCTAATTCGTCCGGCAGCGGAACATTGTCAGGGGAAGGTGGTCGACAGCAGGGGTCACCGGTTCCCCTCTCTTGGTCGACTGGTGTCTCTTCGGGCACAGCCGAGAAAAGGGGGGGAACTTTGCGCATGCGTTGTGGGAGCGGCGGCGCTGGGAGCGGCGGCAGAGCGGCGGCCCCGACCCATGGTGGCGGCGGCGGTGGGGCGGTGTGGACCCCCGGGGACCGCTTCCTCCTCGTCCTGCCTGTTGCTGCGGAGCGGCGGGAGCCGCGGCGCTCGGGCGACGGGGACAATCCATGGGCCGGGAGCCGTGAGCCAGGGCAGGGGAGGCGGCCAGAGGGCATGGCAGGGGCCCCGCGGCGCCTCCCCGACTTCGCAGTGACGCGGAGTTGTTAAATGTCCATTTCCCCGCACCCAGTTAATCAGCTTTTGCAGTACTTTTTGTGCTACTGTTTTTCCTCTCTCAGAGAGTATAATAATAAATAACTTCAATGCAGCAGCAAATTCGCATTCCATGGTTGCCTTCGTCAATGGGGGCAGGGAAGTGAGTACTCAGAGCCTTCCACCGTTTTTCAAGAAACTGCCCCGTTCCCCTTACCAGCTCAGCCTCGCACTCTTTGCAAGGACGGCGAGCTTCTGTCTCACTGCTGATGCATCTCTCGGCAGATCAGCATCTGACCACTATTTTCCGGAGGGTCTCACCTCAATGCAGCTGCATCTGTCAGCGAGTTCAGCATCTAACCACTCAGCATCCCACCGCTAATTTTCTCCTCCAGGTCATCACCCCAAGGTCCCTGTTCGGGCGCCAATTGAAGGTGATTTTTGAAAAGAAAGAAAAACAAAACCAAAACCAAAACAAAAACACCGGGAACAGCCAGAATCAAACACCTTCTTCATAGAAGTAGTGGTGAATGCTCCTTTTATTAAGGGTACACAGGGTTCTTTTATACATATATCATTCTTGTGCATAAGCTGTTCACATGGCATTTTACTACTCGCTATTGACTAGTGTTATCTGCATAAGCATTCCTTTGCAGTTACCTGTTTACACTTTGTTGAGGGAAAAAGCTGGTTCTCAAGCTCAGTGTCCTGGTTCTCAGGCTGAACATCCTTGATAGTGCTAAAAGAACAGAGCCTTCCCAGCACTGTTAGGCCTCTCTGTGTCTGTTTCCAAAAATCCTGCTACAACCCAGACCCAGGAGACATGCATGGACTGAACAGTAAGCCTCCTAAACTTTCTAGGCCTGCAGGGGTATCGAGTATCCCAAAAGAAAGCCCAAATGATGAGGCAAGCAGTCATTTACCTGGGTTACGAAGTGAGTGCTGGACAAAGGACTTTGGGGCAGGATCGCAAGGAAGCAATATGCCAGACCCCGAAACCTCAGACAGTGAAAGAACCTTTTTAGGCGTGACAGGGTGGTGCAGACTGTGGAAACCTCTGTATGCCTTGATCACGGAAGGGAGCAGAGATATTCAGTGGAAGCAACTCGAGCCTTCGACCAACTAAAGCAAGCCCTTATATCAGCTCCAGCCCTAGGACTTACAGATGTGACTAAACCATTTTTCCTGTTTTCCCACAAGAAGCAAGGGATTGTCTTAGGAATATTAGCACAGAACTTAGGCCCGTACCGGAGGGCAGTCACCTATCTTTCCAAACAACTGGACACAGCAGCTAAAGGATGGCCAGGGTGCCTCAGAGCAGTTGCAGCAGTAGCAATAGACATCCAAGAGGCACGCAAATTCACTCTAGGCCAGAAGATGACTGTGCTAGTATCTCACACAGTGTCTGTAGTCTTTAAGGCAAAAGGGGGACATTGGCTCTCCCCACAGAGGTTTCTGAACAAGATGATGCTGAAATCATAGTAACTAACATTGTAAACCCAGCTTCCTTCCTCAGCGGGAGTACGGGAGAACCAGTGATCCATGATTGCCTGGAGACCATTGAAGCCACCTACTCCAGCCGCCAAGGTCTGAAGGACACCCCACTTGAGGATGCTGAGACCTGGTTTACTGATGGAAGCAGCTATGTTATCAGTGGAAGAAGACATGCTGGGTATGCAGTTACCACAAGCAAGGAGGTAATAGAGTCTGGACCATTAATATCTACATGGACTCAAGGTATGCATTCAGAGTGGTTCATGCTCATGGAGCCATCTGGAAGGAAAGAGGACTGCTGAATTCACAAGGCAAGAGTATTAAACATGCACAAGAGATACTTGTAGCCATGCTCTGTCTCCACACCGGGCGGACGCCAGCCTCTGGCTGGCTCAGATCTGCACAGCGATCAGGATGTTCCCATTTCGGATAGGCACGTGGGTTATCTTTACCTGCTGGCTCGGCTTCTCAGCAGCAGCTGGACTAAATAGTGTCATGATAGCAGCGGCAGTAGAAAAGTATGGCTCTCAGCTTAGCAGGTTAAAAGAGGTTTATTCAGGCCTAACTGCGGTAGCACCACAGCTAGCCCAAAACCGCAGGCCAGAGAGTGGCTAGAGAGCAGCTAGAGAGCAGCTAGAGAGAGTTTGAATCTCCCTCCCTTCCTCTTATAAGGGGGGGAGGGATCCAGGGGGGGTTGCAACAAGGCAACAAATCAGGGGATTCAGGGGGCAACAAGGAGTGTCCACCTCCAAGCCTTGGACCAACCAGTCCCAGAGGAAAGGAATTCCCTCCGGGCGACCTACCACCTGAAGCCCTCTCCGTCTGATTTCTCAATCTTGGGAAGGGTACCGAAGTGATAGGCAGGTTGTCCCAGAGCGAGAAGGGGCAGAGGGGATGGTCCAGGTCAGGTGAGGGGTGGGAGGACTGACACAAAACACCATATTATACAGAAAACACAAAAGGGGATGGACTGTTACAAAACTGGGGATACAGTGAACTGAACCATAACATAAAACTTCTTATAAAAACCTAATAAAACAATTCTCACACCGCCACAGATACTGAGGCTATTAGATGCTGTACAGCTACCTGAGAGAGTAGCCATAATGCATGTAAAGGCACACCAAAAAGTGAGCTCTGAATTACAAGAAGGGAATATGCTGGCAGACAGAGAGGCAAAAGAAGCAGCAAAAGGTGAGGTGCCTGATAAGGCTGTTGAGGCAGCATTGATTCCAGATGGAAAAATTTCTATTGAAGGCAAGCCAATGTACAATAAGAAAGATAAGAAACTTATCAAGGTAGAAAAGGCAAGCTATAACCAGGAATGATGGGCTGTAACAGAAGAAGGGAAACTTGTAGTACCCTCCTATTTGTTGTGGTCATTAGTACAGATGGAACATGAGAAAACACACTGGGGAATAGATGCCCTGTATAACCATTAGAAAAAAAGAATCATGGCCAGCAAATTGCAGGGCACAGTGATACAAGTATCTCATCAGTGTAGTCTTTGCCTCCGAACTAACCCTAAAAATACCCCATAGCCTAAAGTGGGACAAATTGGGAAAGGTTGTGGACCTGGGCAACAATGGCAAATTGATTTTACAGAACTGCCCAGGAAGGGAGGGTATCGTTACCTATTGGTGTTAACTGATACCTTTTCAGGATGGCCAGAAGCCTTTCTTGCCAGGACAGCTAAGGCCTGAGAGTTGACCAAAGCACTGTTGCAAGAAATAATACCATGATTTGGAGTTCCAGCCACCATATCCTCAGACAGGGGACCACACTTTATTTCAAAACAATGGTGGCCCTAAATAAACAACTTAGAGAAACTGAGAAATATGTGGCTGGAACTCAAAACAGAACACTAGATGGGCCAGTACATAATGTACAACCTGGGGATTAGGTGTATGTTAAGTCTTTTGCAGAAAAAAACTTGGAACCACAGTGGGAAGGACCATTCTAGGTGCTCCTCACTACCTTCACTGCAACCAAGATCAAAGAACAGAAGGCCTGGATCCATCACTCCAGAGTGAAGAAAGCCCAGAGAGAATTTTGAAGGTCACACCAGGCAATAACGAACTGAAGCTGAAGCTCACTCAGAACAACAAATAAATGGACTGATAGTTATTATGGACATTATGTGGAAAGTTATAACTATTGTAGTAAATGCATCCAGGCAGAGAACTTCACTTGTGTATATAGGACATTAGTTCATTTTGAGGAACTAAGGATTTTTAGGAAAGTTAAGATAATAAGTTGCTGAATTAGCTGAAGTAGATAGGTAATCTTTGTTAGCAGTTAACAGAAGCCGGATCTCAGATAAGCTACCCTGGATCTTGTAACTCATTGCTTGTCAGGTTTATGTTTATGTAGCTGTGCTTGTAATGAAAAACAAAATGTGGCAAATAGGACATAAGATAGCTGCAGACTTCCTGCTTAAAGGACCCATTGAACACAGGAAACTATAAGTTCTATCAAGGATTCATTTGTCACGAATGCATTGAAAAGGTAGAAAGGTCAGGATGAGGAAGACTCATCTTACTTCCTCATTTTGGGTGACGCCTCCCCAGAATAGACCCCCGACTCATTTTAAGAAACAAAGTATGCATGCTTAATAGCCTTTTTTGCCAATTAGCATACAAAGTGAGGAATGGGAGGTGACAGGAGTATGAATATGTATTTGTATTTTGGGTATTCAACACTTTTGTAAATAAAAGGCTTTGTAATTACCTGTGAATTTTGCAGTGCGAATTAGGGAAATATCCTGCGTGCTGCCCAGCCGTAATCAACATACACTTTCTAACTTTAAACTGTTAGAGAGTTTTTGTCCGTCACAGTTGGGTATCAATACTAGATCAATACCCATATTTCTTTAATAAGTCAATCTTTTGGCTGGAAGGGGTTACCCTTGCACAGGCCTCAACCATCTGCGACATGGGCGGGTTCCCAGGAAGCGCTTCAATTATCCTCTAGCAAACAGCATTGCAGTTGCTTCGAGCAAGGGACTGAAGCATGGGCTTCCATGCTGCAGGATCACTCACCTGCTTCTCAACCGCAGCAGTCAGCTGTCCTGCAAAGCGCAGGAAGGGCTCACCTGTCGTGGGCTTTCCCCAACATTTAGGTGGTTTTAGAGTCTTTCGCCCTCTGCACAGCTCTGTGCCAAACGGATGAAAGAGACGGAGTCTTCAAGTTCTTATTTTTCAAGGTTGCATGCTTCATTTATTTTTCTTATCTTACAATTTTCTCAGTGCCCAACAAGCTGTTCACAGCTGCTCGGACATCTGATGACTCCTCCCCGCCCAGGGCTGTCCTTATCTTTTATACTAATTGCTACGTATTCTTTATTTATCATTTCTTGCCAATGCCTATTACTAATACTAAACAGGTCATCTCTACCTTGACCCAATCCCCATTAAACTACTTTGTGCCAACGTCACTGCTGAAATGGAGTGAGGGAAGAAGAAGGAAGAAGCAGGAGACAATGCCCCAAATCCTCCATCTTGCCCCCATTCACTTCAATGCTAGAAACCTAAATTTACTGTTTTTTCACCCTGTGATAAGCTAAACTACTGTATATCACACTCTTGTGGCCTGCAACCCCTCTTGCAGTGCAGGAAGCCTTTCCCATGGACTGAGATCAAAGCCAGTGTCCCTCTGAGCTCTGGGCCGGGGTCCCAGACCCCCCTGTCCAGGTCTCTGACCCTCCAGGGCAGCCAAAGGAATGCCCTGGACTCCAACACCCACCAACTCCCTGGATGACCGTTACAAAGGACTCCTGTGGAGTAGCCAGCTGTATGGCCTGAAACAGGGCTGCCATGCCTGTCTCCTGGCACTGCTCCTGGACCAAGGGCTCAAAAACAGCCTGCCCATCGGCCCTGGTATAATTGCCTGTTCCCAATAGCATATCGATATTAATCATATGTCTAGGATCACCTGGACCCAGTGCTGTATTCCATTCCACTGCTCTGACTGCCAGCTGAGTCCATTTATACTCAAAGAAGTCATATTCAACCGGTGGAAAAAGGGCCCGAGCCAAGCACCGAATGTCAAAGGGCATCAAAAGACTGCCATTAAAATAACGGAGGACTTGCATCACCTCGGCCGAGCCCAGACCATACTTCCTGACTGCATCACGCAGCTCTGCCAAGGCCTGCCAAGCCAAGGGTTGATAGGTGTTATGAATAGCACCCTGAAGGACAGGGAAGGCCTGAAGTCCCTCAGATGAAGCAGCAGCACCTGCCATATCCTGCCCTGTGGGCCCCACAGGGTCAGAGGCAGGCACTCGGCTGGGGACTGGCTGAACACCAGACACTGCAGGACCAGCATCAGCACCACCGTTCAGTCCTTCAACCTTAGCTTTCACCTTCCCCCAGAATCGCCTGCGGTCTTTCGGGCGCACGGTCACCAGACAGAGGGGGAGTGTCCACCAGGCTGTGGAGGAAGAGCCAACAGCGCGGGGCCCTTTACTCCTGTCAAAGACCGGCCGCATTCTGGCCGTGTCCCTGTTCACGCTGACGTAAACACCCCGGTGCCCGCAGCTGCCATAGCGCTCGCAGCGGGAAGTGGAGGCAAAGCCAGGCCAGCCGCTGCTGCCAGGGCCACCCCATCCTCAGCAGGGCTGGAGCCTGGCAGCAGCGCCGCGGCCCCGGCCGCCGGAGACCGCTCAAAGGGCTCCACGGCAGGCACACATCCCGGCGCAGCTGGGAAGGCCGGGTTGCATTCAGGTAGAGATGGCGGCGGCAGCTCGGCCGCCGCCGGGGTTGCACCGGCTCCTGCCGGCAGCCCATCAGAGCTGGCAGCGCCGGAGTCTCTCCCCGCCCTGCGAGCACCACCCCCCGCCACGGCCCATGGGGCCGGCGCGGGGAGAGGA
>JANEHK010000150.1:96359-208080 GCA_025960845.1 Tachycineta bicolor | reverse complement strand
AAAAAAAAAAAAAAAAAAAAACCCCAAAAAAACCAAAAAAAAAAAAACGACCGGGACCCCGCCTCTGGCAGCGTCCATGCCCCCCACGCCCTCAACAGGCGGCGCGGGCGCAGAAGGGGCCAACGCACCCCCCTCCGGGCCTGGCCCGGACAGCAGAGCGGGGTGCGCCGCTCCAACCGGCCCCATCGGATAGGTGACGGATGTGCTGCAACACGGACACCACACAGTGACCAAATCCCGGTCAAACAACAGTGAGAGCCGCACCCCCGGAAGCCCTCCACCAATGCCGGAAAGGCATGGAGGGAAGGCGGCCCCGCCCCCCCACTGCCCGAGCAGCGCCGACAGGCTCGAGATGCGCACCCTCCCCCCGGAGACCAGCGCTGGAGCACAAGAAGGAAAGACCCCCCGGCGCAGCGACCGGGGAGGGAGGGGGAGAGTCCGTCTCACAAAGGAGCTGAAGCTCGGACTCAGACAATACTTCCGGGTTTGATATAACAACCATGCCCTCCACCAGCCCCCCGTCCAGCTTCGAAACGGGGGAGGCAGCCCGTGAGGTCTGCAAGCTGGGGGGGCTCGACATCAACACAGCCCCCTCAAATAATTTCCACTGCACCAACAATCGTGCAACCTCTTCATCATACTCTGTTTCGAGCGCCTCCATCAGACATTCCCCCAGGAGGAACCACGCCTCCCAACAGAACAGGTCATCTGGCGTGGGAAAAAATCCATGCTCTCTGCCACACGCGAACAGACGCTGAAGCCCCTCCCGAGAGACCTGAGCGTGTTTCCGCTCCAAGAGGTCCCCCCCAAAGCTCCAACACCAGAGCGTCCTGCATATAAGGCACACAACGGAGAAAGAGGGGAAGGAAAACCTCACCAGACTGTTTCTCTCACACGTCAGGGGGCCACCAATTGTGGTAGCGGCACGCAAAGCAATAACAAGGAGACAAGAAGTCTGCAGTGCAGAGTTGCTCCCCAAGCAGAGGGTGAGCCTGTTTATTTCTTTCATTTTTATACATTTGTGGGTCTGGTTGTAGATTGGCTTTTGGGGTTACTACCCCTCCACCCCACTGGCCAGACCAGCTGTCAACTAACATTATTTTCAGGCTAGAAATATGTAAACAAAGGACAGGGAACGAAAGCAAAAGGTTTGTTTATGTTCCCATGCGTGAGAAAAGCGAAACACTGCTCCTAATATTGTGCAGAAACTAAAGAAATGACTCCATCTTATGAACAAGTAGAAGGCTTTAAAAAAACTCAGAAAAACCAAGGTGACAAGGGTTGTGAGTACACATATGGCAGCAAGGTCCTGAGGGTCTGATGAGATCTGCTGGTTTTTATTCCCGTGGTTTCAAAGATGCTGAAAAAAGATATACCGCCTGGGAAAAAGGATTGTTTGTGGTTAGCTTAGCTCTCATAGAAGTGGAGAAGGTTGCACAACAACAACCAATTGCCTTGAGAGGCCCTTTCAAAGTTATTAAAACAGTCACTACAGGGACCAACACACCTGATGGGGTGGCCCAGGGGACCTCAGTAAGAAAGTGGTATGCTCAGATTGAACATCATTGTAATATCTTCTAAATAACTGAAGAAGCTGTGAAAGGTGTGAATGATAGATGGGGGGTAAATGAGTGTCCCAAAATCACTGCTTTTTGCCCTATAGCTCCAAGCATAATTCCCTCACCACAGGGGCTAAATGATTCCAAGAATCCAGCACATTACCCTGGACAACCTGCTCTGGTGGACCTCCCTACTGTAGGGGAAGTACCCCTAGTGCTGAAAACCCCTCTGAATAATTATGCATGGGTAGCCTCTGATGCCCTAGGGAAAGAGCATTGGATAAATACATGCTGGATAATTCCATCATTCCTACCCTTTTTTTCCTGCCTCCTAGTGGCAGGATTTTTCTGTTGTTTACTTCTACAGAAGAACCCCAAGGGACATGAGGATCATCTGAACCATGATAAAACTAGTGATATTTTTCTGCATCCTATCACAATACCACGGCCAGAATTCTTCGGAGTGGCCGTGGTCTGAAGCTATCATCAAGCATACTAATGTTTTAGGATCTTATCCCAAAGATTGCCATCCAAACCTAGCAACTGTAGTGCAGCATGGCTCTGAGGCATAACATCTTAATGGGTGGGGATGGGATCGGAAGGAGTGGATCAAAACCCTAATTGGAACAGTGGGTGAAGTAATTATGATAGCATGCAGAAAAGTGGAAGGATCTCTTCATGAGAAAGCCTCCTCCATTACAATTGCTGGAGATTTTTTAGAACCAGGTGGAAAAAATGATTTGTATATCACTACAGCAGAATTGTGCCCTACTAAAAAGTGGAATTGTACTAAACACATTCCCCTTACCCTGTGCTGCCATCAAGAGTATGTGGGTAATTACACTTCAGGCCCCAGAACCAACAATATTGCACTTACAAAGGATTGTAATAATGAACCAACTGATTGTTGGTATAGCTTTGTTTTAGTCAAACCAACTTATGTGACATGCCATTGGAAAAATAAATTGACAGATCCGTCAGGTTTTAAAGGTCTAGTTTACAAATTTAAGTTAAACTCTATAACAATGTCCACACTGAGTACAGTAGTCACCCCCCAATGGGTGAAAGAGACTGAAAACCCCTTTTTTCAATATGATACTGAATGGCCCTGGTCCCAAGCTTTTGTTCGTTTTACCGGATCCATGGGGAATGTGAAAGACTTAAACCTATCAACTGTTGTTATGCATGAAAATCAGGAATGTCCTAGGCAGGAATGGGAAAAACAAAAAACTTGACAGCTTCAAGGGATAATGTGTGGTGGTGCGAGAATTGTTTTATTAGGCTTTTATAATAAGTTTTATGTTATGTTTCAGTTCACTGTATCCTCAGTTTTGTAACAGTCCATCCCCTTTTGAGATTTCTGTATAACAAGGTGTTGTATGTCAATCATCCCACCCCCCACCTATCCATGTCCATCCCCTCTCCCCCCCCGGGGCCCGGGGGCAGCCTGTCTATCACTTTTGTACCCCTCCCAAGATTGGGAAATCTCAGAGGGAGAGCATCGAGTGATAGGTTGCCTCGGGGCGGATTCCTTTGCCCTTGATGTCAATGGTCCGAGGCTTGGAGGTGGACACTCCTTGTTGCCCCCTGAATCCCCTGATTCGTTGCCTTGTTGTAACCCCCCCTGAACCCCTCCCCCAGTTATAAGGTGGAGGAGGGAGATTCAAACTCTCTCTGGCCTGCGGTTTTGGGCTAGCTGTGGTGTGTAGAAATTGTTTTTTCCGCTGCTGCTGTGGACTCCAGGACGGTGTATATAAACGTAGACGAGAGATCTCTGCAGTTAGGTTTTAGAAGATTGGGTTTATTTTAAGGGATGTGAGGCCTTGCTCTGAGCTGCCAGGCTGCAGCTCGTGGCAAGGCCTAGGAGGTGGGGGAAGGGAAAGGTAGGGAATGGAGGGGAGCAAAGAGCAAAGAGAGCAAAAGAGCTAAAGAGAGAGAGAGCTAAAAAAGGCCGAGCCACCTTCGCAGCCCCCTGATAAGGGGTCTCGAGGTGGGCCGGAACAGGATCTGTGCCAATGGGGTTACAGATACCTGATACTTCAGGGGAGGGTTACAGGTGTGGGATGAACCATTGGGGGGTGAGACAGAACATTCCATTTGACCTGGGTCTGGCTGCAGGTGACCTTCAGCTGGTCACACAACTGTTTTCTTATACATCCAGTATCCAATACATCTCAAACATCAAAACTTACTTTCAATTCTATCTCACCCACAGGTCCCACATTCCCAGAATATAGGCAATCATATTTATAGGGTTTTTTGGCTTCATCCTCCCCAACAGTGGTGCTACCGCAGTTAGGCCTGAATAAACATCTTTTAACCTGTTAAGCTGAGAGCCATACTTTTCTACTGCTGCTGCTGTCACGACACTATTTAGTCCAGCTGCTGCTGAGAAGCCGAGCCAGCAGGTAAAGATAACCTGCGTGCCTATCTGAACTGGGAGCATCCTGGTCGCTGTGCAGATCTGAGCCAGCCAGAGGCTGGCGTCCGCCCGGTGCAGAGGTAGACCACAGCCACAGGAATAATGGGGGAAAAAGTTAGTATAGGGTGTCGATTAGTGGAACCACCTATAGTAAGGCAACCTCTATCAGTGTTCTGACAAACCAAATATATAAGCAGGAAGAGGTCTGCATGCACCCAAGTGTGTAGGATTGTTGGCACAATTTCACACTAGCACAAACAGTTGAAGTAGTTTGTCTTTGGGCCAAAATTACTGAAGGGCTTGCTTTTAAGTTTAAAATAAATGTTATAACCCAATTTACTACAGCTCATACTACCATCACTCCAACCCAACTGCTGGTTATGCTTAACCCAAGAATTTCTGAAATAGGACCATATATAATTAGGAAGACAGGACAACAACAAATACTGTTCAATCCAGCATGGTCTCTTAAGAAAGTCAAATTACTGATGCAAAATGATGTCTCAGAAATTCATCCAGCTTGTTCACCTTTCTTGCAGACTTCCTTTGAAGGCTGGACAACCTGGTTGCGAATGCAGAACTCTTTTAAAAAGTGGACACTTAGAGACATAACTGATGTTATGGGAACAGGATTGGGAATTCTATATAGTATTGATTCAGAAGTATTAATGAATAAATTGGCTGCCACAACTAGAGACTTGACTAAATTACAACAACCACTGCAGTCGTCCTTATTGGCTTTGGGAACACATCAGAGGTTATTATCAAACATATTACCAAAGTGGGAAAAGGTAAATGTAAACTATCACAAATTGGTAATTGATGCACTCAGTGCTACACAAAACAATGCTTCTTTGGCCCTCAGCTGTATCCAGGCACAATTGTGGATGCAGTCAGTTGCTGCCTCTCTTATAAGAGAAGGTAAAGAAGGAACTTTTCCTACTGAAATTCAGAAAATAATTTAGGACAATGCCACTGATTTTGAAAGAGAATTCCAATCCTAGTGGAATTTAGTGAATTTTACTTACAACCCTATTACAAACACAGTCACAACTTTTGTGTTAACCATACATAATGCCTCAGTGCATTTGATATTCCCTACCATTGCATTAGGATTGAATCATGATGGAGCTATTCTCTATCCTTTCAAGCATAGGGAATGGGCCTGTCAAATTGACGATAAATGGCAAACTGTTAATTTAGAATCCTGTATTGTCCGAGAACAACAAGGGTTCATCTGTGAAAGTAATGCAATTACAGCTCAAGATATCTGTCTGGACACAGAGCAAAATATCTGTCATTTTGAAATTCACCCTAATGAGGCTTCTGAAACAGTCCTTATAAATATAGGTAATGGTTGTGCATGCTTTCGAACTACTTGTGATATAGTATTTGTAGAAAATGTAGTAGTAGATACTAAAAATCATTCAAATTTTTGTGCTTGCAATTTTACTAAAATTACAGGATGTTATTTTTCTTATAAAACTCCAGTTACCGCTCATTAACTTTTGCAATCAAATTACACACTGATTCACAAATTATCACCTACTCCCATTGGAATAAACCTTACTTTGGTAAAGCAATTGTTGCTTCATCAGGATTTAATCGAATTTTTGGAAAATATCAAGAAAGACAGAGAGAAAACCCTGATAACTGTTCATCATAATGTAAAAGAAATACATTGTGTTATAGAAAGGGTAAGAAAAGATGCTGAGTACAGGTGGTGGGATACTCTTTTTGGGTGGTCACCTACTGCCACAAGTGCCTTGAACACATTGTGTCATCCCATCATTGTCCTTTTGATTTTAGTTTTAATTTGTTTTATCAGCAATTTTATTAATTATGAACTGGAGTACGATGAAACGGTTGACGTCCATAATTAATGCTCATAACCTGGCCAATGTCCTCTCCCTTATGGACATCACCAAGGCCATTGACACAAGGCGATTATAAAATTAGAATGTTTGTTTTGAAATTATTTTCTTTTGTAATCTTGTGAAAATTACTTTTGATTTTTTGTGATTTGTTATGAAAGAATTATTTTAATTAATACTGATTGTTATTATTATTTTGATTACTTGTGATTTGTTTGACAATCTGAATTAATAACAGTTTCCTTTTCCTTTTCTACTTTTCCTTTTCCTTCTTTTCTCTCTCTCTCTCTCTCTCTCTCCATACTGCCTCTGTTTTGTGGGATATACTACCAACGTTGATGAGTCCTAAAGACTTTGCAATGCCACTAAGAAGATCTCTTGAAGACAATCGTGAGTCATGAGGTGGTGTAAGAGTTGGTCTGAAGTTCCCCTCACTTGCCTCACAATCGTCTTAAGGACCCCGAGGACCCCACTGCAGTTCTGGCCTGCTCTAGGTGGATGCTTGCCAATCGTCTCCAGGTGCATTTTCCTGTGCCACCACTCCACAGTACACCGGCTTTGAGAAGTGTAATGGCAATTCTGTACCTGATGCTTGTACCTGCTTCACGCTCCCAGCTTCATGACAATAGCCTATGAATTTCCCCACCTCTTGGTCAAGTGGTCTTTCTGGGGTAACTTTGGTGGACCCTCACGGAAAATCCCTCATCTGCTCCACAACCACCGTGACAGACAGAGATCGAAGCCCCCTCCCAAGGACTGAGATTGAGACCTCTATACGAAGCCCCTCTCAAGGACTGAGACATGAGGCCCCTACAACCCTAATATGGGGGGGGGGGGGGGGCTGATTTAACTGAAGCGAGATGTTTGCCTGCTGGTGTGGTTGTTGGACCAAGAAGACAATGGCTCTCACTGCTGAGAACATGGACTACGTGTTCCCCCTCGGTGGCTTCAATAGATTTACCTGTTCCCCCCCGCGATTGAGGACTATAATAAAAACCCCTGAGTTAACCAGAGATTTGGAGAGAGACTCTCCCCGACGAGACAGGCGGACCCATCAACCGGACCACAGGGACTTCGTCTCCACGTTTGGTAGCTATATCCCCTCTTTCCTCTCTCTCCTTCTCTATCTCTTTCTCTCACTCTTAATCCCTCTATCACATTTGCTATCATCAATCAATAAAAGGTGCATTTGTTTCGATTAATACTGAAATCCCCACTCTGTTGTGTTTTGCACTCTGAGGTCAGTAAATGAACCATCACGACCACTGCTTGTACGAGCGGATCGTGACAGTTACAATGTAATATGTAAACAAAAGTATGTATTTTATCAGCATCTGTTAAAACAAAGGTGGCTTCCTTGCTCCCGCTAACCACAGAGGTGCAGGGGTTTCCTCCAGTCAGTGCTGGAGTGATTAAAAATGGGATCTAGGGGGGGCAGTGACCCAGAACGCGGCGAACAGGAGTGGGCAAACAGGGGCATGGCACGTCTCTGAAGGCGTGGCAGGGCAGTTTGAATGGCAGTTCTTGCAGGCAGGGCAAGCAGACAGGGTTGCGGGTATCCTCCTGATAGTGGGGTTTTTAGTTTGTTTTCTGTTGCGATTTGGTTGATTGGTTGGTTTTCGGTTTTCATTTAGCAAAGGTCTTTATATGATCAAAAGCTGCAGCTAATAAAAGTGTATGTAGCCAAACACAGTCCTTCAAGAAGGATGCATCTGTTCAGACCCCTTCCTGTAAGGAGTGTTTGAGCTCAACAGTGGTAACAGGGCATTGCAAAAGAAACGTGCCTGTGGTGTGAACAGGTGAATGACCTCTTTTCACTGGTGGCTAAGCTTAAGGAGGAAGTAGAAAGACTAAGGAGTATTAGGGAAAGTGAAATAGGTGGAGTTCTACCCTTCCTTCCTTGAGGGAGGCCCACCAGGAGTCAGAGGACTCCCATGCCCCCCACCATCAGACAATAGAAGGACACCTGATGGATGAAGGGGAGTGGAAATGGGTTCCTATTCGGGGATGTTATAGAAATTCCTCCCGACCCCTATCACGTATCTGGGTGCCACTTCAGAATAGGTATGAGGCCCTGGATCCAGAGGGTCAGATAGATGACATCAAAGAAAATAATCTGCCTGGAGAGCCTCCCAATTACACTTTGTCTGTCAGATGGATCACTACCTCTAGCATTAAAAAGAAAAGAAGGGTAGTCGTGGTAGGTGACTCCCTTCTGAGGGGAAAACAGGGCCCTGTATGTCAACCGGACCTATCCCACAGGGAGGTGTCACCCTGGTTTTTCTGAATTTTTTTAAAGCCTTCTGACTGTTCATAAGATGGAGTCAGTCTCTTTAGCTTCTGTACAATATTATGAGCAATTTTCCCTTTTTCTCACACTTGGTAACATAAACAAACCTTTTGTTTTTCATTCCCTATCCTTTGTTTACATATTTCTAACCTGAAAACAACTGTAACTGACAGCTGGCCTGGCCACTTGGCTGAGAGGTGATAAACCCAGTAGCCAATCCACAACCAGACCCACAAATGTATAAAAAGTAAGAAATAAACAGGCAGAAGGGCTCTCGGCCTTGGCTCGGCCTTGGGCTCTCTCTGAGGAGCAACTCTGCCCTGAAAATCTCTAGTCTCCATGTGATTGCTTTGTGTGCCGTGATCACAGGGAGGTCTGCTGCCTCCCTGGGGCCCAGGTACAGGATATTACCAAGAGACTCCCTGGGCTGATTCAGCCCTCTGATTATTATTCACTGGTAATACTCCAGGCTGGCAGTGATGATATTGAAGAGTGCCAGGGCAATTGTAAGGGACTTCAGGGCACTGGGTCAAGTGGTTGATAGGGCAGGAGCACAGACAGTGTCCTGCTCAGTCCTTTTGGGGGCAAAGACAAATGATGAAAGGAATAGGAGAGCCCACATTATCAACAAGTGGCTCAAGGGTTGGTGTCATCAGCAGAATTTCGGGTTCTTTGATCATGGGGCAACTTTTACGGCACTTGGCCAGCTGGAACCAGATGGGCTCCATCTCCCTGTTAAGGGCGAAAGGATTTTAGCCCATGAATGGGCAGAGCTCATTGAGAGGGCTTTAAACTAGGTTTGAAGGGGGAAGGGGATGCAACTGGGCTCTCCAGAAGCAGAATTAGGGGTGAAAGCAACAGCCCATCTGAAGTGCATGTATACTAATGCACACAGCATGGGTAATAAACAAGAAGAGCTGGAAGCCATGGTGCAGCAGCAAAGCTGTGATGTAGTCGCCATCAGGGAAAAGTGGTGGGACGACTTGCATAACTGGAGCACTGCACTGGATGGCTACAAGCTCTTCAGAAGAGACAGGAAAGGGAGAAAAGGTGGAGAGGTGGCCCTTTATATTAGGGAGGCTTTTTGATGCCATGGGTATTGAAACTAATGACAATGCAGTTGAATGCCTATGGGTAAGAATTAAGGGGAAGGCCAACAAGGTGGACATCCTACTGGGAGCCTGTTATGAACCATGCAACCAGGAAGAAGAGGTGGACAACTTATTCTTGAAGCAGTTGGAGGTTATTTCAGGATCACCAGCCCTTGATCTTGTAGGTGATTTTAACCTACCAGACATCTGATGGGAACTTAATACCGCAGAAAAGAGGCAGTCCAGGAAGTTTTTAGAGTGTGTGGAGGGCAACTTTTTGTCGCAGCTGGTGAGTAAGCCCACCATGGGAGGGACTATGTAAGACCTGTTGTTTGCAAATAGAAATGGGCTGATGGGACATGTGGTGGTTGGAGGCCATTTGGGGCATAGTGATCATGAAATTATAGACTTCTCAATATTAGTTGAAATCAGGACAAATATCAATAAATCTTTCACGCTAGACTTCCGGAGGGCAGACTTTGGCCTATTTAAGAGACTTATTCAGAGAGTTCCTTGGGAAGCAGCCCTTAAAAACAAAGGAGTTCAGGAAAGCTGGGTGTGCTTCAAAACAGAGATCTTGAGGGCACAGGAACAGATTGTTGCTATGTGCTAAAAGATGAGTCGAGGAGGTAAATGTCCAGCCTGGATGGGAAAACAGGTTTTGAAGGAACTTAGGAATAAAATGAGGATGTATCATTGTCATAGTTTTAATTTCAAACCGGGCGGAAACACTAATTAATGTAGTGGTTTCTCGTTCACTAAATTTTGGTCTTGGTACTTACTCTTTTTGTGAGAGAGAGACCAGGAGAAAAACAAAGCAGGCTCAACCTTAAAATTAACAAATAGTTTATTAACATACACTAAAAGAATAGAAAAGCAGAAAGTTGGAAAAAAACTAAAATGGAATGAAACTTCAAAAACACTTTTCCCTCCCCTTACAAACTCTTCACTTTCTTACAAAACAACATAAAGAGACAAAACTTGTAATTTTTAGTCAGTTTTACTATCTGATAATAGTCTTTTATCAATTCATTAGGGGAAGAGTATCCTTTTGAGTCATGGATCCCACTGACAACTTAGAACAGTTCTCTTGTGGGTTTTAAACTGTCACAAAAGCAACTGCGTGGAGAAACCTGCCTTTGTGACCCTCCCAGGAGCAGTTTCCCAAGCTGCTTATGGGTCATGGGTCTTAGACTTTTGCATACTGGGGTGTCACTTTTTAAAGATGAATAACTCCAAAGCAAAGGATTCTTCACTTCATGGTACAGAGATATCTTCTCACTTCTTCACTGGCACAGGGGGCTTCTCATCTTTATCTCTGTTCAAGCATCTTATAGGATATTGCTTAGTTCATCACAAACACCTTTGCTTAAATCTACACGCAAAACAATCATCTCCCTAAATGCATATCTTTCCCATGATTTACAGGAATTACCTAAATATAGAGTTCATTTCCATGGCTCAAGTAAGAATAGAACAACCAACTTTTCAACCCTCTGTCTTAATAGTCTTTTCACTCTTGCTACTGACTTCATGCTGTTGTTCTTTATGTTCACTCTCTTTCCTTACTCTCTCAGAGAAGGGCCAAGCTCTGGAAGCTTCATATTGCTAGGAAAGAGTTAAATCTGCTCTGAGTCTTTGTCTCTCTTTCTCTGTAGCTCATGGTATTAGATGTCCAAGGCTGAGCTGATAAAGGAGGAAAAACTCACGCAGAAACATTAGAGATTAGAGCACTCAGACAGTCCAGAATCACAAAAAAACCCCAGGCGAGATCATAAATGCCTTCTCAGCCCACCTCTCAGTGTAAATTGGGGTGGCCTCAGTCCAAATAGTGCCCATAGCTCCCATCAGGGGCCTAGCAGAGATTTTTCTCTGTTCCAAGGAAGTTTGAAGAAAGTAGCTGTTACAAATCAGCAACCTCTCCTTCCCCCTCCCTTCACCCGGGAGCTGATAGAATCCAGCCAGGCCTCAGGCCAGCTTCCCCGCCCCAAAAAGCGGGGAGCAGCAGGCCCAGCTCGATGTTACCTGTCTCTCTCTGGCCAAAGGAAGAAAGAAAAAAACCCTACTTACAGGAAATCAAGGGGTTCTATATGGTCCTTCCCAAAGTCGCAGCCAACAATTTCAGTGGTCAGAATAGATGCCAATATTCTAACTAACTTTCTGATAGGTCTCTGTCTCTTCTAAAGCAATTCCCAGGTCCTGACCTGGAGAATTATTTTACATTCTTTTATAACTAAAAAACTAAACTGTACTAACCCATGACAATCATCTTTGGAAGGAGTGTCAGGTCTCTCAGGAAATAATTAGGGAGTTGCTAGGGCATGTAAAAAAATAAATAAATTAGAGAGGTCAAAGTTCAGTTAGAACTTAATTTAGCAACTTCTGTGAAGGATTATAAGAAATTCTTTTATAAATATATATTAATGGCAAAAGGAAGGATAAGACCAACATCAGTTGTCTGCTGGATGGAGGAGGGAATTAAGTAACAGCAGATGAGGAGAAGGTGGAAGTGTTTAACTCCTTTTTTGCCTTGGTCTTTAGCAAAAAGAGGACTTTTCTGCAGGACACCTGCCCTACTGGGTTGGAAGATGGTGTTAGGGAGCAGAACGGATGCCCTGTTATTCAGGAGGAGGCATTCAGAAAAGTGCTGAGCTGCTTGGATGCTCATAAATCTATGGGACCAGATGGGATCTATCCTGGGGTGATGAGGGAGCTGGCAATGAGCTTGCGAAGCCACTGTCCGTCATTTACCAACAGTCCTGGCTCACTGGGGAGGTCTCAGATGACTGGAAGCTGGCCAGTGTGACGCACATCCATGAGAAGGACCAGAAGGAGGATCTGGGAAACTACAGAACAGTCAGTCTGACCTCAGTACCAGGTAAGGTAATGGAACAGTTTACATTTGGAAACATCATGCAGCACTTATAGGGTGGCCAGGGTATCAGACCCAGCTGGCATGGGTTTAGGATGAGTAGGTCATGCTTGACCAACCTGATTTCCTTTTATGACCATGTGACCCACCTGGTGGATGCAGGAAAGGCTATGGATGTTGTCTATATGGGCTTGAGCAAAGCCTTTGACACTGTGTCCCACAGCATACTCTTGGAAAAACTGGCAGCCTATGGCTTGGACAGGTGCACTCTTTGCTGGGTTAAGAACTGGCTGGATGGCTGGGCCCAGAGAGTGGTGGTGAATGGTGCTATATCCAGTTGGTGGCCAGTCAATAGTGGGGTCCTCTAGGGGTGAGTTCTGGGGCCAGTCCTGTTTAATATCTTCACTGATGATCTGGATGAGGGTATTGAGTCTATCATTGGTAAATTTGCAGATAACACTAAGCTGGGAGCACGTGTCCATCTATTGGAGGATAGGAGGACTCTGCAGAGAGACCTGGAATGGTTGGATGGATGGGCAGAGTCCAATAAAATGAAGTTTAATAAGTCCAACTGCTGAGTCTTGCATTTTGGCCACAACACCCTCCTGCAATGCTACAGCCTGGGGACAGTGTGGCTGGACAGTGCCCAGACAGGAAGGGACCTGGGGGTACTGGTCAACAGCCCACTGAACATCAGCCAGCAGTGTGCCCTGGTGGCCAAGAAGGTCAACAGGATCCTGGCCTGTATCAGGAATAGTGTGGCCAGCAAGACCAGGGAAGTAATTCTTCCTCTGTACTTGGCACTGGTGAGGCCGTACCTTGAGTACTGTGTCCAGTTCTGGGCCCCTCAGTTTTGGAAGGATGTTGAAATTCTGGAACACATCCAGAGGAGGGCAACAAGGCTGGTGAAGTGTTTGGAACACAAGCCCTATGAGGAATGACTGTGGGAGCTGGGGTTGTTTAGCCTGGAAAAAAGGAAACTCAAGGGTTACCTTATTACTCTCTACAACTACCTGAAGAGTGGTTGTAGTCACATGAGGGTTGGTCTCTTTTTCCGAGCATCAATTGACAGAATGAACGAACACAGTCTCAAGCTGTGACAGATCCTCCTTCTGACCCTTCTCGTGGATGTGTCACAGTGGCTAGCTTCCAGTCATCTGGGACCTCCCCAGTGAGCCAGGACTGTTGGTAAATGATGGAGAGTGGCTTTGCAAGCTCATCTGCCAGCTCCCTCATCACCCCGGGATAGATCCCATCTGGTCCCATAGGTTTATGAGCATCCAAGCAGCTCAGCAGTTCTCTGTCTGCCTCCTCCTGGAAAAAAGGGGACCATTCGTCTCCCAGACTGTTATGGTTTAGGGCAAATTTGGGAGAAAACCGCCGAATAGGGTCCCTCTGGGAAGCAAACCTAAAAGGCTCCTCCCTCAACCGATCAGGGAGAAAATCTCCTCAGAGAAAAGCAGAAAAATCTATTTGTTTAACAAACAAAGTGCCAACAAGCACGAAAAAGGAATAATATGAAACAATAAAACCTCTTGTTCTGAAGTGAGATGGCAAATTGAGAAAGTTCTTGCTGTGGGTGTAGCTCGGCTCTCTCTATGACTCTTATCAGTCCCAGTCCCTCTGGCGCTGCTGGAAAAATGCCATCCTGGGCCCTGGTGGGCCGCACGTGCAAGCTTCCATTGCTCCCCTGGGTTTTTCAGTCCAGAGAAGGTTTAAACAGTCCCAAGAAAAAGGAAAAGGAAAACAGTCCAGGGAGCTTCTCTGCCTCAGCTAGCTAAAACTAAAAGCAAAGAGATCTCTGTCCTGCTGTCTGTCTGTGCTTCAGATGAACACAGTCCAGGAGTGGAATGCGTAGGAGTGAGTGCAATTTCTCAAAACAAACTCCTCCGTGCTTCACTCTCAGAACCAGTCTTAAAGGTACAAGACACAATATCCAACACAAACAGAGCAGATGACTGGGGATACAAACATCATAAAGTTACCCTAGGACACTGACTCCATCTACCAGCTCAGGTGGACAGTTGTCCTGAGGACAACCTATCTTTCTGTTGAAAATTGAAACAAAGGTGTTCAGTACCTCTGCCTTTTCCTCATCTTTAGTTACTAGATTCCCTCCTGAATCTATCAGAGAATGGAGGTTGTCCTTACCCTTCCTTTTGCCATTAATGTATTTATAAGAATATTTTTTATTGTCCTTCACAGAAGTTGCCAGTTGGAGTTCTAACTGAGGTTTTGCCTCTCTAATTTTTTCCCCTAGTTCCTTCAAGAGCTCCTTGCCCATCCATGATGGTCATTTTCCTCATCAACTCATCTTTCAGCACACAGAGACAGTCTGTTCCCATGACTTCAAGATTTCTGTCAACTGAGGCAAAAGATGTATCACACAATGACATAAAAAAGGTTAAGCCAAATACAAAATATTTGGCTAAAAAAATATACATAGGGTGTTTTTAAAGATGGTGAGGTGCTTTCATACACCCTCTCTAAAATCCCCCCTATAGCCACCTTCCCTCTCCCTTATCATGCCAAGTCAGTTTGGTCTACAAAATTAGCAGAAGAATATCTCAGAGAGAAACAAAAATATTTTCTGCTTTCTAGCAGAAACAGCTCCCCTGTGGGTCAGAGGAGTATCACTTCTGGCATATGGAGAAGGAAAAGACCGGACCCATCTTGCCACCACTGGACTTTCTACAGGACCATATCTACTCCACAGAACCACATCTGTCACTCCAGGAGGACTTATTTGTACTGCTTCCAACACCCTGAGAAACAGGGTGTCAGGCTGTATCCCTGACTTGGTCAGGGTTTTTTCCAGGATTTTTGTTTGCTTCCTTGCTTGCTTGCTTTTTTTTTTTTTTTTTTTTTTTTTGTTAATATTCCTAGTAAAGAACTGTTACTCCTATTCCCATATCTTTGCCTGAAAGCCCCTAATTGCAAAATTATAATAATTTGGAGCAAAGGGAGTTTACATTCTCCATTCCAAGGGAGGCTCTAGCTTTCCTTGGCAGACAACTGTCTTTCAAAACCAAGACAGAATTTGGTGCCCAATGTGGGGCACGAGGGCTTTGAGGGAAAAAGGAATAACAGTTCTTAAGTGCCTACATTCTTGTGTACTGGATATCATGTGGTCTGGCTTACCCTGATTCAGGTGGCATGTGATGGTGGCCGTATTTCTCCCATTTGTGGGCCCTTATTTAAACATGGGCCCTATAACTAAGGCTACTGCAGCTGTCATCCAGTTTGCTATATGGGTTAACAAGGTGAGGAATTCGTGGATTTTTAATTTCCTCTGGAAGGCAGGCACATGGATGCTGCAATTTCTGTTCTCGCGCTTGGCAACGCGGCCGCAGGCCAGCTCAGTTTATGCACTGCAGCAGCGTGGATAGGTCAGAGCAGCAAGTCGGGTGAGTCGCTTCCTCCCTGTGGGTTCTTATTTTCCCTCACGCCAGCTACGAGCGGGACGATGTAGAACGCAACCGCGGCGGCCAAAGAAAGGTCGACTCCTCTAGGCAGGGTATTACGATGTTTATTGCAGGGAGAGGGAGCATAGAGCTCGGCACTCTCTTCCCCCTGCCCAGAAGAGCCCCGGGGCCACGTGTGCACGAGCTTAAAAACAGGGGAGGGAACCGGGGTGGCGACAACCAGTCAGCCAATTACAATAATGAGGGGTATAACTGGGGGTGTAAACTTAATAACTGGGGGCCAACCAAAAACGAGGAGAGGGGATTGCCAGGGTCCCAGCCTATCACTCGACCCCCTCCCTGGAGCTTTCTAGAATCTAGGGAAGGGTCCAGGAGGTGACAGACAGGGCACCCAAGGGGAGAGAGAGGAGATTGGCAATTAGGTATCGAAGGGGGAAGAGATGACTGACATGTAACGAACTTTCTCTAACTTTGGGCAGACAGGTTACAACCAATACTAAAAACAGGGGGGTACAAGGAACAAACCATTACAGAAAACTCAATATAAATTACAATAAATAAAACAAACGCACACCACCACACATGGATTCAGGGTTATCATACACTAACTCTGTGTTTTGGGGGTTACTTTAACAATGGCACCTACTGTGAGGAAATGACACCAGGGGAAATTTTTTCTCAACCCTTCACCCAGCTCTTTGGGTCTACCCCACCAGTTTTTTAAGGGTTCAAATCTTGAATGCTAATGATATCATACAGTGGCTGGTGTTGCTGGTATGCCTGTTCTGTTTAGCATTTAGAGATAAGAGGAGATTGACCTGGATAACCACCCTGATGCCTACCCTAGGGAATAAGGATACTACCCCACAGCCTGACCCTGCCCCACAGCCTACCTCAGAAATAAACCACCCAGATTGGGTGAAGGAGATACGTGAGATGGGCCAGATGCTGAGGGAGTACCTTTCCCCTGTAGTAGCCTCCTTAGCCCCAGATGGTGGGAAACCCTCCCCCTACCCTGACAAAGGAGAGTCTGATGGTGCAGCAATGGAACCCACAGACGTTACAACTGTCCAGGTTCCGGCTGAACCACAGGGGAAGCCACAGCCAGCAGCAGTTGCTCCTGTGGAAACAAAGAAGTCTAAGGTGAAATCAGCAAACCCAGGTAATAAGGATAAGAAAGGAGGGCCCCACAACCTGCAGGGGAGCTACAGATTGAGATCATCACCAAGTCCCTGTCATATGAAAGTCTGCGTAATCTGCAAAAAGATATTGTATGACGGGGACATGAGGCTTATACAACATGGTTACTTTGGGTCTGGGACCTTATGGGTAGAGGCGTGCAACTAGATAGTGGTGAGGCAAGGAATTTGGGACCCTTGACCCAGGACTCAGGTTTGAATCAGGTATTTGTAAGGGAGCCAGGGCCCCTTTCCCTTTAGGAGCAGCTTTTAATGAGTGTAAGGGAGAGGTTTGTCCACAAAGATTGAATGCAGGAGCACCACCATAGAATGCACTGGAAGACCCTTGAGGAAGGGACCCAACAGCTGAGGGAAGTGGCAGTATTGGAAGTACTTTTTGGGAGGAGCAGACAGCATGATAATGACCCCGACAAGGTTAGATGCACAGGGCAAATGTTGTGGAATCTGACAACTCTAGGACCATCTCAATACGCCACATTCATTGCAACAATTAATGCCGAGGACAACCGAGACACAGTGGGTTCTGTAGCCAACAAACTCAGAAATTATGAAAGTATGATCAGTGGCCCAATGCAGGCTCATGTCTCTGCTGTAGTTAAAGAACTCAAAGAAGGAATGAGGGAGATGAGGGAGGACATGAGGAGGAACAGTTCCCATGTGGCACCGGTGCGAGTTACAGGCCCCAGAGTCAGAGCTCAACGGCCCCCAGCTAGAGAGAGAGGGTACACCCCACGAGCTGACCTGTGGTTCTTTCTGAGTGACCATGGAGAAGACATGGGAAGGTGGCATGGGAAACCCACTTCTGCCCTGGCAGCACGGGTGCGTGAGCTCAAGGAGAGAAACACTAACCGAGGGGGTTCCACTAAGATGAAGGTAGCCTCAACATCGCATGACCAAGCTGCCAGGTATTATAGAAGTGAGGAGGCTCTGACAGACCCCCTTGAAGGATTGTCTACAATGTATGCCCAGGAAGGGAATAATAACCAATGCTTGAGGGGCCCTGCCTCTAGCCAGGAAGAGGTACGGGAAAACTGAGTCTTTTGAGCAGTATTTCTCAGGTTATCCATGACTGTGAGACATGCGCTGCAATCAGGCCAAGTAGGTGAAACTCCTATGGCATGGTGGGCAGTGGTCCAAATATAAGTATGGAAAAGCCTGGCAGATTGACTATATCACCCTTCCCCAAACCTACCAAGGCAAGTGCTATGTGCTGACCATGGTAGAAGCCACCACTGGATGGTTTGAGACCTACCCTGTGCCTCATACTACTGCCTGGAATACCATCTTGGGCCTAGAAACGCAGGTCCTGTGGAGACATGGCACCCCTGAGAGAATTGAGTCAGATAATGGGACCCATTTCAAGAACAGCCTTATGAACACTTGGGCTAGAGAACATGGCATTGAATGGATATATCACATCCCTTATCATGCACCAGCTGCCGGGAAAGTTGAATGCTGCAATGGATTACTTAAGACTACCCTGAAGGCACTTGGTGGGGGGACCTTGAAAAATTGGGAAGTGAACTTAGCAAAGGCCACCTGGATGGTCAACACACAAGGCTCCATCAATCAAGCTGGTCCTGTCCAGTCTGAACACCTGCACACAGTGGATGGAGATAAAGTCCCTGTGGTACACATGAAAGGTATTCTAGGAAAGACTGTTTGGATTAACCCCACCTCAGGCAAAGGCAAACCCATCCGTCAGATTATTTTTGCTCAAGGACCTGGTTCCTCTTGGTGGGTAATGCAGAAAGATGGAGAAACCAGTTGTGTACCACAGGGAAACCTAATCCTGAGTGAGATCTGGATGTAAGGGTTCATTGTGTATAATAGAGTTTATTGATTTATGTATGATGCAGATGGTAATAGAATAAGGGGTGGATAATGTCTTGGGTTATGTAACCTAAAAATGTGTATTCTATTTCATCTGTTGAAAGCTGTTTTTTGGGAGATGTTTTATCCTTCTCTTGTAACTCCAGGGGGGAGGGGGGCAGATGCCTTCCAATAATGGCCCAACCATTAAAACCACTGGGGCAGTGTTTCTTATCTCTTTTGAGAATTAAACTTTAGAGAATTAAGGATTTTAGAGGGGTTAAGATTTTAGTAAGAGATAAGCTTTGTTGAAATTAACTAAAGTAGATAGGTAGGCTTTGCTGAAATTAAAAGTTAGTAATTAACTAAGAGAAATTGGGTTTGAGATCACTCTTCCATATTAGATAACTGATTACTTGTCAACTTTGTTTGGTTAGCTGTGTTTATAATGAAGAATATAGAAACTGATAAATAGCTTTTAGGAACATAAGACAATTGTAGGCCTCCTCTGCCCAGAAACCCATTGAATGGTCACGAAGACATGAAATAGGAGTCCTACCAAGGGTTCATTTATCACATTTGCTTTGAAAAGGTAGAAAGGTCAGAACGAGGAAGACTTCTTTACTTCCTCATTTTGGGGACCCCTTCTCATGAAAAGGACCACTGACCCATTTCAAAGAACAAACTATGCATGCTTAATAGCTTTTGAGCGAATTACCATACAAAGCAGGGAAAGGGATGGACCAGGGTTATGAATATGCATTTGTGGTTTGGGTATTCAATGCTTTTGCAAATAAAAGGACTCTGTGATCACCTGTGAATTGCAGTGTGAATTTGGGAGCTATCCTGCACACTGTCCAGCACCGTAATAAACATACACTTTCTAACTTTAAACTGTTAGAGAGTTTTTGTCCATCTCAGTTGGGTATCGATACTAGATCAGTACCCACATTTTCTTTAATAAGTCATTTTGGCAAGCCAGCCAGGAGACTGCTCTCTCTGGCCGTGTGGCCAGTGGGGTCCAGGGCCCCTCTGGGCGCCCACCCAGAATTTTCTGGGAAGAGGGCTCCTGCCGTCCCGCTGACCACCCGGGGAAAGACCAGAACCTGCTGGAACTATGGACAAAAAGTATGTTTATACTTGAAAATAGGCACCTTTTTGGTATAGGTGGTTGGTAAGACACTGAGAGACGTCTCATGCACAACGCATGCCTAAGTTGTGACAGCTCTGCAGAGCCTGGTTTGGCTTGGTTTGGTAACCCATGTCCTGTTTTTATATGTGTATAAAATAATTTGTGCAAATAAAATTGTCATATATATTTTTATGTACTGTTAAAATATATTGTTGTAAGCTTTAAAACTCATAAGCCAGAGACTGTAACATAATGTCAAAACCACCCAGACAAAGGAGGGAGGACTTCATTTACAATAAAGTAAGTGTGGCCAGCTTGGAGATGGACCATCCATCAAGGTGATCTGAGGAATGCCGGGCAATGAATATGTGATAAAAATCCGGAGATTGAGTTAACCAGGGCCATCAGAGAGATACATCTCAATGCTGGATTCCGGGAACACAATCACAGGTATTCATCACTTTCCGGACATGTTTTGTTCAACTTGCCACAGAGAAAGAACTCCTCATGAATACGTGTAGTCCGAAACAGAAGAAAGGGGACTCAGCCTTGCGCGAAAAAAAACGTATAAAATTGCTCAGACAGGACAGTGGGTGTGGAGCACAGGAGACCCTCTGCTGCAGCAGGCAAACCTGTGTCTCACCCAGCGCTGACACCCGGGCTCGGCACTGACCTTTTTTTTTTTTTTTTGTGATAGTGGTTTTTTGTTATTCCTCTCTAAAATTCTATTTAGACCTTTTTTTTTAGTAAATTTCCCTCAATTAATAAATTGGAGCGTTTTTCATTTATAACAATCTTGGTGGCTCGTATGGGGGTCCGATTTAGGGGAGTCGGGGGACCCTTTTTTGTCCAGGCGGCGCCCTGCCGATTTCGGCGGTCAGACAGGATTGGGGAGTCCTGTAGAACCAATCGGATCCTAGACCCAGAACCAAAACCACTATCAAAAAGGGGATAAAACGGGCCCAGAGCTCTCGGGATCTCGGAGCAGAATCTCTGAGGCCGCGGGTTTTTTTTTCACTCATAAAAACCTACGTGCACGAAGAATCCACGTGGGAAAAAGGACCGTAAGTATCGCGTGGTTGAGTGAGGGGTGATCGAGCATGTGTGTGAGACATGACACTGTCACGGGGTGAGAGCGGACCCCAAAAAACCACAGTTCCACTATCCCGCGAGGGACGTGGTCAGTTACGTGGGAACTGAGAGGAATCGGGAAAACTCATTTCACACGTAAAGCCTGCAACTCGGGGAGTTCAGGGGATCGATCATGGGCGGATCGAGGAGGGAAGGTACATTCTTAGGTGTTTTAAGAACTGGTAAACCTCTTCGATCCAGGACTTTGGAAGTCCAGGAAAAGAAAAAGGTAAGAGAGCTCACCACCAGTTGCAGGTCCACAGAGCGGTTCACTGTGTGACTGATAGGCTGGTAATATTCAATTGGGATTGACTAAAACCGTGGTATTGACTGGGACAGATCTAAGGACTTCGTTCAAGGAACTAAGGTAAGCAAGCTTGTTTAACTATGGGGCAGAAAAAGAGTAAAATTCCGTGAAAATCTCAGGGAAAACCTGGTAAAGGGCAGCGGGACTGCTTACCAGAAATCCCAAGGGGGAGCCCGCTGGGGTGGATGTTGGAACACTGGGGAGACTGCCCCAAGAGACGGAGGAAATACAAGGAGAAGATGATTCATTACTGTGTGGAGGTATGGGGGAACAGGGAAATTGGAAAATATCAGTTTTGGCCCACATTTGGCACATTTAATACAAGAATGTGTCAGGCATTATATGCTAGTGTATTTGAAGAAAACGGGCCAGAGGGGGAGGAGTTAGACTATGCCAAATTGTGGGAATATGCTGGTGCCCGGCTGTTCCCAGCCCGAACTCAGGGCTGTAAAGTAAACCAGGGTGAAACCTGGGAGCCCTTGGACAACCTTTCACCCCCGTAGCTAAACCAGGTCCGGGTCTCGGTGCCCGCACCGGCGGGTCACCCGCCTCAACTCGCACAGGCACCAACACCGCCGCGTAACATGCAGCCCTCGGCTCCAGTGGTGCTGGACCCGCCGGGTCCTTCTCAGCCCCCACCTGTGCAACAACAGGCGGATGGCCCCGAGCACACACTCCCTCCAGCCAGCAGAACACGGCACAAAACGTGGAGGGAGAACCATGACAACAGTGAGGGGGCAGGGGACAGACCCGGTCTCTACCCTCTGAGGGAAGTACCAACTGCTCCTGGAATAATGTAAATGTGCCAATCCATATGGGGGACGTGAGGGCCTTCAAAAGGGAAATGGGGAAATAAATGGATGACCCCCTGGGGGTGGCGGAGAGGCTGGATGAGTTTTTGGGGAACAGTATCTATTCGTATGATGATATCTGTGCCATTCTAAGGTAATTGTTCAATGCCGACGAATGGGACATGATAAGGCAAGTGGCAATAAAGGATTGGGAACATAGGAATCCCCAGGGGGGGTAGTGGGGCCGAGAGGTGGCCAGAACAAAGGCCATCATGGAATGCCCAGGCGGAGGAGAATCGGTGCAAAATGATCGGACTGAGGAACATAGTAATACAGGGAATTCGGGGGGCGGTACCAAAGGGGAAGAACATCAGCAAAGCATTGGGGGAATGCCAAGGGAGGGATAAAACACCCACCGAATGGCTGGAGTGATTAAGAAAAAGTCTCCAGATGTATTCGGGCACCGACCCTAATTCTCCTGTCAGGGGGATTTTGCTGAAAACACAATTTGTTGCTAAATCATGGGAGGACATACGGAAAAAGCTAGAAAAAATAGAGAATTGGCAGGAGAAAAGCCTCCAAGAATTGCTAAGGGAGGCACAGAAAGTTTATATGAGAAGAGATGAGGAAAAGCAAAAGGCACAAGCCAGGCTGTTGGTGGTGGCGGTGCGGGAAGCGCAGAAACAGGAGCGGCTGTAGAATCCCGGAAGGCCAGCACAAACCCAACGGCCTCAGGGAAAACCTAACGCCCCCCAAAGGAAGGGAACAAACAAACAGGTAAGTGGCCCTGAGTGCTTTTACTGTAAACAAAAAGGGCACTTGAAAAGGGAGTGAAAGAAAAGAATAAAAGATGGACAAATTTTTCAGGAGTATTAGAGGTGTCAGGAGCTATATAATTTGGGATCCAGGACACCTGGAGAGCCCTTGATAAAGTTTAAAATTGGACCCCAGAACTTACCACAGATAGGCTCAAATGGACAAAGCAGGATGAGGTAAGTTTTAAGGAAATAAAAGACACTCTTGTGGCTGCCCCGATGTTAAGCCTCCCTGATGTAAGGAAACCTTTTCAACTGTTTGTTGATGTCAGCAATCACACTGCCCATGGGGTTCTAACCCAGGACTGGGCAGGGGCCAGGAAGCCAGTAGGGTACATATCAAAGCTCCTATATCCTGTAAGCAGGGGGTGGCCCACCTGCTTACAAGCAATTGTAGCAGTAGCAATATCAGTAGAAGAAGCTAAGAAAATAACTTTTGGGGCACCGCTGGTAATTTACACCCCACATAATGCAAGGAGCATCCTGCAACAAAAGGCAGATAAATGGCTGACTGATGCCAGGCTCCTAAAATATGAGGCTATATTAATCCACTCCTGGGATTTGGAGTTGTGGACTGCCTCAGCCCAAAACCCTGCGCAATTCCTATTTGGGGAAGCAGCCAGGAGTGCTTTTCCATGACTATGCCAAACTGGTAGAGCTTCAAACTAAAATAAGACCAGACTTGGAAGAGGAAGAATTAGAAGAAGGTGAGAAATGGTTTGTGGATGGGTCTGCAAGGGTCATAGATAGAAAAAGGAAGTCAGGTTATGTGGTGGTGGATGGGAGGACTGGGGAGGTAGTGGAATCTGGGCCTCTGAACGCAGGGTGGTCAGCACAGGCCTGTGAGTTATACGTGATATTGAGGGCCTTGTGGAAATTGGAAGGGAAAAAAGGAACAATTTTTACAGATTCAAAATATGCATTTGGGGTGGTACACATATTTGGAAAAATTTGGGAAGAAAGGGGGTTGCTCAATACCCAGGGAAAAGGGCTGGTGCATGAAGAACTAATCAGACAGATCTTAAAAGCTATAAGGGGACCAGAGGCAATTGCTGTAGTCCACATAAAGGGGCACCAAACAGGAATGCAGTTCCGCACCAGAGGGAACAATTTAGCGGACAAAGAGGCCAAAAGCGCGCTTTGATGAAGGTAAGTACCCCCAGGATCGAGGAAGGGGAGGTTCAGGAGTATCCTCCCCACCCCTCCCCAAAGGAAAACAAAGAGTACGAGAAGATAGGAGGCCGGCTGTAAGGAGGTAAGTGGAAATTACGGGATGGAAGGGAGCTATTGTCTAAGGACTACACTAGAAAGAACCTGAGGAGATTACATCAACAAACACACTGGAGTGCCCAGGCTCTGGCAGAGCCATTCCTGAGGTTCTTTGGGTGTAAAGGGATTTATGAATTAGCCAAACAAAAAGTACAGGGATGTATGGTTTGTCAAAGGATTAATCGGGCACGGTCCCGACAGGTGGCACTAGGAAGTCACCCAGTGGCATACAGACCTTTTGAGAGAATTCAGGTAGATTTTACTGATCTGCCTAAGGTAGGGAGATACAAATTCTTATTAGTAATAGTAGACAAACTAACTCACTGGGTAGAAGCTCTCCCGAGCTCTCAGACAACAGCTCGAACAGTATCAAAATTTCTACTCGAAGAAATCATTCCCCGATATGGGTTGATAAAATGCATAGACTCGGATCAAGGCACGCACTTCACTTCAAAAATTATTAAGCAACTGGCTGATTCTCTAGGGATCTGATGGGAGTACCACATGCCATGGCATCCCCAGAGCTCCAGACAAGTTGAGAGGATGAACCAAACATTAAAGGCTCAATTGGCAAAATTAATTTTGGAAACAAAGATGTCCTGGCTAAAGTGTCTCCCTTCAGCCTTATTAAATATTCGGACCATGCCTCACTCTGAGACTGGGCTGCCACCTTTCGAAATGCTGTATGGGATGACATATGAACATAGTATGCCAATAGGACATCCAAGGATAGAAGATGGGCAATGTCCTAGGGTAACTTTATGATGCTTGTATCCCCAATCGTCTGTTCTGTTTCTGCTGTATATTGAGTCCTGTGCCTTTAAGACTGGTTCTAAGAGCAAGGAGAAGTGCGGAGTTTGTTTTGAGAAAACTGCCTGACTCCTCCACATTCTTCTGCGGACGGTGTTCGGCGGAGGCTTGGAGACACTGCAGGACAGAGATCTTTTTGCTTTTAGTTAGTTTCAGCTAGCTAGGGCAGAGAAGTTCCCTGGACTGTTTTTTTTTCTTTCCTTTTTCTTGGAACTGTTTAAACCTGCTCTGGACTGAAAACCCAGGGGAGCACTGGGGGCTGCACCTGCGGCCCACTGGGGCCTGGACCTCGGTATTTTCCAGCAGTGCCGGAGGGACTGGGACTGAGGAGAGACTGAGAGAGAGCCGAGCTCCACCCACGGCAAGGACTTTTCTCAATTTGCCATCTCACTCCAGAACGAGACGTTTTATTGTTTCATATTATTCATTCTTTATACTTGTATGCACTTTATTTGTTTAGTAAAATAGTTTTTCCACTTTTCTCCACAAAGGTTTTTCTTTTTTCCAGACTGGTTAGAGGGAGGGGCCACTTGGGTTTGCCTCCCAGAGGGATCCTATATTTGGGTTTTCCCCCAAATTTGTCTCCAAACCAGGACATACCTTTAATTGGCGCCCAACGTGGGGCACGAGAGAGTGGAAAAAACTTGTACTGATTATTATTAACTGCATTTTTTTGTTGTTGTTGTCCTTCGGGTAGGGATTAAACAGACAGTGGCCACGTTGCTTCTTGAAGTCCTAACATCTCTTAGAATAGAGTCTTTTCTGCATTTCTGTTCCCTAAGCTTTTTTGAGGTCTTAATACCTTTCTAGTCTCTAGGTTTGTTTTCCTACCCAGAAATAGCTCCAATATTGTCCTTAACATACAGCTTTTGCACTAGGGATGCACAAATTAGAATAGCTATCTTGCTGGGCTCGGTGATTATGGTTTACAAGAAGCTTATAAAGATACTGCAGTTTGTTCTGGGTATGTTCAGTTTATGGTTTTTTCGTCCTACCCTGCGTCCTAGTTCCGGTAGCATGTTTTAGGGATTTATCAATAATTGCACCCAGTTTGTTAAAAGAGGAGTAGGGAATGAGGCTCTTCAGCCTCTTTTTTCCTTCTTCTCTTTTGAGTCAGTTACATCACTGTTAGAGAATGTTCAGGGTCTTTTGAATGTTAAAGACACCACCTTCCTGGTATTTCACCTCGTAACTTTCCTCTATATGGCTTATAGCTTGTCTAGAATAAGTCACACACTGCTAAACACTATAAGGCAGCAGATAAAGGCAAGGGAGCAGGGAGATAAATCAGTCACTCAGGCTGCAGCCAACCCCACAGCTATTCAGGATGCAGCTAAACCAGACAGTGAGGCTAAGACACCGGCAGTTGCTGCAGTAAAGAAAGAAAAGAAGCACATGGACACAACCAATCGACCAGTAGACGATAATTCAGGTGAAAGAGCCTCAGTGCCTCCTGACACCCAGTCAGAAGTCAAACCAACTGACACACAATCAGAAGCTGAAGCAACTGATGATACACAGTCAGAAGCTGAACCAACTGATACAAAATCAAAAGCCCAACCAACTGGTACAGGATCGAGAGTCCAACCAACTAGCACACGATCAGAAGCCCAACCAGCTGCTACAACATCAGGAGCCCAACCAGCTGCTACAACATCAGGAGCCCAACCAACTGCTACAACCTCAAGAGCCCGACCAACTGCTACAAGATCAGGAGATACTATTGAGGCCTTTTCCCTGAAAGACCTTCGTAGCCTAAGAAAGGATTATACTCGACGATCTAATGAATCTATAATTAGTTGGTTAGTCCGTCTTTGGGATGCTGCAGGCGAGGCTACAATACTGGATGGCACTGAAGCGAGACATCTGAGATCCCTATCACATGATCCAGTTATTGACCAAGAAATGATGAAGGAGGCTAGTCCTTGCAGTCTCTGGGAACGGGTCCTGAGAAGCGTGGCACAAAGATATCTGTGTGCCGACGATCTCTATATGCAGCAAACTCAGTGAAAAACCATTGAACAAGGGATTCAGCGCTTGAGAGAAATGGCAGTGGCAGAGATTGTCTTCTCAGATGACCTAAACACTAGGAACCCCGACTTAGTACCATGTACACCTGTAATGTAGCGAAAACTTGTACGACTTGGGCCACAGGAATGCTCCTCTGCTTTAGCAATAATGAAGTGAGATGAGACAGAGGAAACTGTGCTTGATATGGCGAAGAAGCTCCGAACATATGCAGATGCCGTGCATAGTCCAACACGTTAGAATCGCAGCTTTAGAAACACAGATGCAGGGATTCGCAGACAATCTCAAAGAAATCAAAGAGAGCATTCTCCAGATCTCTGCAGTACAAGTTAGGGGCTCTGGCACCACACGCAAACGTTCCCTAAATAGAGAGAGAAAAAGCATTCCACGAGCTAAGCTGTAGTCCATCCTGCGTGATTGTGGAGAAAACATGAAAAGATGGGGTAGAGAATCTACTGAGGCCTTAGTTGACACTAGTGCACAGTGCACATTACTCCCATCAAGACATGTGGGGGAAGAATCTGTTTCCATTGCTAGGGTGACAGGGGGTTCACAAGATTTTACTTTAGTAGAAGCTGAAGTGAGCCTGACTGGAAATGAGTAGAAGAGACGCCCTATTGTGACTAGCCCAGAGGCTCCATGCATTTTAAGCATAGACTTCCTCCAAAATGGGTATTTCAAAGACCCAAAGGGATTCAAGTGGGCATTCGGGATAACAGCTGTAGAGACAGGGGATGTTAAGCAATTGAATATCTTGTCTAGACTATCAGAGAACCCATCTGCTGTAAGTCTTCTGAAGGTAGAAGAGCAACAAGTGCCAATTGCCACTTCAACAGTGCATCGCCGACAGTAAAGAACAACTCGAGATGCTGTGATCCCCATCCACAAGATGATCCGTGAGCTAGAGAGCCAAGGGGTAGTCAGCAAAACCCACTCACCCTTCAACAGCCCCATCTGGCCTGTGCGCAAGTCTGATGGAGAATAGAGATTGACTGTGGACTACCGTGCCTTGAACGAAGTGACTCCACCATTGAGCGCGGCTGTGCCGGACATGCTAGAACTCCAGTACGAGCTGGAGTCCAAGGCAGCAAAATAGTACGCCACCATTGACATTGCTAACGCATTTTTCTCCATTCCTCTGGCTGCAGAATGCAAGCCTCAGTTTGCTTTCACCTAGAGGGGCATGCAGTACACCTAGAACCGACTGCCCCAGGGGTGGAAACACAGCCCCACCATCTGCCATGGACTGATCCAGGCAGCATTAGAAAAAGGTGAGGCTCCAGAACATCTACAGTACATTAATAACATCATTGTGTGAGGAAACCCAGCAATAGAAGTGTTTGAGAAAGGAGAGAAGATCATCCAAATTCTCCTGAAAGCTAGTTTTGCCATCAAGAAGAGCAAAGTTAAAGGACCTGCTCGAGAGATCCAGTTTCTAGGAATAAAGTAGCAAGATAGAAAGCATCAGATTCCCACTGAAGTCATCAACAAGATCACAGCAATGTGTCCACCAACCAAAAAAAAGGAAACACAAGCTTTCCTAAGTGCCATAGGTTTCTAGAGGATGCACATTCCTGAGTACAGCCAGATTGTGAGCCCTCTCTACCTAGTCACCTGCAAGAAGAACAATTTCCACTGGGGCCCTGAACAGCAACAAGCCTTTGCCCAGATCAAGCAGGAGATCGCTCATGCAGTGGCTCTTAGCCCAGTCAGGACGAGACCAGATGTGAAGAACGTGATCTACTCAGCAGCCGGGAACAATGGCCTGTCCTAGAGCCTTTGGCAGAAGGTGCCTGGAGAGACTCGAAGCCGACCACTGGGATTCTGGAGCCGAAGTTACAGAGAGTCCGAAGCCAACTACACTCCAACAGAAAAAGAAATCTTAGCCGCCTATGAAAGAGTTCAAGCCGCCTCAGAAGTGGTAGGCACTAAAACACAACTCCTGCTGGCACCTCGACTACCAGTGCTAAGATGGATGTTCAAAGCAGAAGTTCCCTCTACCCACCATGCCACCAACGCCACATAGAGCAAATAGATTGCCCTCATCACTCAGCACACCCACATTAGAAACCCAAATCGCCCTGGGATTCTGGAAATAATTACAAACTGGCCGCAAGGTGAAAACTTTAGTCTCATGGATGAAGAAGAGCAGAAACAAGTGACACGTGCTGAAGAAGCTCCACCATACAACCAACTGCCAGCAAAAGAAACATGCTACGCTCTTTTCACTGACAGTTCCTGCCGCATCGTTAGGATGAAACGAAAGTGGAAAGCAGCCGTATAGAGCCCCACACAACAAGTTGCACAAGCCACTGAAGGAGAAAGTGAGTCAAGCCAACTTGCTAAACTCAAAGCTGTTCAACTGGCCCTAGACATTGCTGAAAGAGAGAAGTGGCCAAAGCTCTACCTCTACACTGATTCGTAGATAGTAGCCAATGCTCTGTGGGGATGGCTAGAGAAGTGGAAAAAGGCCAATTGGCAGCGCAGGGGAAAGCCAATCTGGGCTGCAGATGAGTAGAAGGACATTGCCACTCAGGTAGAGAAGCTACCTGTGAAAGTCCGTCATGTAGATGCCCATGTCCCCAAGAGTCGAGCTAATGAAGAGCACCGAAACAACGAGCAGGTAGATCAAGCTGCAAAGATAGAAGTGTCAAAGATAAATTTAAATTAGCAACACAAGAGAGAGTTGTTTCTAGCTTGATGAGCCCATGATGCCTCAGGTCACCAGGGCAGAGATGCCACCTATAAGTAGGCACAAGACCAAAGGGTAGATCTAACCATGGACAGTATTTCTCAAGTTATCCATGACTGTGAGACGTGTGCTGCCATCAAGCAGGCCAAGCGGGTGAAGCCCCTATAGTATGGTGGGCAATGGTCCAAGTATAAATACGGGGAAGCCTAGCAGATTAACTACATCACCCTTCCCCAAACTCGCCAAAGCAAGCGCTATGTGCTGACCATAGTAGAAGCCACCACTGGATAGTTAGAGACCTACCCTGTGCCTCACGCTACTGCCCGGAACACCATTCTAAGCCTTGAAAAGCAAGTTCTTTAGAGGCATAGTACCCCTGAGAGGATTAAGTCAGACAATAAAACTCATTTCAAAAACAGCCTCATCAACAACTAGGCTAGGGAACATAGCATTAAGTAAGTGTACCATATCCCCTATCATGCACCAGCTTCAGGGAAGGTAGAAAAATACAATAGACTACTAAAAACTACCCTGAAAGCACTGAGTGGGGGATCATTCAAAAATTAAGAACAGCATCTAGCAAAGGCCACCTAGTTAGTTAACACCCGAGGTTCCACCAACCGAGCAGGCCCTGCCCAATCTGAGCCCCTACATGCAGTAGATAGAGAGAAAGTCCCAGTAGTACATGTAAGAGGTTTGTTAGGGAAGACAGTTTGAATCAATTCTGCTTCAAGTACAAAGAATCCCATCCGTGGGATTGTCTTTGCTCAGAGACCAAGCTGCACATAGTGGGTAATGCAGAAAGATGGAACCACACGATGTGTACCCCAGGGAGATTTGATTGTTAAGTGAGAACCGGGTGTAATTATCGCTGTGTGCTAAATGGTACTGCCACTGTATGTAGCTGTATATTGCATATTGTTTTTATATAGATATATGTGTGTGTAGAGCTAGAGTATATATTAGTTTTAGTAAATTGACAATATGAGGTTAAGGGGTAGAATGTCCTAGAGTAACTTTATGATGCTTGTATCCCCAATCGTCTGTTCTGTTTCTGCTGTATATTGAGTCCTGTGCCTTTAAGACTAGTTCTAAGAGCAAGGAGAAGTGCGGAGTTTGTTTTGAGAAAACTGCCTGACTCCTCCACATTCTTCTGCGGACGGTGTTCGGCAGAAGCTTAGAGACACTGCAGGACAGAGATCTTTTTGCTTTTAGTTAGTTTCAGCTAGCTAGGGCAGAGAAGTTCCCTGGACTGTTTTTTTTTCTTTCCTTTTTCTTAGAACTGTTTAAACCTGCTCTAGACTAAAAACCCAGGAGAGCACTAAGGGCTGCACCTGCAGCCCACTAAGGCCTAGACCTCAGCATTTTCCAGCAGCGCCAGAAGGACTGAGACTGAGGAGAGACTGAGAGAGAGCCGAGCTTCACCCACGGCAAGGACTTTTCTCAATTTGCCATCTCACTCCAAAACGAGAGGTTTTATTGTTTCATATTATTCATTCTTTATACTTGTATGCACTTTATTTGTTTAGTAAAATAGTTTTTCCACTTTTCTCCACAAAAGTTTTTCTTTTTTCCAGACTAGTTAGAGGGAGGGGCCACTTAAGTTTACCTCCCAGAGGGATCCTATATTTGAGTTTTCCCCCAAATTTGTCTCCAAACCAAGACAGGCAAATACAACCATACCTCATATCCATAAGTAAAAATTTACAAGAATTGCGGAAACAGGGAATCCTGACACAAAATACCCCTTTATGCTTTCCCATACACAGAATACAACCTGGGGACAAGGTGCTCATAAAAACATGGAAAGAAGTCCCATTAACACCTCACTGGGAAGGCCCTTTTCTTGTCCTCTTAACCACAGATACAGCAATACGAGCAGCAGAAAAGGGGTGGACTCACGCATCCCAAGTAAAGAAGGTCGAGCCCCGGGAAGAGACAGCAGACTGGAAAGTTACCTCTCCACCTAGGGACCTGAAACTAACTTTGCATCGACCAAGTAAATGACTGAATGGGATCTGATAAGGTGCACTGAGCCCAATTGTGAATGTTACCCATTTGTACACTTCAAATGCGAGTATTGTAACGAAGTTTGGGTTACACACTGTATAAGGGGATATTGGCCAAGGGGTTTGTGTGATAAGTGCCTAGAAGAAAAGTGCCTGACTAGCCGTATCTTAGAGCTTGCCACAAGATTGGGGATAATCGAAGTAGATTCTGAGATTTGGTTTCATGTGTTCCAAACCGGGATAAGGGAAAAATTGAGATCAAAAGCTAACATTCTTGCTATTGAGTGCCGAAGGTTAAATAAAGTACCCTGCAGTGCGGACACAGTTAAGCTATCAAAGTGGGGCGTCTTTAAACGGAGGTACGCAGCTCGGTCCAGGTATGACACCACAGAAGACTATTCTTGCTGCCGAGAAGATGGTTTACCCCGCCACTGGTGGCACCCCAGTGGGCGTGGGCGGAGGCAGAAGAATAATAATAATCGTGGGGATCCTGATCTACCTGAGTCTAGTAATGTGCCTCAAGACCAGTATGCAGTTGAATAACTCGCCCAGCACAGAGGTGCAAGGCCCTGGCAGCAGGTGCGGGCACTGCATACAGACTGCCCAGAAAGAACATGGGGAATTGGAGGTTCCAATATCCTCAGTCCCAAAGAACTGCAGCAAAGGTAAGATAAAGGGGCACTGCCCCAAAGACGACACTCAGAAGGGAAATTACGGGCTAAAAGGAAAAATAAGGTGGTATACACAAAGGGCAACCTCTAAGGACAGGCAGTCATAGCACGAGATGCATAAAAGAAGTATTGAACAAGTATCTATCCCAATCTATGATAAATGTAACCGAACTGTATGGACTGGGAGAAAAATGGAATCTGTGTTTGTAGCATACTTTCAGACCAACCCATTATGCTATGACAATAGCCAGCTGGGAATGTGTATTATGGGTGGCAAAACATACTGGGTAGGGAAGAACTTGAAATATGAAACTGAAATCTCCCTCAAAGGTGAACTGGTTATCTTGGATCTTTTAGAGGATCAGGATGACCAAGTTTGCTAGCAATATGACCGAATGTTCTGCTTTTCAAGGAACAAAGAGGGAGTGGATCTGGAGAGCAAAATGAAACAAGTATCACAGGAGCTGAGAAAACAAGAAGCGGAAATGAGAAAAAGAAGGATAGAGCAGGAAAGGCTGAGAACCCTCAGCCAGCAATATGATCAGCTTGAAAGACAATATACCAGTTGGGGTTTACCTGTCTCAGATCAAAACCTATTTGTGGATCTGATGCAGGAGATCGCAACAGAATTTGGCTTATCTAATTGCTGGATCTGTGGGGTACTCAAATCAGCAGAAAAATGGCCTTGGAAAGGTGAGAGTTTAGCCCCAGAGCAACTCCTAAAATGGGATAGTTCCAAAACTTCAAAGGCAATTCAGAGACCTGAGGGTTGGGTCTTGGACAAGAGAGTAATTGGGACGTTCTGCATTGACAGGGAGGGAAAATGGTACACCGAAATAGTGGGATACACTCCGTGTGTGTCCACTCTGACAATAAATTCCTTTAACAAAAGCAGAATGTGGCAGCCAGAAAGCTCTACAGGGCACTGGAGCCGAGGAAAAAGTGACAAGTGTGAATGGAGTGAAAAAATTTGACTTAGCTGGAACAAAGGCTCTGGAACTAATCTTTACCAATCTGTGGAGGAATTGAGGGGGTTCTGGAATGAACCTGAAAGTACAAAGATCACGTGGAAAGCCCCAGATGGTTTGCATTGGATCAGTGGGAAGAAATCATATAGCGAGTTGCCTCAGCAGTGGAAAGGATCATGCACAATAGGATTAATCAGACTTGTTTTCTTTACCCTACCTCAAAGCGCAGCTCACTTGGAGCCCCCTTATACAAAACACTGAGCAGGAGGAGAAGGGAGGTAAAAAAGAAGTTCCCTATTTTTGGTGGGGGTCAGACTTGGGGGGAGGAGGAGTGGCCTGCGGAGAAAATAATAGAATATTATGGTCCTGCAACATGGACCAAGGATGGAAGCTGGGGTATGGGACCCTGTGAAAAGTGCATATTATATGGCTCTACGCAAGATATTTATGTATTATGTTGTATTGATTGGTAATGTTGTATTAATATTTTGATAGTATGGTAAAGGTAGTTTTGCAGTTACTACGTAGTTTTTATATACCAACCACAGGAAAATGTAAATCTTTCAGAGAAAAAAAAATTACTACTTCCTTATCGAAGAGACCAACTTCTCCTGCCTTGCTCAGCCCTGAAGACGCCATAGAGATTAAAGGAGAAAAGTGACACTAACCAGAGACAATTCATTGTTTGAATGGAATTTATGCATCATGTATGAAATGTATGAATATTCAACAGGCTATTGCTTTTAAGAGATAATCCTTTGTTAACAGGGGTCCTTCTTCAGAGCTTTTTTGCTCGGGGAGGCACCCAGATGTCTGTAACTTTCTTTTTATTGTCTTGTATTGTCCTAACCCTAATTGTTCATTTTTTTACTCTAATTTTATTTTTATAACCATCTTATTTACTATTAAACTTTCAAAATTTTAAAAAAAAATGATTGGCATTTTTCACAATTATGGTAGCAGAGGATGGTTAGAACACCTCACTGCCGGTGCCTCAGTGGAATCAGGGTGAGGACGGCGTGCCCTGCCCAGTTGGCAGCCTCTCTCTGTGTTCCCCTGGTGTGACCGACAGATGCAGGTTACCATCGATGGACAAGAGGAGACAATAAAACAAAGAAAAGGGAAAAGATTCCCTAAAACCACGGTAATTAGCCCCTAAGACTAAAGTATACACAAAGACAAAGACCCAAGGACAAAGGACAGGTAAGTACTGGTTTGGACGGGGCGGTTAAGGGGGGGGGATGAATGTGTGTGAATGAGAGGCAGCTGGTTATCCCAGACCTGATAAGCGATTGCGGAGTCTCCTATGCTGCGTTTCTGTTCTTTCGCGAGAAAGACGGCCAGTAAAGAGACGAAGCAGGTGATAAGAAGAGCGAGAGAATCCCCCCAGGGAAACTGGGACTGAGTCTTAGAGAAAGGGTGGGACCCCTAGGATACAAAAAGTCTGCTGGATTAAGGGGTGAGTGCCCAAGAGCATCCAGGACTAAAACTTTTGCTGGGTTGAGGGATTAATATTCCAGGAGCACCCAGGGTTAAGCAAAAAGTCTGCTGGATTGAGGGGTGAGTGCCCAAGAGCATCCAGGACTGAAACCTGTTGGGTTGAGGGATTAATATCCCAAGAGCACCCAGGGTTCTGCTGGGTTGAGGTTATGCCCAAGAGCATCTAGTGTTGGAAAACACAGCTGGATTGAGGGGATATCCAAGAGCACCGGGACTGGCCAGTAACACCTAAAATTGTAATAGGTGATTTGAAAGTAAAAGGTACCTTATTGTTTTTTTGTTGTGTGAGAGTGAGTCACACAAAAAATCTGCCTCACCTTACCAGGCGGGTGGGATTGTGGCAAGAGGTGTAAGTGACCCGCAAACAGGCCATTGTTCCCCCGGGCGAGTGGGGGCTATGGCAGAACATGTGTGTGACCTGCAAATCAGCCCTTTTCCCTCGGGGCACGTGGAGGGAGGGCCGTGGTAAAAGTGTAAGTGACACGCAAATCAGCCTCATAGGTGGACTGGCACCAGAGGCGACCAGATTCTGGGCCCTCCTCAGAGGCCCAGCTATACTGGAACCCAGATACCAAACCCAAGGCGAGGGGGGGGGGGCACACAGAACCACGATTCTCTGGCGACAGCGATCAGTTTCATGTCCTGAGCGTGTGAAAGAGGGTGTAAAAGTGAAGGAGAAATGAGTAAGAGTAAGAGTAGATGGATGAAAGCACATGTAATGTTGATTGTTATATCTCCTTGGAGGGAGGTGTATTGTATTGAATAGTTGTATGAGAAAGAAGGGGTTTTTTTTGTGTGTGCATAGAAGTAAGTGGTCTTTAGGTTGTAAGAGAAAGTGAAAAACAGAGGTGGAGGACGAATAGATAAGATCTTGAAAAATGGGACAGAAAAACAGTAAGTTGGATACAGGGAAGAAAAAAGGGTGCAAAAATTTACCAACGGAAATACCTCAAGATAGCCCTCTCAGCATTATGTTAGCTAACTGGGATAAAAACCCTTGTACAAGAAGAAAGGAAAAGATAAAGATGATACAATTTTGCATGATAGAATGGGCAGAGAAGGAAATTAGATCTGACCACATTTATTAGCCCAGATACGGCTCCTTAGAGAATTGGATTTGTTAAACTCTAAATGTATTTGTAAATTCAAAAGAACCATTTAATCCCCAAGAAAGAGAATATGCCACATGTTGGACAGGAGATTTTAGGGGAATAAAAATCTTTAACATATCAGAAACCCCCGAGATGAAATGAGAAAAGAAAAAGGGTAAAGAAAAGGGAGGGGAACAAGAAGAAAAAAAGGAAAAAGAGTGGGATCCTTTGCAGGCTTTGCCCTCTCCGTTCCTGCTAGCGCTCCCGCCGTTTGCTGCCGAGCCTGCTGTCCCGGGTCCCGCTTCAGCCTCGCCTGCCTCGGTTCCCGTCCCAAGTGCCGGCTTGCAGCCCGCGGCAGCTGCGCCGGTTCTTGCATAGATCCCAGCCCCGGCCCCGCCGGTGAATTTGTCTGCCCCGGCCGCCTGGTCCGCGGCCTCCCTAAGGGCCGTGCCGGGGGTCCCTCCTGACACGTGGTTTAAGACCACTGCCCTGACCGTGCCGGGGGTCCCGTCAGTTCCAGCTGTCCTATCTCCAATTGCTTCCCCCACTACCCGATCCCCAGCTGCCCTGCCCATGCCGGCTGCACTAGGCGCTGCTGCTGCTGCTTTGTTTCTGCCAGGAGCCGCTGACTCAGCCACCATGAACCCCATGCAGGCTGTCCGTGCTCCCCTCTGGTATCCCCTAGAACTGCCCCCTCCTCTGCTGGTCCCGGCAGCAAACCCCGCCTACGCTCCGCCCTTGGAGGACCAAGCCTCAGCGCTATGCCCTGCCCTCACCGCCCTTCCTGCCCTGAGCTGCGTTCCCTCGGTAACCACAGCTACTGCTCAGAGAAATGACTTCTCACTAAAAAAACCTTTTCATCTGTATGTGAATGTAGAAAAGGGAGTGTCGGGGAGCTTCCCCAACATTCAGGTGGTTTCAGGGTCTTTTTCCTCCCTGCACAGCTCCGAGCCAAGCCGAAGGAAGAGACGGAGTCTTCAGGTTTAGTTTTTTCAAGGTTGCATTTTTCGTTTATTGTTTCTTATCTTACAAATTTCTCACAGTCCAACATGATGTTTGCAGCTGCATGGAATTCTCATGTCTCCCCCTGAGCTGGCTTGTCCTTAATCTTTTATACTAATTACTACGTGTTCGTTATTTACCATTTCTTACCAATGTCTATCACTATTACTAAAAAGGTCATCTATACACTGACCCAATCCTCACTAACTACTTTGTGCCAACGTCACTGCAGAAATGGAGTGAGGGAAGGAGAAGGAAGAAGAAGGAGACAACGCCTCAGATTCTCCATTTTGTCCCCATTCACTCCAATGCTATGAACCTAAAATTACTATTTTTTCACTCTATAATAAACTAAACTACTATTTTTTCACACTCCCGTGGCCTGCAAATCCTCTCTCAGTTTAGGAAGTTTTTCCCATGGACTGAGATCAAAGCCAGTGTCTCTCAGAGCTTTGGGCTGGGGTCTCAGAGCCCCCTGCCCAGGTCCCTGACTCTCCAGGGCAGCCAAAGGAATGCCCTGGACTCCAACATCTCCCCTTCCTGTTTGAATTAAAAAGACTTCCTTGGCTACTCTGTCTATGGCTCGCTGTATACATAGAAACAAACACGGCAAAATCATGAGGAGGATTACAAGCCCTACTAAAATATATATAACTATTTTTAAAAGTTCCTTCCACAGTGGTGAAAGGTCAAACAAATTGAACAAACCATCCATCCATGACGCAGTTACCTCTCCAAGTTTGTTCACACTCTCTTGCAATTGCTTGACATTTTCATGAATGGATTTGGAATGATCTGACAAATTCATGCAGCACATTCCCTTAAATTCTTCACACCCATGCCCATGGGTCAGCAAAAGATAGTCAATTGCTGCCCTGTTTTGGAGAGTTGCTTGTCTTACACTGTCAATGTCTAACAATATGTCACTCAGTGCAGGAGAGACAGCTCGGGCATGTTTGCTCAGCCAACAACCCACATGATCCAATTGTGTCAAGGCTGCCCCTGATGCTACCTGTGGGTAAAAAATTGCAACTGCAATTCTCTGAGCCTTGCTCCATGTGTGAACCTCATCATCACAATTTGGATCATACATTTGAACAGATCTTTTCCCTCTCCATTTTAGTTCTCTCATCAGTGTCATCTCGGGTGTTAACAATGAAAGCATTCCAGTGCTGCACGGACCACCTGTGGCATTTGCAGGAATTCCGGGCCAAATTTTGTTCCCACAAATGAAAAAGTTTCCCCTTGGTAACTGAGCTGGAACATGATTGGATGGTTTTTTCAGCATCTTAGTGTAATTATACCAAGATGATGAATTTCTGTAAAAATTGAGGTTTGGAGTGACATCTATAGTTTTATTTTTTGCCACTCCAGAAAGGCCGAATTTCACACAGAATTGCATTGGGACCGATCAGAGAATTTCCAGTTCCTGGGGTTCAAAAGGAGCCACAGGAAAGAATTTCACCCAAACATCCCACTGGTCCACTGGATTTATAATGGACTTTGAAATTTCTGGAGGGATGTTTTTTGGAATCGGCCATTCGCTCACTGGCAATCCCACTAAACATGTTGAGAAAGGTTTCCCTGGATTTGAGTGTGTCAGGCAGATGGTATCCAAACCTGATGCATTGGCTAGAGTTTCCCAAACATTCTCTTTTGGTTGAGCCACGGGCAAAACTGCCGCATTGCTCAAGGCAACCAAGGAGAGAATGAGGCACAAGGATAGTTCTTTCATTTTCAATGACCTTTTTCCCATGGGAATCCCTAAAAATGCAACACCACCCAAGCCCCAAAGAAAACTCAATTCCCAGAGTCTTTTTGCACGTAGAACGAAGGGATATCTGCTGTCTTGACACCGGCTCACGTCTGCGTGCCCACTTCTCTTCCTCCGGTCTTGGGGTCCGTCTCTGCTTGTGTCTGGACTCGGTACGGTTTCACGTGTCTTGCCACCAGCCACTTTGGCCCAACTGCTGTGGAAACACAAGCAAATCCCTTGCCTCAAGTTATCAATTTGAATGGTCCTTCAATTTGTCCTGTTTCTGGGTTTCTGACCAAAACCAAAGGGTTTCCTTCTGTTTTGCTCTTGTGCTGTTTGAAAAATGCCTCAGGATTGGTGGAGTTGGCTCTGTAAAAGAGCCATTTAGAAAATTCAACACATACAAGGCCTTATTCAAGCGCATGTATGGTGTTGCATCTGCTTCTCCTCTTTTTTGTCTGTCCAAAAGGGATTTCAATGTGTGATGTGTCCTTTCAATGATTGCTTGACATGTTGGAGAGTGTGGGATACCAAAGGTATGATGGACACCCCACCTCTTCAGGAATTTGTCAAGCATTTTCCCTATGTATGTTGGTCCATTATCTGTTTTGATTTCTTGCGGCACACCTAAAGATGCAAATGCCTGTAAGAAATGTCGACAAGCATGTTGTGCTGTCTCACCTGTGTGCCAAGATGCGAAGACTGCACCTGAAAATGTGTCAACTGAAAAATGAACATTTTTGAGTTTCCCAAAAGAAGGATATTTTGTGACATCAGTTTGCCATAACGGCAAACTGTGCAATCCTCTTGGATTGACTGCTCCCATTGATGCAGGAGGCTGCACAAGCTGGCAATCTGGGCAAGCACTAATGATTTCTTTTGCCTGACTTTTGGAAATGTGAAAACCTTCCATTAGTGCTTGAGCATTCTGATGAAAGAATGCATGACTCAATTTTGCCTGTTCAAAAATGTTCGGTAAAGTCCTTGAAATTGGCATGGTCAATTTGTCTGCATGTGCATTGCCTTCTGCTAAAAAACCTGGAAGGGATGAATGTGCTCTGATGTGAGAGACAAAGTATTTATGTTTTCTGTTTTGCAACAATGTCCTCATGCACAGCAAATACGTATACAAATTTTCATTGTCAACTTCTCTCAAAAGTGAACCCTCAAGCCTCTTGACCACATTAGCTACATAAGCTGAGTCTGTGATCAAGTTAAAAGGTTGCTGGAACAGCTCAAAAGTTCTGACCACTGCTGCTAATTCCACTATTTGTGGTGACCCTTGTACTATTCTTATATCTGATTTCCACTCCCCCGTGATGTCATCCTGCCATGTACTTACTGATTTGTGAGTCTTTCCTGAGCCGTCGGTAAAAACTGTTATTGCATCCAACGGCACCTCACTTATTTTCGGTTTTTCTCTGAAACTTCTTTTTGCTTTCAACAGCCTGTGACTTGGGAAATGAATAGTACAAACACCTGAGTAATCTAACAATGCAATCTGCAAATACTCTGATTTTTGCAAAGCCCAATCAAAATAATCTTTTTTCAAAGGCAGGTAAATTGTTGTAAAATCTTTGCCTGCCATTGTTTACAGCCTGGTCCTAGCTTTGATGATGATCTGAGCTATCATTTCCATACCTGAGAGGATCATCCTCGGATAAGATAAAAAAATCCACTCTAAAATCAACAATGGATCTTTCTGCGATGAATCCCACTGAAAAATCAACCCATACAACTGTATTTTTTCCCCCAACACTGCAAGGAAAAAAGGTAAAGATGTTACAAAGCGATGTGCCTGTCTCTGCTGGAGGGCTCCAGCAATTTTTCTCAAGAGCCTCCCAAGCCTCAGGGGTGAGGCTCCTGGGAGATTTGATGTTACTGTCCCCTTTCAAGAGATTGAACAACTGTGCAAGTTCATCATTTGTGATCCCCAAGATGGATCTCATCCAGCTGATCTCCTCCAAAAGTTGTTGCAAATCCTGTAAGTTGTTAACTTCTGTTTTAATTTCAATTTTCTGTGGTTTCACTCTTTGTTCAGTGATTTTCCATCCTAAGTATTTCCAAGGTGCAATTTCCTGAATTTTTGAAGTGGAAATTTCCAAACCTGCATGTTGCACCTCTGTGATCACAGAGTCACGAGCTCTCTGCAATTCCTGTTGTGTCAGTGCTGCAATGAGCAGATCATCCATATAATGAATGATTTTTGCTCCTGGATGTTTCTCTCGAGCTGGAGACAGTGCCCTTGCAACAAGCCATTGGCAGATGGTCAGCGAGTTCCGGAGTCCTTGAGGAAGAACAACCCAATGGTATCTCTGCAGAGGCTCCTCCCTGGTGACACTTGGTATGGAAAAGGCAAATCGAGGAGCATCATCTGGATGAAGTGGAATGTTGAAAAAACAGTCTTTGAGATCAATGATCACAAGTGGCCAATCTCTCGGAATCATTGAGAGAGATGGAAGCCCTAGCTGAAGTGGTCCCATTTCCTTAATGACCTCATTGATTTTTCTGAGATCATGAAGCAATCTCCACGAGCCAGAGACTTTCTTGCGAATGACAAACACTGGAGAATTCCAGGGACTGTTTGTCGGTACAATGTGTCCCTTTTCCAATTGTTCCTTGACCAAATTTTTGAGAGCACTCAATTTTTTTTCTTTCGAGGGGCCACTGATCCACCCAGACAAGATTGTCTGTTTTCCAGGTCAATTTCAAAGTGGTGAGTGCCACAGTGGCCCCCACTAAAAATCCACTTCCAATCTCATGCCCCATTGCACTAAAATGTCCCTTCCCCACACTGTGATGGGTCTTTGCACAACAAATGGGCGAATGATTTCAGTCTTACCTCCTGGCCCCGAGACAACAACCGCATCTTCACTCTGCAGACATAAGGTGTTCCCCCCTATGCCTGAAAGAGAACTCAAGGGAGCAATTAAGTTCCAATTCTTGGGCCAAAAAAGATATGAAATTACGGTGACGTTATGCCCCGTGTCAAGCATCCCTTTGACTGCAATTGTCTTGTCACCCTGGGTCAATTCACAGAAGAGAATTGGTCTGTCTCGGCCTATGTGTTTCACCCAGGAGGCATGAACCCCCATGTGCTCACCTGAAGGAGGATCTTGTTCCCGGAGCACTGGCAAGACTTGTTCTGCTGCATGGGGTGGCAATGCAATTGCCCTGGCAATCGAGGTGTTGGGAGGAATGATCAATGGTGGCTGATGAGGCTTCGCTAAAACTGTCAACTCATCATTGCAATCTGCTGAAATGACAGAAGGGTAAATAACAAGTCCCAAAACACTGCTTCTGTCCTTACCTATAATTAGAAAGTCCTGTCTCTTCCATGAGGATCCAGTGACACCAGCGGGTATCACTGCATAGTTGTCATCCAAAAAATATATCACTTTGGAAGTTGCCAAGTCACATTGTGTCCCTGGTGGGAGTAATTCTGGATCACTGGGGATCCTACAAATTGTCCTGCTGAGAGTGCTGGATTGTTGTTCCCCGATGATTGTCCCCCTTATGGAGCCTGCTCTTGAGTCATTGCCATCACTTGTGTCATTGCGCATTGACGATTCGCACTCTTTCTGGAGTTTCCCAACTGAGTTCTTCCACTCACATTGTTTCTTGCAAGGCGATAATTGCCTCTCCCGCATGTCGGACAATGATCTGTTGATTTTGCATTGTTTGTAACTTGTGGGCATTCCTTCTTGAAATGCCCTGATCTGCCACACTTGTAACACTGTCTTTGTTGAAAATTTGCAAATGCGTCTTTGACAGCTTTTTCCACTTGATCTCCCAAAATTGCTGCAACGTGCTGTGGTGTCCCCACCTTGCTGCATGCCTCTAGAATTTCTGCCATGGTGGGTTGGCCTGGCATTGCACTGATGATGTGCTTGCATTCTGGGTTGGCATTTGCAAATGCAAGACACCGAATCAAATGTGACTTCACTGCTTTATCTGTAACTTGCCTGCCCACTGCTTGTGTGAGACGATCGATGAATGAACTGAAGGGTTCTGAAGGACCTTGTTTCACCTCTGTAAAAATACTTTCTGTGATTTGTTACCCTGGTTTTTCTGAGTTTTTTATTTAGCCTTTTGAATTTCATAATGGAGTCAGATCTTTTAGTTACTGTACAATATTAGAGCAGTTTTTCTACTTTTCCCACAGATGTAACATAAACAAATCCTTTGTTTTTCATTCCTTGTCCTTTGTTTGCATATTTCTAACCTGAAAAAACAACTGTAAGTGACGGTTGTTTTGGCCACTGAGGCTGAGGGGTGGAAACCCCAAAAAGCCAATCTCCTGCTAGACCCACAAATGTATAAAAAGTAAAGAATAAACAAAGAGGCTCTTCTTCCTCCTCTCTCCGCTCTCGGAGCAGTGAGCTGGAATAGGAGGAACCTCTGCCTGGCAAAGATACTTCTCTGCATGTGATTACTTTGTGTGTCTCGGCGACATCTGGTGACCCCTAGTGTACGGATGGTTTGGTGAGGTTTCTCCTTCCCCTCTTTGCCTGTTTTGTGTTTATCATGGAGGATTCCTTAGTTTGGGAACTTTGGGGAGATATATTGGAGCGGAAAGGTGCTCAGATATCCCAAGAGGGGCTTCAGAGTCTATTTGCATGGGGCTGGCGACATGGGTTCTTTCCCACTCCAGGGTCTGTGCTAAGTCAACGAGAGTGGTATCTCCTGAGGGATTGTATGTTAGACTGCCTTGATATAGAACATGAGGAAGTAATTGCAGAATTATTTTTGCAGTGGAAATTATTTGAGAGAGCTGTGTTTAAGTCGACTCCTTCCAGCTCGCAGGCTGAGACCCTCTGCCCGAAGCAGAACGGAGAGCTGGACGGAGTCGAGGTCGTTATGTCAGAACCAGAAACTGAACTTGAGCTCCTTTGTGGTTCTTCCCCTTCATCCCCCGTTCCTGCGCGGGGGGGTTTCCCCTCCTCGGGTTCCGGCGCTGGTCTCAGGCAGAGGCTGGGCCGCCTCCTCTCCATGCCTTTCCGGCTTTGGTGGGGGGAACGGCCCAGGAAAGCGGGCTCCGCTTTTGTTTGGCGAAAATTCTGTCACTGTGCATTGTTTGTTTTGCCGCATGACCGTTGCGTATCCGATGGAGTCGGGTGACGTAGCGCTGCCCGCCCTGCCGCCCAGGCTGGGTCCGGAGGTGGCTATACTGGCTGCCTCTGCCCCCGCACCGCCACAGGATGATGCCGGAGGCAGGGCCCTGGTCAGCCCCTCGGCGGGCGCTGCCTCCCTGCACGGGCTGACAGCTTCGCCCCGCTCCGGGGTGGGGGGGGGTGCGGGCTCCCGGGCCCCCAAAGGACCCCTTATCAGGGGGGTTCCGGACACTCCGCCTCCCGCGCCGACCCCATGGGCTGCTGGCGATGCTCGTGGGGCGGGAAGAGGCTCTGATGCGGCCGGTTCTAATGGGCTGCCAGCAGGGACCGACGCAGCCCCCCCAGGGAAGGAGGCGCGATCTCCGCCTCCGCCTAGACGCGACATGAATTCCCCGGCAGTTGTGCCTGCCGCAGGGGCATCTGACCGGTCTCCGGCGGCCCGTGCTGGCTCCAGCTCCGCTGCGGATTCGGCAGGCCCGACACCAGCGGCTAGTCCGACCCCGCCCCTGCTTCCCGCTGCAAGCGTTACAGCGGCGGCTACGGGCGGTGAGGTGTTTAACTTCAGCGCGAGCGGGGACACGGCTGGAATGTGGCTGGTCTTTGATAAGAGCAAAAGTTCCCTTGCTGTTGGCTCTTCAACAACAGCTTGGACGCTCCCCCCTTGTCAGGTGACCATAAGGCTGAGAGACCATGACCAGTTCTGGGACGAAGTAAAGGCTAGGGTTGAAGGATTGAGTGCTGGTGCAGGACCTGCAGTGGCTGCCTCTAACCCTGTGGGGTCCACAGGGCAGGATAAGGCAAGTGCTGCTGCTTCATCTGAGGGTCTTCAGGCCTTTCCTGTCCTTCAGGGTGCTACTTATAACACCTATCAACCCTTGGTTTGGCAGGCTTTGACAGAACTGCGTGATGCAGTCGGGAAGTATGGTCTGGGCTCAGCTGAGGTGATGCAGGTTCTCCGTTATTTTAATGCCAGTCTTTTGACACTCTTTGACATTCAGAGCTTGGCTCAAGCCCTTCTCCCACCGGTTGTATATGACTTCTTTGAGAATACATGGACTAAGCTGGCAGCCAGAGCGGTGGAACGGAATAGGGCACTAGGTCAGGGTGATCCTAGGCGTATGGTTAATATCGATATGCTAATGGGAACAGGCAATTATACCAGGGCCGAAGGGCAGGCTGGTTATGATCCCTTGGTCCAGGAGCAGTGCCAACAAACAGGCATGGCAGCCCTGTTTCAGACCTTACAGCTGGCTACTCCACAGCAGTCCTTTGCAACGATTGTCCAGGGAGTTGAGCCCTTCCTGTGCTTTGCAGGACGGCTGACGGCTGCTGTGGAGAAGCAGGTGAGTGATCCTACAACAAGGAAGCTCATGGTTCAGTCCCTTGCTCAGGGCAACTGCAATGCAGTTTGCAAGAGGATAATTGAAGCGCTTCCTGAGGAACCATCCATGTCGGACATGGTTGGGGCCTGAGCAAAGGTATCCCCTTCCAGCCAACAGGTGGTTGCTGTGCCTACAGCTGTGCAGCCAGCTGTGGCTACGATCATCCAACCAACGGTGACTACAGTGGTCCAGCCGGCCGTGCCTGCGGCCGTGAAACCGGCTGTGGCTGCTGCTGTGCAGCCTGTTTGGGTCGTTCCCCAGGGGGTGCAACAGCAGCAGTGGGGTGCTCGGACCAGGAAGAAACAGGGCGGAAAGGCACTGGAGTCTACGGCTGTCTTGTTTTATTGTGCACAATGTGGAAGGCCGAATCACGCTGCAAATGCATGTAAGGCGACAGTGCATGTAAATGGTCAGCCGTTGGGCAGTTCGGGAAACGCGGCGCAGAGCGCGAAGGCGAGAAGCGTGCCGAAACAAATGTCTCTGCCTCAGCCCCAACCAATGGAGATCTGCTCAGCAGGCTTGCAGCCAGCACCCGCAGTTCAGCAGCTGTTGATGTCTGCACAGCTGAGTCTGTCGTGATTGATTTGAAAAAATACACAAGGTTCCCCTGGATGCCTTTGGTCACTTGGGTGATGGCATGAGTGTGTTTTTGATGGCTAGGTCAAGTGCCACCATTCAAGGTATCATAGTGCACCTGGGACTGATTGATGCGGACTTTTCGGGACAGATTCACGCAATGGTCTCCACACCCACCCCCCCTCTGACTATCCCAAAAGGCACACGAATTGCTCAACTTGTTCCTTTTAAGTCTTCTGTTTCCAGAACCGAGGACTGGTTGCAAGGAGACGGTGGCTTCGGCTCTACTGGGCCACCTCAGGTGCGCTGGACTGCTGTCCTGACCAAAGACCATCCTGAGACGCTGTGTACCGTGTCCATGGTTGGTGCCATGCCATCGGAGATTCACTTTCGTGGCCTCCTAGATACCGGGGCGGACGTGAGCATTCTCTCCCTGGATGCTTGGCCCCCGCAGTGGCCTTTGACCCTGGCAAAGACACCGATCGCGGGCTTCGGAGGAACAAAGCAATGCTACGTGAGCCAGAATCCCGTGGCCATCACGAACCCGGAGGGACAGAGAGCCATAATTTGGCCTCATGTTACTGAGATTCCTCAGAACCTCTGGGGGAGGGATGTATTGGCCGCGTGGGGGGTGCAATTGGGAACGGATTTTTGATTGGGGCCACTGTGATGAAGGGTGCAGAGTGTCCCACGCCTCCTTTACGGTGGCTGGTGGACAGACCCATCTGGGAGAACCAGTGGCCCCTCCCTCATGACAAGCTAATCGCCCTTCGTGAACTCGTACAGGAGCAGTTGGATCAGGGGCATTTGGAACCATCTACCAGTCCCTGGAACACTCCTGTCTTTTGTATCAAAAAGAAGTCTGGGAAATGGAGGTTGCTACAAGACCTCCGAAAGATCAATGCCGTGACGGAAGGCATGGGAACATTGCAGGCGGGTATGCCATCGCCTACCATGCTTCCTGTGGACTGACCGGTACTCATTGTGGATATGAAGGATTGTATTTTTACGATCCCTCTGCATCCCGATGACAGACCAAAATTTGCCTTCACGGTACCAACAATAAACAATGCAGAGCCTGCACAGCGGTATCAATGGAGAGTTCTTCCTCAAGGAATGTGGAATTCGCCAATGTTGTGCCAATGGTATGTAGCCCGTGCCTTATCTGGAGTTCGCAAGCAGTTTCCTGAAGCTTAGGTCTATCATTATATGGACGACATTTTGGTGGCTACGCCCACCCAGGATGAGCTGCTGAGGATACAGCCTCAGTTGTTGAATGCTCTGCATTCACATGGACTGCAGGTGGCTCCAGAAAAGGTATAACAACAACCTCCCTGGAAATATTTGGGGGCCAAAATTCTGGAACGGACAATCCATCACCAGGAGGTGCAATTTGTGCAATCAGTGAAGACACTAAATGATGCTCAGAAGCTGGTAGGTGTTATCACTTGGTTATGTCCTTGCTTGGGACTGACCACAGCACAACTGTCTCCCTTGTTTGAATTGTTGAAAGGGGACACTGATTTAAAGTCACTTCGTGAATTAACCCCTGAGGTACAAAAAGTGCTGGAGGAGGTTCAGCAAGCTGTTTCGGCTTGCCAGGTGTACTGCATTGAACCTTCCATTGATGTCACTGTGTTCATTACCACTCCTGATTTACATCCTACAGGTATCATCAGCCAATGGAATGATGATTGGACTGATCCTCTGCACATCTTGGAATGGGTCTTCCTGCCTCATCAGCCACATAAGATGGCGACGGCGCTGTTTGAATTGATTGCGCGCTTGATAATCAAGTGCCGGCAACACTGTTTGCAATTGATGGGTGCAGATCCCTCAAAGATCATACTCCCGGTTCAGAGGGCGGAATTTGATTGGAGCTATGCGAACAATGTTTCACTGCAAAGTGCTCTCGAGGGTTTTTCAGGGCAGATCACTTATCATCTGCCTAGCCACAAGCTATTGCAAGTGGCCAAAAATACTCAATTTTCTCTACGACCCAAAAATAGCCAAGAACCAGTGCAAGGTCCCACCATCTTCACTGACGGTTCGGGCAAAACAGGAAACGCCATTGTTACCTGGCAGGATGGATCTGAGTGGCAGGTTTTGGAAGGCCATGAGGATGGGTCAGCCCAACTGGTTGAACTAAAGGCTGCTGTCATGGCATTTGAGAAATTTTCCCAGGAACCTTTCAATTTGATCACGGACTCCGCCTATGTTGCCGACATTGCACAGCGATTGGGGTGTTCAGTGTTGAAGGAGGTCAGTAACCCTGCCTTGTTTAATTTACTGAAGGCCCTGTGGTGTGCAATTCAGGCCAGAGTTCATCCATACTATGTTCTGCATGTACGGAGTCACACTAATTTGCCAGGATTTGTAGCGGAAGGTAACGCAAGGGCTGACAAGTTGGCTAACCCAGCGTGGGTAGCCCCTCAGCCTGACGTGCTCGCGCAGGTCAAGGCATTACATGGGTTTTTCCACCAAAATGCGCGTACGCTGCAGAAGCAGTTCCAACTGACGGCCACTGAGGCTCGTGAAATTGTCGAGTCGTGTGACGACTGTCATGCCCTTGGTGCGCCATTGCCGGCAGGGGTTAACCCCAGAGGCCTTAAAGCCTTGGAGCTTTGGCTGACCGATATTACCCAGGTCGCCGAGTTGGCCGGCTCAAGTATGTGCATGTCACGGTGGACATGTTCTGCTCTGCGATGTGGGCTTCTGCTCACACAGGAGAGAAAGCCCGTGATGTCATTGCCCACTGGAGGCAGGCCTTTGCTGTTCTTGTTATACCTTCTGCTGTGAAAACCGACAATGGTCCTGCTTATGCCTCACAGCAGGTACGGCAGTTCCTACAGTCGTGGGGTGTGTCACATAACTTTGGCATCCCTCATTCTCCAACTGGACAGGCGATTGTAGAATGCAATCATGGTACACTCAAGCGTGTTCTTCAGAAGCAGAAATGGGGAATGCAGGGTGAAACCCCGCACAGTCGGTTGGCAAAGGCTTTGTACACCATCAATCACCTTACGGTGCCACAGAGCTCAAATAATCCTGTCATTTTGAACCATCATCTCTCGTTGCCGGCTTCAGACAGTGAGCAACAGCCTTGAGCGAAGGTACGGGTCCGAAATTTAGTCACCAAGCAATGGGAAGGACCTTGTGACCTAATGGGGCGCGGGTATGCGTGTGTGTCCACGGACACTGGGACACGCTGGCTACCTTCAAAGTGTGTCCGTCCTGACCTGCGACCACAGAGGCAGAATTCAGCTGACAGGCAAGGTGGAGGCCGTGATCAACTTGAAAACCACCAAGTGGATGAATCCTCGAGTGATCACTCTAATTATTCCTCCACAGACAGCGATTGAATTTGTATATATTCCCTTTGTAAATTTGTTCATTTTTCTTTTTCTGTTTTTTCTTTTTTTAAAGTTAAAAGGGTGAGATGTTACTCTGGTTTTTCTGAGTTTTTTATTTAGCCTTTTGAATTTCATAATGGAGTCAGATCTTTTAGTTACTGGACAATATTAGAGCAGCTTTTCTACCTTTCCCACAGATGTAACATAAACAAATCCTTTGTTTTTCATTCCTTGTCCTTTGTTTGCATATTTCCAACCTGAAAAACAACTGTAACTGACAGTTGGTCTGGCCACTGAGGCTGAGGGGTGGAAACCCCCAAAAGCCAATCTCCTGCTAGACCCACAAATGTATAAAAAGTAAAGAATAAACCACGAGGCTCTTCCTCTTCCTCCTGTCTCCACTCTTGGAGCAGTGAGCTGGAATCTGAAAGACCTCTGCTTGCAAAAATCTCTTGTCTGCGCGATTGCTTGTGTGTCTCGGTGACATGTGTCCATATGACGAGGGGGTCAGATGGAACCTGTTCTGGGTAATTTCTAGGTAGTAAAAAAGCCTGCACAAGTGAAGTCCCTGCAGGTAAAAAATAAGGTGTTTCATTGCAGGTGACAGAAGTGAAAATTTCGTCACCGCTACTCACAGTCTGGACTTCAGGAATCATAAAAATTTCATCAGGTCTATGCAATGGCTCTCCCAAAATTAAAATGTCCCAAGGTCCATCCCATGGCCCATATTTCCCCATTGGAATTCTATAAAACCGTTGATCTGAAAAGTCAATAGATAAATCTGTTACCAGTTGGTGGCAGGTTTCCACCTCTACCTGTGAGTATGCTGCATCTCCTTCATAGGTGAAGGAACCTTTGGAGTCCTCCCTCTCCTCTGGAATGGTGGCAAGGGAGGAACGAGGCAGCTTTCTATTTGCTGTCGTAGTACGAGGCTTCCCCACGCTCCGCTGGAAGCTTCCCAAACGCCTTTGACTGACTCCTGAGCCATTGGTGATCCTTGCAATTGTCCTCAAAGGACATTCTTTCAGGACAATCCTTTGAAAAGTGTCCAAAGTCTCTGCAATTAAAGCATCTATTATTTTCTTTCTCCTGATATTCCCTTTGCAATTCCCTTGGCAACTGCTTGTGCTACTGTGTTTTCTGTAGAAGAGTGTCTGGTACAAGCTTCTACCATTTTTTCAATTCTAGGTTCTGGGTCAAGGGATCAATGCATCAGTCTTGAAGGCAAGGGTTCTAAGCATGCGGTCTTACTATATGTTACAGTACTTAAAGTCCCAGTGGGGCGGTAGAAGCAGGTTAACAAAGAGTTCCAACTCCAGGGGCAATAACATATTAACAAAGAATTCAAGCCACAGGGGGAAGGAAGATTGACAAGGGGTTCCAGTCGCAAGGAAAAGGCAGATTCCTGGCCTAGAGTCCCGTTTCAAGCAGAGTCCTCTGCAGCAGTAGCCGCAGCAGCAAAGGCTTCTGCCACAACAGCGGTAGCAGCAGCAGCAGCACCACCACCACCCCCCAAGCGACAGCAGCAGCACCCCTCATGGGGTGATACCTTACAAAGTCCTGGCAACGGCTTCCTGGCCACAGCTCTCTGGCAGAGCCCCCTTTTCTCTTGTTATAGATGGCAGGAGGATGGATCGATCATAGAAGAACCAATGAATTGATACTATTGCCCCAAAACCAGTGGATTTTTATCCATAAACCATAAATGCATATTCATATCCCTATCTATAGGTTAGCCAATCAACTAAGAACACAATTCTAAAACATTCTCTCCACACCAATCTAAACCTAATTTTGAAACTGCGAAAAACTATGAAAAACTACAAAAAAACTATGAAAAACTACAAAAAACTACGAAAACTACAAAAATTGGTATCAGACCTTACTCAAAAATCTACGCATGTAGCACATCTATTAATGTAAAAAGCTCTGTCATATAGCATATCTATTAATGTAAAAGCTACTATCTTATTCACGTAAAAATTATATCTACTCTATCTAGTACTATGAGCGATGTTCTAAAATGTTTTTGTTATGTCTAAAGCTGAGCTACCAGGCCTTAGGGTTCTGGGCTCTTGTGCTAGCTGGCTGATTCTTAAGGCACTTAGAGTCTATTTGCTTAAAACTAAAGTCCAAACTTCTAGTTCATATTTACATGGCTTAATATATTTTAGTTTCTTTGAAGACTTCAATTCAACCCCCGTATCCTTCTCTTCCCCTGGGGAACCCAGGGGGGATTACACTCCAACATTGAATGTTCTGCAAAAATTGTTAGGCACTATTAGTTGAATTCACCCTTTATTGGGAATCACCACAGAGGAATTATCCCCCTTATTTCAGTTGTTAAAAGGGGACCCAGATCTCTCTTCCCCTAGTCAGTTGACAAAAACTACCCAAAAGGCTTTAGAGACTGTAAGTGATAAAATCAACAAGTCTATTGCCACACGTCGAAACCCAGATTTGCCTCTGCGACTGTTTGTGATTCTGCAGTATTTCCAACCCTATGCTATTATTGGTCAATGTGATGTAAAGGAGCATCATCTCTGGTTATTAGAATGGGTTTTTCTGCCACGCATCTTTGCAAAAACTATAACCACTCAGCTTGAGACGCTTATTTGACTGCTGTCGATGGGATGACTCCCATGCCTGAGCCTGACAGGATATGACTCGGTAGTAATACATCTCCCTATTACTGCAGCAGAATTAGAGAATCTCTTCAGGGATTCACTGTCATTTCAAATTGCTATTGCAGACTGTTATAAATAAGATAGAACAAATTTTTAGAAATCAAACTTTAGAATTTTATTGAGAGACAAAATTACAGTCTCGGACAGCCACAATTAAAAGGACAGTGTCGAACTCCGGGTATTTCGGCACTGGGTGAACACGGTAACATACTCTGTCAGTATGTCACCCCCCAAGTTCACATTTCTGGTCTGAAACTGTTGCTTTTTATACACTGGTTTGCTGAGAAGCGACAAGGCTCCGATGTTGTCCTCGTCCGCGGCAGCTTCATTAACTATTCATGTTCGGGTCTAGGAGTCCTGAATAGTTTTTCCGGGGTTAACAATGACCTTAATGGCTGAGCCCAGGTGTGTCCTAGATATGGTAATGTCCAGAAGAGTCCGATGAGATATGAGTAGATATGATAATGTCCAGAGGAAACAGGTGAGATACAGATCTGATGTAATCATTTGGTTCTTGAGTAGCTCATCTGCTTCTTCCGTGGCTTTTGTGTTCCTTTTCAGGGTTTCCCGGCAGAGGTATTTCGCTGACATTCCTCTCTCGTCCTTGTGTTCCTATTCTGGGGATTTGCTGCCAGCAGAAATATTTTGTACCTTTTCCTGTATGGCTTTTATGTTTTATGAATATAAACTTACATGAATTAACCTTAAATATCTCACAGTTTTTATTGGAACATGTACAAGTATACACAAACTTATATTTTATATGGGTGTATTCCTCCACAGACAGCGATTGAATTTGTATATATTCCCTTTGTAAATTTGTTCATTTTTCTTTTTCTGTTTTTTCTTTTTTTAAAGTTAAAAGGGTGAGATGTTACCCAGGTTTTTCTGAGTTTTTTTATTAGCCTTGTTGAATTTCATAATGGAGTCAGATCTTTTAGTTACTGTACAATATTAGAGCAGTTTTTCTACCTTTCCCACAGATGTAACATAAACAAATCCTTTGTTTTTCATTCTCTGTCCTTTGTTTGCATATTTCTAAACTGAAAACAACTGTAACTGACAATTGGTCTGGCCACTGAGGCTGAGGGGTGGAAACCCCAAAAAGCCAATCTTCTGCTAGACCTTCAAATGTATAAAAAGTAAAGAATAAACAAAGAGGCTCTCTTCCTCCTCTCTCCGCTCTCTCAGCAGGAGCTGGGATCGGAAGGACCTCTGCTTTGCAAAGATATCTTGTCTGCGTGTGACTGCTTTGTGTGTCTCGGTGACATTGACTTTCCTAAAAATCCCTAATTCTTCAAATTTAATGTCTCATTCCCCACTTCTTCTTTGAAATGAGTAAATTCTTTTACTCAGTATACAGTCTTCCTCATCTATCCAAGCCGTGCAGCTAGTGTCTCTCAAGACCAAGCCATACACCTTTGACAATGATGTTAAAGCTGCCACTCGTAGCATCCTCCAATTCCAAACAAGTATTACAATGGATAACACTAAATTTATGCTGACCAAAATTAAGCAACACAACTATAGGGTGGATTAAGGCATTCAATGTTCCGGTTTCTCTTGGTGACCGCCCAAAAAGCACATCCCACCAATAATGAGACAAATGTTCCTCAAGCCTTTTCAAAACTCCTTTGATGGTATCTGTGCCATGGTGTGTAGTAACTAATGTCTTTTTCCCTTCATCTCTAATTTCTTTTAAGATTTGTCTCAATTCATGATGTTTCAACAATTGAGCAACTAAAGTCCAATTCATCCCTATGGGCACAGGCAGTATCTTCTGCACAGTGGCTGGGTTGGCCTTTATATATTGTTGTGATATTACGGGTGCCTGATAGGAAAAATCACATCCCTTAATTCTAACAAAATTGCAAACACACAAATTGAATTTAGTCTCATTCACAATTTGGTTGTCTATCTTTACGATGGGGCACGCTGTCCTGAGACAGACACAACCTTGTCCTATATACACAAGTGAAGTTGTCTGCTTGCCTGGATGTGTTTCAAAGTGACAAATACTTTGGTCTGTGTCTAAACAAGTGTCTTTGTCACCCTCTAATGTCCCTTCACATATGTATTCTAGTTGTCTCCTCACAGTACAGGGCTCTAGATTAATAGTTTGCCACTTTCCTTTAATTTCTCGTGCCCACATTCTGTGTTCAGAAGGGTACAATACAGTTCCCTCATGGTTTAATCCTAAGGGGACTATTGGGTGTATTAAGTCTACTGAGGCATCGTGTATAGTTAAAACAAAGGCTGTCACTACACTAGTCACAGGGTTATAGGTGAAATTGACCAACACCCACCAGGACTGAAGTTCCCTCTCCATATCAGAGGCATTATCCCAGACAATTTTGCGAATTTCAGCAGGGAATATTCCTTCTCCACCTTCCCTGATAACTGCGGCAGCTACTGATTGCATCCACAGTTGTGCCTGAGTACACCCTAGGGCCAATGAGATGTTTTCACTAGCTGTGCCTAGTGCATTAATTATTACTTCATGATCTCGCTCCTCTGTGTCTTCCCATTCTGGTAATATCTTGGTCAATTTCCAGTGATTGTTACCGAGTGCTAGTAGAGAGGATTGCAAAGGTTGTTGTAGTTTGACTAAATCGTTCCCTATTGTGGTTAATTTATTCAGCAACACTTCTGAATCTATTGTGTTCAACACTCCAGGTCCTGTTCCTAGCAATCCAGTGAGATCCTTCTTGTTCCTAAAATTGGGAGGCATACTTTTTTGAAGCCAAGTAGTCCAGTCCATAAAGGAGTTCCTGAGAAATGGGGCACATTCTGGCCAAACGTGTGAAGCATTTACCTGTACTCCCATTTCTATTCGTTTTAAAGACCACTTTGGGTTAACTATCAGCTTCTGAATTCCTGTCTTTTTAATGGCATATGGCCCAATTTTGGTAACTACAGGAGTTATTTGTTCCTCTACTTCTGGAATAGCTGGCATCTTGGTGTTCACAGCCTTTCTTGGCACTGGTGGAGTGATCTTGGTCTGGTTCTTATGGTACTCAGTACATACCTGAGTGATGTTAATGTCATACCCCCTTTATCGCACACCCCTCTATTTTGAGTCTAAACTGCAGACATTTACTGAAGCATTTATCACAGCATTCAGGACTAACCCTGATGAGTTCCATGGATGGATGGTAAGCCTCATGGAACCCAACCTGTACGAATACATACTTACATCCCCAAACATCTCTTCCCTCCCACAAGCTTGCATTTGTGACTTTTAGTATCTTGTTTAAGGCCTTACAAGAGTAAGGAACATAAGCTCTTCCTTGGCACCAGTATATCCCAGTCACATTATACCTTTGTGGTATAGTGTTGACTCCTATTATGGTTAAGTTAATTACTACAATAGTTACAACTTTCCACATAATGTCCAAAGTAACTCTTAGTCCATTTATTCCGTGTTCCGAGTGAGCTTCAGCTTCAGTTCATTTGTTGCGTTCCTCTGAGAAATGGTTTTTCCCCTCAGAATCCCCCTGAAGACTGTGCTATGTTGTTTAACCCTTCTTCCCTATCATACCCACTCCTGACCCTATTGGCTCAGGGCCAATATCTTTCCTTGGCCCAAAACTAGATAGACCCCTGTTTTTTCCTGGTTCACTCTCTCTCCTCGGCCTCCTGGTGGATAACATCAATAATAAAGCTTGGCCAGAAGCTGGGGGTGAGAGCCACTCTTTTGAAATCTTTATTCTGTCTCTCTGGAAATATATTTCCCTAAAACCCCTGAATAACTGAGCTAGCGAGAGCAGGGGGGGGGTGGCTAGAAGGAATATGTTTTCAGTTGGCCCCCAACGTCGGTTTGTTATTGTGAAAAACACTAATCACTTGTTTTTAAAATTTTGAAAATTTAATAGTAAATAAGATGGTTATAAAAATAGAATTAGAGTAAAAAATGGAACAATTAGGGTTAGGACAATATGAGACAATAAAAACAAAGTTACAGACATCTGGGTGCCTCCCTGAGCAAAAAAGCTTCGAAGAAGGACCCCCCTTAACAAAGGATTATCTCTTAAAAGCAATAGCCTGTTGAATATTCATACATTTCATATATGATGCATAAATTCCACTCAAACAAAGAATTCTCTCTGGTTAGTATCACTTTTTTCCTTTAATCTCTATGGCATCTTCAGGGCTGAGCAAGGCAGGAGAAGTTGGTCTCTTCTGATAAGGAAGTAGTAAATTCTTCTTTCTCTGAAAGATTTACGTTTTCCTGTGGTTGGTATATAAAAACTACATTTTAACTATAAAACTACATTTACCATAATATCAAAATATTAATACAACTTTAACAATCAATACAACATAATACATATAGTAAATATCTTGCGTAGAGCCATATAATATGCACTTTTCACAATCCTCCCTCTTTCTTTTTATAATTAATTTGGCTCGAGCAATATTCATTGTTTTCTAGCCTTCATTATTTGCTCATTTTTTTTCACAAATTAATCTTGCTTCTTTGAAGGGGTCTTCTATATTATTTTGTTTCTCTAACACCATAATCCTTTGTGGTGTTGTTGTTGTAGGCAACTTTAGGTCAATGTTCACTAATTGCATGCTTTGTACCACACTGGTGATGAGCCGAATGAAACAGGGAATCAGACAAGGAAGAAATATTAGACCAGCTGTAGCGCATAAAAGGAAGAAGCCTAACTTTTTCCACCATTCTACTCCTAACACATTATCCCACCAGCTAGTATTTAGCATTGATTCCCACTTTCGAACTGGTACGTGGGCGATTTTTCTGATATCATTGACTATGTCTAGGATGGCATCTCCATTGTCATCTATTTTTAAACAAGAATCTGATGTACTGAACTTTCCCCAAACACCCCCTTCTTCAGCTAATAGATAGTCTAAAGCCAACCTATTCTGATACACGGCTGCTCTTGTTTGGGTTTGTTGCCTTGATATTAATTCTATTGCCTGACCAGTTTTGTTCATTATTACCTCTACAGCGGCTTGAAGTCTTATAATATGATTTAGCATATAAATTGGGGTTCAATATCCCCAGCTCCCATCTTGTGCCCAGGTGGCTGGCCCATATGTTTCCAGTATGCATTCAGGGGGCCATTCCTCATCTCCCCATTTTTGGAATCCTCCAATCAATTCTCTTTTGTTTCTCTTTAGATCCTCATAAACTGGTATCCCTAATTGATCCCCATCAGGTCCTGGTAAAAGAAAAAATCCTGGCTGTATAATTCCTAGAGTACAGCTCCCTTTCCACTGAGAGGGGAGTTTTGGGTATGCTCTTTTTCCACATATCCAAAATAAGCCATCTGGAGCTTTCTAATAGTTAAATTTTTGTTGATCTATATTCTCCCAAAATTTGGAAATTTCTGGAATGCCATAGTAAGGATTTTTACCTGTATCATTACTTTGAAAAAGCTTTGTTATCATACTTACAATTCACTTTTTTTGCTTTTTCTTGGGTCCAATACATGATTGGTTCTTCTGCGACCCACCATACAGAAGTTCCATTACTAACCTTATATCTTTTACAGGGTGTTTTTCTTACTTCATGAAGGAACTTCTTTCCAGTGCACCAGAGACATTCTTCCCCTATCACTGTTGAGCTTAAAATCCACCCTTCTGGTCTGTTTTCTCCATTTGTACTTGCTTGGTTCTATTTTAGAAGCTCAATTGAGCCTAAGCTGCTGCCTTTCCATTGCGATTCTTCTGACATCAAAGCCCCTCCACAGACCCAACAATTGGTTATGTTAAGTTCCTTACTTATTCTTTCCCCCAATTCTACAAACTGATTTTTACCCATCCTTGAGATATCTATTTCTTTTTCTAATTGCTGTTCAAGTTTTGTATACAAATCGTTGATTGAAATTGGCACAGGCTTAGGTGGTTGTACTGACTTAGCCTTTTTGCTTATCAATTGCTCTTTTACTAAATCTTGTGCTTTGTGCCCAATAATGTTGGTCAAATAAATCCATCTCTCCTCTTTTGGGCACTGACTTCCCATCCTGCTACCACTTGTTCCTAAGTCCTCTGCAATCTAGTACTTCTTCCCTTTATCTATGCAATTGCCTAATTTGGATGGGTTATAACAGTGACTGGTGACATGAGTGTGAGAAATGAAAAAAGAACCTCGGTGTCTTTCCATGTAAAGCTTTTGGCAACACCTGTAACATGGCCTTGTCGATATCCCAAAAGGGAAAAGACAAAAATTGAGTGACAGAAAAAGGAGTAACAGAGGTCCAGTATGGCTTATACTCCCACTTCCCATGCCTATGGGGTTGCAACCCACAGCAGGTGTATTTGATCTTCTTGGTGGCGAATACAGAGGCCAATCTGGTCTTGCCCTCTATTTCCTTGTCACTTCCTCTTAGCTAATTTCCAGACAAATTGTTTCTGACATTCCTTAACTGTAGTTTCCACCGTTCTTCAGGTATCTCCCATTCAACAGGCACTAATAATTCCCATTCACAAAACAAAGTTATTATTTCAATTTCTTCAAATTCTACCTTGATAGGAGATCGATTTGGCCCTTGACACTTCCTGCAACGAGAGCATTGATTGTGTGAACTACAATACCAATTCTTCCCACAATCTAAACATTTACATTTAACCCAGCTAACATCTGGTATTTGGGTGGATCAAACAGGGTATTTGGTCTGGCACTGATGGAAGTTTCAACTCCTCTTCTTCTTTGCATAAATTGCAGGCTAAGGCGTGAATACAAGAGTTCTCTGTCCGAAACAGTCCTGATCCTCTTGTTTGGAGTGGAAGTATTCCTCCCCAAGGAAGGTATCAGAGACGTCTCAAAGCTTGTCCAGGCGGTACTTGAAACCACTGATAAAAGCTTGGCCTTATCTCCCAATTAGGTGTGATCCTGGGTATATTTCTTGGATCATTTGGGTCTTCCCAGTTCATTACCACCCAGTCTCCGTTTAAGAGTCAATTTTGTATCACTTGGTTCAGATTTAATTGTCCACTCCTTAGGTTCTTCCACAAGTCCTTTGATTCTGCTGGTGTGGATCCACCCTCGTTCCTTGGTCCGGATCGCAGCTTCGGTCGTCAGCAATACCTGAAAAGGACCTTCCCATTGAGGAGTTAAAGATTGTTCTTTCCAGGTTTTTACTAGCACCCATTTCCCTGGATGAACATTATGGATTTTAAAGTCTAAAGGTGTGGTTTGAGGGATTATTCCTTTCAATCATAGGTTTTCAAGAGTTTTCAAAATGGTGTTAACGTATCTTTTAACACTCATTTCCCCTACCTCATAGGTAGCATTTTCATGTTGGGTGGTCAAAAAGGGTAACCCAAACATAATTTCATAGGGTGACACTCCCAGGTCTGACATGGGTTGTGTTCGGATCCTCAATAAGGCTAAAGGTAGGCATTGTACCCATGACATTTGGGTTTAAACTATTAACTTGGTCAAAGTTCTCTTTAAAGTCTGGTTCATCCTTTCTACACAACTAGAACTCTGTGGATGCCATGGGGTATGCAGCTCCCATTTTATCTCTAAAGATTGAATTATTTGTTGTAACACTTTTGACATAAAATGTGTTCCTCTGAGTCTATTCTATTAACCATTCCATATCTGGGAATAATCTGTTCTAAAAGGGTTTTACTTACTTTGTTGGCTGAGGCCTTGGAAGTGGGAACTGCTTCTACCCAATGAGTTACATGGTCTGTCATTACTAATAAATACTTCCATCTTTGTACTTGAGGAATGTTGAAGTCCAGGGCATTCCTTTGGCCACCCTGGGTGGTCAGAGACCTGGACAGGGGGGTCTGGGACCCCGGCCCAGAGCCCAGAGGGACACTGGCTTTGATTCCAGTCCATGGGAAAGACTTCCTGCACTGCGGGAAGGATTGCAGGCCACAAGAGTGTGAAAGATAGTAGTTTAGCTTATCACAGGGTAAAAAAACAGTAGATTTAGATTTCTAGCAGTGAGGTGAATGGGGGCAAGATGGAGAATTTGGGGCATTGTCTCCTGCTTCTTCTTTCTTCTTCCCTCACTGAATTTTCCACAGTGAAGGTGGCAATAAGTAGTTTAAAGAGATTGGGTCAAAGTAGGGATGACCTGTTTAGTATAAGTGATAGGTATTGGCGAATAATGATAAATAAAGAATGCGTAGCAATTAGTATAAAAGATAACGACTGCCCAGTCTGGGAGGAGTTGGAGTCGGAGTCGAGGAGTCACCAGATGCCTGAGCAGCTGCAAAGACCTTTGTGGGGCACTGAGAAAATTGTAAGATAAGAAACAATAAACGAAGCGTGCAACCTTGAAAAATCAGAACCTGAAGACTCCATCTCTTTCTTCCGTTTGGCTCAGAGCTTTGCAGAGGGCAAAAAGACTCTAAAACCACCTGAATCTTGGAGGAAAAACCCGAGACATTTCTAGGGAGAAATCATTTCTCTGAGCAGTAGCTATGATTACCGAGGGAACGGAGCTCAGGGCAGGAAGGGGGATGAGGGGAGGGTATAGCGCCGAGGCTTGGTCCTCCAAGGGTGGAGCATAGGCGGGGTTTGCTGCCGGGACCGGCAGAGGAGGGGGCAGTTCTGGGGGATACCAGTCGGGAGAGCGGACAGCCTGCATGGGGCTGATGGCAGCTGAATTAGCAGCTCCTGGCAGAAACAAAGCAGCAGGGGCAGCGCCCATCGCAGCTGGCACGAGCAGGGCAGCCGGGGATAGGGTAGTGGGGGAAGCGATTGGAGATAGGACAGCTGGGACCGACGGGACCCCCCCGCATGGCCCTTAGGGTGGCCGTGGACCAGGCGGCCGGGGCAGACAAATTCACCGGTGGGGCCGGGGCTGGGGTGTATGCGGGGACTGGTGCAGCTGCCGCGGGCTGCGAGCCAGCACTTGGGACGGGAACTGGTACAGGTGGGGCTGAAGCGGGACCCGGGACAGGGCTGGAGCACGAGCCGGAACGGAGGGGGCAAAGCCTGCAAAGGATCCCACTCTTTTTCCTTCTTTTCTTCTTCTTCTCCTCCCTTTTCTTTGCCCTTTTTCTTTTCTTGTTTCATCTCGGGGGTTTCTGATACGTGAAAGATTTTTATTCTCCTAAAATCTCCTGTCCAACATGTGGCATATTCTCTTTCTTTGGGATTAAACGGTTCCTTTGAATTTACAAATACATTTAGAGCCTGACAAATCCAATTTTTGTAATAAATCGACAAGCCAAATTCCATAAATAAAAATTTAGAATTTTATTTTGAGACTTAAATTCAGTCCCCAACAGCCACAATTAAAAGGAACAGCGTCGAACTCTGGGGTTTCGGCACTGAGTGAACGTGGTAACGGACTCGATCGCTCCGTAACCCCCTCTGTTCACAAAATGTGCCCAGCACCGCCGTTTTTTTATACAGCCTTTCACTGAGAGTGGATGGCAACCGTAGAGCTCTTGCTTCGTGGTAGCTTCATTAGGTATTCATGTTCAGGTCCGGGGTCAGTTGAATAGGTTCTCGGAGTGGAACAATACCATGATTGCCGGGTCCAGAGAAGGTTTGGAAATGTTAAATCCGGCCGGAACAGATAAGATACCAATCTCCTCCAAATCATTAGATCCTTAGCACGCCCATCTCTGGGGAAGGCACGGCCAATATCCCCATTTTTCCATTCTTTTAGTTTTGTTGGTTGTCCCGAGGCTTTTCCCAGCAGAAATACTTTCCTTCCCCAACCCCTGTGTCCCCTTCTTGCAGTTTTAGTCTTTGTTAACCCTAAACACACTTTAGGTTTACAGATCTTAAATCAGACCGAACGCAGATCAATTTGATATTGCATATCACTATATTTCAACGTGAATTGATTACATATCACATTACCTAACACAAATTAACTTTAAGTCACATATTACAATCCCTCCCCTTCTATATAAACACATTTAATTTGTGTTCCTGTTATTGTCTTTTTTTTCTTTTGACAAAAAAGCTTCTTAATAAGAATTTTATCAAACACAAAAAGACTTCTTATACTCTAAACATCATCTTTATAGTCCTCCCACTCTTCTTTGGGTTCACTCCAATATGATTTACACTAATCTCCTTCCTGTACTCGGGCCTCAAACCTTGCCAGAACTTCTGCTGCCCTGCTTCTTTCCTCATTTAACTTCATGATTATTGATACTTTACTGTTCTTGCTAAAGCCCCCTGAGGCTAACTTGGGATCTGTGGGTAATGCTGCGATTTGCATTCCTTGTACTACCGTGTGAATGAGACAAATGAAACACGGTATCAGGCATGGTAGGAAGATAACTCCTGCTACTGAACATAGAATGAAGAACCCCACTTTCTTCCACCAAGCCTCTGTCCCAAACAATTGATCCCACCAGGAGGCTTGGAGGATTGAATTCCATTTTTGAACTGGTGCATGTGCCACTTTCTTTATTTCAGCTGCTAAGCCTCTGATAGTTTCTCCATAGTTATTTATCGCTATACAACATTCTGATTAGTTGAATTTCCCACATACTCCTCCTTCTTCTGCTAACAGGTAGTCTAAAGCAATTCTATTTTGATACACAAAAGCCCTCATCTGTGAGTGCTGCTGGGCTAATAGCTCTAAGGCATCTGAGGTGTGGTTTGAGACTACTTCCACTACGGCCTGCAATCTGATCAACCTGTTTAGTAAGTAGACCGCGGTTCTGTTACCCCAACTTCCATCCTGGGCCCAAGTTGCAGGACCGTAATACTCTATTATTCATTCCGCCGGCCATTCCTCGCTTCCCCATTTCTGGTTTCCCCCTGCATTTGGAAGTTCTCTTTTTATCTTCCTTTTTTTCCTGTTTAGTGTCTCATATAACGGAGCACCTAGTAGATTGCTTTTGGATCGGGGTAGTGTGAAAAAGGAGGGTCTGATCATCCCCAGAGTGCAGGATCCTTTCCACCTGCGGGGTAGCTCACTATAGGCCTTTTTCCCACATATCCAATATATTCCACTCAGGACTTTCCATTTAATTTCTGTGTTTTCTGGTGTTATATATTAAATGGACCAAATCCGATTTATCAAAATTTAGAATTTTATTTTGAGACAAAATAACAGTCTCGAAAAGCCACAAGTAAAAGGACAGCGCCGAGCCCGGGATCGCCGCTGGGTGAACACGGATACAGACTCTGTCAGTCTGCTATCCCCCCAAGTTCACAATTTTGATCTCCAGCTGTCCCCTTTTTATACATTGAATCACGAGGTGCAGTCAGGGATTTCGACGGTCTCCCCTCCAGGGCATCTTCCTTATTCATGCTGGTCCTGGTATCGGGAGTTTGAATGGACCGGTAGGGTGGAACAATGCAGCTGATTGCTGGGCCCGGGTGTGTCGTAGATATGTTAATTTTCAGCGGAGACGAGTGGAGATATCCATCTGAAGTAATCATCTCGGTCTCCGGGCTGGTATCTCTGTCTTCCGTGGTCCTTTGTGTCCTCTCAAGTATTCCTGGAAACGGGAGTTTCTAGGTTCCCCTCTCAGGTAATTCTAAGCATTCTTTTTCCATGTCCCACCCGTCCTTCCAGAGCCGAGGAAAATTCCTTTTTATTTTGGTTTTTCCAGTTCACTCTTATCCATATTATTTTGGGCAAATCTTTAACACTCATGATTATACAATGAACATTTACTCTTTATAATTTGATAACACGAATTAACTTTAGCACATATATTACACAATACAAACACTTTAAATCCTTCTCCTTTCTCAGAGGTATCCCTCCACTGATCAGGCGGGGAATTCAAAAGGCTTTTACAACTTCAAGCTTGCAAAACTCCTAAAAGCACTTACACAGGTTACTAACACACTCCAAAATCATACAAATCTAAACGCTTACAACACAAACCCTCACAGACCATGATACATACAGTGCACCAATAATTCTTCCACACCTGAACACACAACCACACAAAGCCACAAGACCACAAAACATGGATCCGTTCACATTACACACATCTGGCTCACACAAGGCCACAATAGGGATTTTCTGCGACCCACAACGGGACCCTTCGCGTCCCAAAATGGGCTAGCCACTCAGATTATGGATTGTCAAGGTACTTTTAAACCACAAACTGAACAAGAGCCACTACTGCTCCTAATACACAAGAATAAACCCTGTTATTTTAGTGCTGCTGCTGCCTCATCACGGGACAAGGGCTACCAAGGCACCTTTAAACTGCAAGATGACACAACAAAAACCGGCTGCTGTTGTCCCCACTATGGGACATGGACTACCAAACCACTGATACCAGGCTCTGCAGAGTGGTCACAACTTTTACAAACAAACCCAAGAGGTGTATGTTGTGCAAGAGACGTCTCTCGTGTCTTACCAACCGCTTATACCAAGGTACCTCTTTTCAAGTATAAACATACCTTTTGTCCATAGTTCCAGCAGGTTCTGGTCTTTTCCCGGGTAGTCAGTGGGACCGTAGGAGCCCTCGTCCCAGAAAATTCCAGGTGGGTGCCCAGAGGGGTCCTGGACCTTGCTTGGCCCACGACCAGAGAGAGCAGTCTCCTGCCTGGCTCGCCAAAATGACTTATTAAAGAAATATGGGTATTGATCTAGTATTAATGCCCAACTGTGACAGACAAAAACTCTCTAACAGTTTAAGTTAGAAAGTGCATGTTTATTATGGCCGGGCAGCACATGGGATAGCTCTCTAATATGCACTGCAAAATTCACAGGTAATTACAAAGCCTTTTATTTACAAAAGGGATGAATACCCAAAATACAAATACATATTCATACCCCTGTCACCTCCCATTCCTCTCTTCGTATGCTAATTGGCAAAAAACGCTATTAAGCATGCGTAGTTTGTTTCTTAAAATGAGTCGGCGGTCTCTTTTGGGGAAGGGTCACCCAAAATGAGGAAGTAAGATGAGTCTTCCTCATCCTGACCTTTCTACCTTTTCAATGCATTCGTGATAAATGAATCCTTGGTAGAACTTATAGTTTCCTGTGTTGAATGGGTTTTTTAAGCAGGAAATCTGTGGCTATCTTATATCTTATTTACGACATTTTGTTTTTCATTACAAGCACAGCTACATAAACATAAAGCTGACAAGCAATGAGCTACTAAATCCGGGATATCTTATCTAAGATCCGGCTTCTGTTAACTGCAAGTAAAGCTTACCTATCTACTTCAGTTAATTCAGCAACTTATTTTCTTAACTTTCTTAAAATCCCTAATTCCTCAAATTTAATGTCTCAGGCACAAGCTTTATCTTTATTAAGGGGCAAAACTTACCAGGCCAGATTCTTATATCTAATACCACCCTGACAAATTGTTCTTATGAAGAGCTCTTGGATACATTTTACATTTTACTGGCTGGATGGCCAGGCCCAGAGGGTGGTGGTGAACGGTGCTGCATCCAGCTGGCAGCCAGTCACCAGTGGTCTCCCTCAGGGGTCTGTGCTGGTGCCAGTTCTGTTCAATATTTTTATTGATGACATGGATGAGGGTATTGAATCTTTCATTAGTAAATTTGCAGACAACGCTAAGCTGGGAGCATGTGTCGATCTGTTGGAAGGTAGGAGGGCTCTGCAGAGAGATCTGGAAAGATTGGATGGATGGGCAGAGTCCAACAAGATGAAGTTTAATAAGTCCAAGTGCTGAGTCCTGCATTTTGGACACAATAACCCCCTGCAGTGTTATAGGCTGGGGACAGTATGGCTGGACAGTGCCCTGGAGGAAAGGGACCTGAGGGTACTGTTTGGCAGCCGGCTGAACATGAGCCAGCAGTCTACCCTGGTGGTCAAGAAGGCCAATGGCATGCTGGCCTGTATCAGGAATAGTGTGGCCAGCAGGACTAGGGAGGCCATTCTTCCCCTGTACTTGGCACTGGTGAGGCCACACCTTGAGTATTGTGTCCAGTTCTGGGCCCTTCAGTTTAGGAAAAATATTGAGATGCTTGAGTGTGTCCAGAGGAGGGCAACAAGGCTGGCAAAGGACTTGGAACACAAGCCATATGAAGAATGACTGAGGGAGCTGGGGTTGTTTAGCCTGGAGGAGACTCAGAGGTGACCTTATCACTCTCCAAAACTTCCTGAAGGGTGCTTGTAGTCAGCTGGGGGTTGGTCTCTTTCTCCAGGCAGCAACTGACAGAACATGAGGACACAATCTCAGGCTGTGTCAAGGGAAATATAGGTTGGATATTAGGAAAAAGTTGTTCATGGAAAGAGTGATAAAGTACTGGAGTAGTCTGCCTGGGGAGGTGGTGGAGTCACCATCCCTGGACATGTTCAGAAAAAGACTGGATATGGCACTCGATGCTATGATCTAGTTGAGGTGTTTGGGCATGGGTTGTACTCAATGATCTTGAAGGTCTCTTCCAACTTAGACATTCTGTGATTCTGTGATACATGAAAGTCAAATGCAAATTTTGGGGTCAAATTTGTATCATGGTTATTAACTGTGTAGATAACAGGGACAAAAGAACAATTTTAAACCACATTGTTTTGCTTTGTATCAGTGTCTGTTTCCCAGTTGTTTCAGGAGTAGAGCTTTTTTTAACTCTGGAGGAGTGAATTCAGGGTTCTCTGCCAGCAATTTTGGTTTCAATGAGGGCAGTCAGAACTTGGAATGGTGGTTTTTATTTAGTTTGTAAAGTCAGTCTCTCAATTTAGTATAGATCTAGTGTTCAGACTGGAACAGATGGGCAGGTATGTCTGAATAATATGATGAATTTTGGAGCTTCTGCAAAGTGGAACTTAGAAGTTGTTAAATGGTTTTGCAAGTAATTTTTTTTTCATGTTTTTTTTTTTTTTCTGCAATATACATAATTTGATATGGCTTATCATGTAATATTTCATAAGGACTTATGTTGTCTTTCTGCCTTGGTTGTATGTGGATTCTCAGTAAGCCTATAGGTAAGACTTGAACTCATGTCATGGATGTTTCTTGACAAATTCTACTAAATGTGTTTTGAGGGTTCTATTCACACATTCAGCCTTTGTATTTGTCTGGGGTGAGTAGGGAATTTACAGATCTCAAACAATTCTCAAAATTTGATTAATTTTCTTGCACATTGGGGGCTAACTTCAAAGGAACCCCAAAGCTTGGAATTACATGACTGAGTAAAATTTTTACCACGTTTCTTACTGTGTTAGTGGGACAGGGATAAGTCAGATTATTCACTAAAGATATCAACTAACATGAATACATATTCGTTTCCTTCTTTGCTTTGTAACTCAGCAGAATCTATTTGCCAATAATATCCAGGAAAATATTTTGTCTGTTATTTTTAACACACCTTTTTAGCCCATGTTTGGGTTGTTTTTATAGCAGATTTTACATTTGTTTGTTATTGACTCTATAATATCAGTAATTTCTCATTCTATTACTCTTTTTCAAATGCTTTAAAAGGTTTTCTGCTCTCTTATGAGTGTTTTCATGTTTTCATTGAGATGAGATTACAATTTGTTTCTCCAGTGTAATAGACTATTTATTTTCTTCTATTTCAGTTATTTTCTTCAATTTCAGTCTGTCAGAAAAATGATGGGATTTTTGATTACACTTTGGGGTAAACCTTGACAATTTAATTTCTTTCTGTGATACCATTGTTAAGATGTTGCCCTGGTTTGGAAAGACAGGTATCTGCCAGGGAAAGCTGGAGATTCCTGTGGAATGGAGAATGTAAACCCCCTCCCTACAAATTATTATAATTTTGCAATTAAGGGAGCTTTCAGGCAAAGATATGGGAACAAGAATAACAGTTCTCTACTAGGAATATTAAAAGCACAAAAGTAGTAGTACTAAAAAAACCAAGCAAATAACCAAACAAAAAATCCTAGAAACACTGACAGAGTGAGAATACGACCTTACACCCTGTTAGTCAGGGTGTTGGGAAAAGTCCGAATAAGTCCTCCTGGAGTGACAGATGTGGTTCTGTTGGAGTAGAGATGATCCTGTAGAAAGGGTCCAGTGGTGATGAGATGGGGCCAGTGGTGGTGAGATGGGTCCAGTCTTCCTTCCTCTGGAATCCAGTAGAAAACAGGCTACTCTGGTGTTCTGAATTGCAGGTTTTATACAGGTGGAAATGCTTGGCTCCTCCCACTGGGTGGAGCATCTCACAACGGAATGATGTAATTTTATCAGTCATGGGGAGAGCCTTAATGGCCCATTAACAGAAGATATCCCGCTGGAGGGAGGATGAGTTGTGGAAAAGATAAGGAACATTGCTCCACCTGCTTTTAACAGCTGGCCCATTAACAGAAGGCACCCACCCCCTCCCCCTTGGAGTTATGAGGAGTGGGTTATACAAGAGATAAAAAAAAACACCTCCCCAACTGGTTTCAACAGATGGCAAATAGAATACACATTTTTGGTTACATATTGCAACCAAAGACAATGATAAATTGAGAAATGAAAGGAAAGAAAATTTGCAAAATTTTCTCTACAATACCAAAATGCCAAATTGAAACAACAGCTAAAATAATCCAAGGATAAAATAAAAGCCTTGTGTGGTAGTGGGTTTTTGATAAGTTCGATAAGTAATTCTTCTGGTGGTTTTTTCCTGTTATCCCCCCAATGTTCAGTTTGTTTGGTTTTACCCCAGGTTTTCCTCTCCCCTGCCCTCTTGTCCATCTCTCCCTCCTCCCCGTTGTGTCCCTGATTGGTTGGAAAACTGTACCTACCTCCTGTTATCATCCAATTTAAAAGTTGGCACAGGACTCTGTTCGCCCTGTCTCTTGCACCCCCTTTGGAGAATAAAGATCTATGAGAGAACCTTCTCTGATTCTTGCTTTGAACCTAGACACCAATGATATACAGGGACCACAGAGAGCAGAAGGCATCTCTGCTCTACACCATTACTTAGACTGCTATCAGTCCAAGAACAGCCACTCTTAACCACATGTCTGGGGTGAGAGCTAGCCGGAGTTCCCCGGCACCTCACATCAGCCTTGGAAGAAAAATTGAGATTTACATTATTAAAAAACAGCAAATCTTTGGATGTTAAAAAAAAATCGAAAATTGATAACATCACCCAAGGATTGGGATGGTAATATTTAGGAAAGCTCTGAAGAAATTGGTAATGAAAATGTTGAATGGGATTCTGACGAAAGCACAGAATTCCCACCTCTTAAAGAGGAAGAAATTCCAGAATTCAAAATGAAACCCAGAAGTAAGGCCAAATTTTCCAAAGAACCCCAAGGAGATCAGAGGAAGAATATGGTCAAAACTGCTCTTTGGGATCCAGTGCAATTGGGAAACCTTCAAGAAAAAATGTGGACAAAGGGCAGGGGAATCAGAAACTGAATACTTATGGAGAGTTTGTCTCATGAGGGGAGATAGAATATTATTGGATGAGACAGAGAATTTTGAGTTCTGGGGTGCAGATGTTCTTTTGCACCTTGCGATACCTTGGAGTGGCTAACTGGAACAGAGGCTAGACAAGGTTAAGAGAATAAAAGTAGGTATTTATTAAAGGCCTTCAAGTGGTACACCTTGGGCAATCAGAAGCCTCAGAGGCTACAGTCAAGATGGATGATGGTCATGAGTTTTTCAAACAGATATGTTTGGTCCATTTACATATCAGGAGTTAATCCTCCAATTAGAGCTTCAGGTAATGAAGTCATATGGCCACAGTTTGCTCCCCCCAATTCACTTTTGTTTATACTTTTCAAGACCTGAGGCAGTAGGGTGTCCTTGGATATCAGGCCTAGAGAGGTTGTTTTGTCTGACCAAAATGTGAAGACAGTTAACTAACACTTTATATGGAGTTTACAGTTATGCATTAATGCAGTACAGGATTTGAAAAATATAAGGCATCACTTGGACCACATCCACCTTATTAACCCCATTCAATAGCCAGTAGAATTGCATATTGGGCAGAAGGAATAAATATTATGGAAAGGGAGGAACCCAACTTGATCCCTATGTGGTCGGTTAATGACATCTCCACTGCTGTTACAAAGGCTGCCTGTTTGCAAGCAATGCACGACTGTGCAGAGATATTCCAATCTCTACAGAGGTGGATCCCGAAATGCTAAGACCTCTAATAAGAGGAGCTCCAACTATACTAAAAGGTTATTTGGTGGGGACATGAGATACAGTCAAGTGATGTAATGCATAATGAAGCTTTATGAGTTCCACAAATCCAGAGGAGACTGATTCCTACATGGGTAGATCTCTTGTATGATGCAGTAAACTATGCAAGAGAAATAGGCTGGGAAAGCCAGGAAAAGAAGCCAAGTACTAAAATGCAGAAACCCCCTGAGAAACAGGTGAGAGTTGTTAAACATAACCCACCCAAGAGAAAAGAAAAACGTAGCCAACCTAACCCTCTCCAAGAGCAGAGAAATTAATTATGGAGAACTGCTTTGGCTTTGGGAATACCCAAAGCTGCCCTAAGAAAACAACTTAACAGTGTAATAGCAGAGTTAATCTGAGCTGTGGAGAGTAGGGAGGGGAAGAGGCAGAATTAAACCCAAGTTGTTATGAATAGATTTGGGGGTTTAGATAAGTCCCTGCTATTTGCCCAGGCCTCCAACAGCAGACAGTACCTTTACTGAGGAGGCCAGCACCCCAAAACCCACTCTTGTTCGCAAGTTATTTAATAATGATGAATTCAGTCTATTATAGAATGAATTATCTATTATAGAATTAATTATTTCTTTAATAGGCATAAAACTAACAGACATAAGACTCAAAACAAACTATACTACACAGGGGTATGGAGGTGTTGCATTGTGCTCTGTATTATTTCTTTTCATATTGTATTTTATGTTATTTATTTTAGTTATAATGGTTTGTTCTGTACTCCCCTGTTCTCCTGAGAAATGTTATGTTCCGAGGTTTGTCCCTGCCCCCCTTCCCTCTCAATCCTCCCATATTCCTCCCAGTCCCCTCCTACAGGCCCTGCCTGTCATTTGATTGTTCCTCCCGGCTTCTAGAGAGTTCAGGTAAGGGCATTGAGTGATAGGGCAGGAGCCGAGGAGGTTCCTCCCTTTATGTTCTCATTGGTTTCTTTGAATGTCCCTCGAACCCTGTTCCACTCCCACCTTGTCTCTCATTGGATGTTGGTTTGTCTCGTCCCTTAGTCCCTCCCCTGTATTTAATCCCGGAGCTCACCACCCTGACTGGCTTGGCTGGAGAGACTCCCTAAGGTTAGGGTGTCCCCTGAGTGGGACTGAATAAACACCTTGGACTTTGCCCTCCAACTGAGTTCGACTCCTCCCTCTGTCTTCGGTGAGGTCTCTCCCGTGATAAGGGGAAAACTCCCTTGGCTGCTCCTCTGGTTCCCAAAATCCAGAGGAGTGTTCCCCGACTGATCGCAGTGTCAGAGCTAGCCTGGGTGGACGGAGTGCTGCTCCAAGGACACAGCGAAAGGGGGAATAAATGGATTCTCGAGCTTAACAAAAAAGACTTGTCTCATCTGTCCCTGCCAGTGCTTGTAACCTCCCTGGACATGATGGTCACTGTTACCACACAACGCAACAAATGGTGGAGAATGCAGGCAACGAGTGAGAACAACAAGACCAGCACCCCATAAGTCACCCCCCCCGTGGGACCCCTATAAAAACATGGGGGTAATAGGCTTATGGGGAGGGAAACTCCCAGTAAGGGGACTGGCTTACTGGGACTGAGTGCTAGACTAACATCTACCATTATAAGTCTTTTCATTCTTCATGGGAGGGAGTTTTTAAGAGCTACAAGCAGCTAGTCTGCCTGCAAAAAGGACCATGCTGGGGACTCTTACCAACTCTCCTGACACTTTTGCTGCAAATTATGGACAGTAAAGCCCTGGTAGCTACTTGTGGACAATTATGGATGATTTGCATGCAGTGTTGGTGCCCTAGATCAGTGGTCCTCCCTCCTGTGAACCTTCATGTTTTTCAGTTTCTGTGAAGCTGCCTATATCTTTCCTTACCCTTTGTTCCTAAGAGCGCTGCAAGGAGTAAGAACTGCCAGGATGGCACGGAGTTCCTAAGGTCTCTCTGTCACCCTGTGCCCCTCTCCATCCCTATCCCCCTTTCCCTGAAGGCAGGACAAGGCCAGAAATGGTCCATAGGTGATGCGGGTGCGCTACTGTCCTCCTGCCATCCTGTGTCCTCCTTTGCCCCCTGTATTTCCATATCCCCTGTTCCCTGCCAGGGAAGGCAGTGGTCGCGCTGTCCCAGGCACTCCTTCTAAAAATGGTGCTTACCACGTGGTTTTGAGATCCCCTCTTTCCTGCCAAAGTCCTTCTCTCCTGGTCTCAGACCTTCTCTTTCCCCCTACCTACGCCCCCCTACCGGTGGTGCAACTGCAGCTGGCCCTGCCCCAGGCCCTCACGGCAGTGGAGATGAGGTGGGGCTGGTCAGAGAGAGTGCCAGGCCCTGTGGTGCCCTGCAGCTGGTGCGGCAGGGGAGGCGTGGCGGAACTGCACAGCCCTGAGAGAAGGCTGGACCCTGCTGTGTGCTGCTGACAGCTCTACTGCTGCCACTTTCACTGTTCCTTGCTTCACAGTTATCATCACCTACAATAGTAACACCCACAACAGCAGTACCAAAGCCGAGACCAAACAGTAAGAACTGTGCCCCTTGAGAAGAGGAGATGAAAGAACTGCACGTCTTCTGGTGAGAAGATCAAAAGCCAAAGGAGATTGAACTATTAACCCATTAAGTGACAATGCATTCATTTAATTTAGTATCATAATTTCTGTTACTTTATCCTCTGTAATTAAGTCTCAAATGCTTTTCTGTTACTTGTCAATTTAGCTTCAAAATGTTCATTTTAAGTTTGCAAACCAATAAGTCAGATTCGCAAAAATCCTCTTATAAGTTATTCAACACACCTTATAACCAATTTATAAATGGAGGAGTTGTGGAGTCCTGTTTTGAGGAGGCTGAAATCTGATCTCCTCCCTTGACCTAAACCCTAAGACTCCTCCCCTAGAATACCCTGCCCCTTCTCGCTCTCTTTGTCTTCACCTCCCTTCGTTATCACCCCCTCCCTGGCCCGGGGTAGGGGGGAATAAATGGATTCTCGAGCTTAACAAAGACTAGTCTCATCTGTTTTCCCTGCCAGTGGTTGTAATCTCCCTGGACATGATGGTCACTGTTGCCACATGACACAACACACAGAAATAAGGACAAAAAGAGACTACTAGTAAGTAAATACAGCATGAGGTTAAAGGTACCATTAATTTTACAGCTAGTGAAGAAATATTATTTCAGATCCAATGTTTCTTACCATCCAGTTGTTGGTGGGGCACACATTGAAATCCTTTCCCTCAGTTCCCAGGAAAGTAACTGACAAACCTGCCTCCAAACTCCAGGGAGAGGTCCCCCACACTTTCAGGGTGTGTGTGTAGGAGGCTTCTACCTCTGTGATAATTCATATGTCTTTTATGGTCTTTGTAAAACAGTATCTCAGTCAAGAATATTTATTTTTCTTTTATCACTTCCCCATCTGCTCTCCAGACTAAAATGTTGATTCTTAGCTGGGGGCTTGAGCCCTTTTGGTGCCAGAGATGATCCCTTGCTGGGACTTTCACCTGCCTTGGTTATCGCTTCCCTATACACCAGCCATCTGTGGTAGAGAAGGGGAGGACAGATCCTGCCACACAAGCACCACACAGAAAGAAAGGATTGCTCCCAACCCTTTCACAACACAGCAGGAAAAAACCTGTATGCTCTGGGGGACCTTTGGACTAGGTCCCTCAGCGCATCCCTGCATGTCAATGTATTTCTGATAAGAGTGACCCTTATATTTATTTACCTGTAGGAGCAAAAAGACAGCCTTTGAAATTCTTAATCCATACTGGACCCCAAATCTCTTTAATTACTCCTACCAACACTGAGAAACTAAATTTAAGTTTTAAAAATAAAAAGGTTCATTTAACCTGCTTTAATGGAAAAAGTACTGTTGGTTACACTGCCAAAGTCCATTTATGGTTACCTGGGGAAATGCTAATGACTTCACATACATTTGCAATTGCAGATCATGATGAAAAAAAAAAAAAAAAAAATTAGGATTTGACATCCTTCAAGAAAAACTTGGCAATTACCAAACGGGGATGTTCGGTCCTTTGGATCCACAACTTCCCCCTCCCCCTCCGTCCAGAATACCGTAATATTTTTGGAAAGGATAAGAAAATTAGTCTCTTAAAAATGGCTCCAGTGCTGCCTACTTCTACTGTAACTAACACAATTTTAATGAAATAAACATCTGCTATATGTATATATGTAATAAATGATCAAGCCCAATTTCATAAATCAAAATATAGAATTTTATTTCAAGACTTAAATTCAGTCCCTAACAGCCACAATTAAAAGGAATAGCATCAAACCCTGGGTTTCGGCGCTGGGTGAACGCAGAAAGAGACCCTATTGCTCTGAATCTGCCCTGTTCACAGTGTGCCTCGAGCCGCTGGTTTTTATACAGTCCTCCGCTGAGAGTGGAGAGCGACCATAGTGCTCCTGCTTCTCTGTTGCCTCATCAGGTATTCATGTTCATGTCTCTGGTCAGTTGAACAGGTTCTCGAGGGAAAACAATGTCGTGACTGCTTGATCCGGGGAGGGTTTCAGAGATGCTAAACTTGGCTGGAACAGATAAGATATCTATCTAGTCTTGATCACTGGGTCATTAGCAGGTCCATCTCCAGGGGAGACAAGGTCTATCTCACCATCTCTTCCATTCATTGAGTTAATGGTTGTCCTGAGGCTTTTCCCGGCAGGTCCCTCCCTGTCTCTCAACCTTCCTGTCCCCCTCTCACAGTTCAGTTTTTAACCCCAAATACACTTTGTATTTTACAGAGCTTAATTTAGACTGAACGTGAATTAACTTTATATTACATATCACAATACTGAACACGAATTAACTTTAGGTCACGTATCACATATATATATATATATATATATATATATAAGTACAGAATTTCTAGTATCAAGTTATAATGCAAAGATGCATGATTTCATTTGAAGAAGTTTAAATTCATTTAACTATATTGCAAAATTCCTTTCAAACTAACTTAGATTTTCCAAATACTCTCAAAACAACCTCCTCATTGACAAACTAAGGAATGGATTTCATGTCAGGGTCCTATGTGCATCAATTGATCTTAATAGCCCTGACCAGCCTCACCTGGGACCCATACTCCTTGGCTGAAGGAGTCCATTTATATTCAGACTTCATCTGTCAGTCCTTGTCTGAGCTATGCTGTAAATACACCTGCCTCTAAGTAACCCTGACTTCCTGGCTAGGTCTGCAATAGGAGTGGGTAGACTATAAACACCCCAATATCTCCTGGAAGGGCAGTATGTCTGGGTAAAAGCAATACAGGAGGTTGTTCTTGAATGTATTGAAGATAACTTCTTGGTGCAGATGACTGATGAACAGACTAGGGGATATGCTCTTCTGGACCTTCTGTTCACAAACAAGGAAGAACTGATGGATGATATAAAGGTCAATGATTGTTCTGGATGCAGTGACCATGAGACTATCTAGTTTTAGACGTGAAGAGGAGGGAGCAAGATAAACACCAAAATTATAATCCTGGACTTCAGGAGTTAAGTGCTGGCACCTTCATGGGCCTGCTTTGCAGAATCCCATAGGGAACTGCGCTAGGCCAAAGGAATGCAGGAGAGTTGACTGGTCTTCAAGCACAGTCTCCCCAAAGCATAGGAATGTTCTATTCCAATGTGCAGAAAGTTGAGCAAGTAAGGCAGGACACCATGGATGAGCACAGAGTTCTTGACTGAGCTCAGACACAAAAAGGATACATACAGAAGGGGGAAGCAGAGACAGGCTACTTGGCAAGAATACAAAGATAATGTCTACGCATGTACAAATAGGAATCATGAAAGCCAAAGCTCAGCTGGAGGTGAAACTAGCAAGGGAGGTGAAGGGCAACAAGAAATGTTTCTACAAAGACATTGGCAGCAAAAGGAAAGCTAAAGAGCGCCCATTGTTCTGAGGGGCAGGGGATGTAGTGACAAAGGAAATGGAAAAGGCTGAGGTACTCAATGTTGTCTTTGCCTCACTTTTCACTGGAAAGTGTTGTCCTTATTGACAAAGGATGAGGAACAGATGAAACAAATTAAACAAAGATTTTTGTATTCTTGCATAATTTGATAGTTTGTTTTTACTTGTTTTTGTAGTTTGCCTAAACATTATTAGTTTCATTTTATAATTTAGCTTTACTTACTTGACTTTGCTTAAATTTTGTAGCTTTCAATCTATAGTTTAGTTTTACCATAATAACCACCATTTGGAGCTGTGTTTTAATTGCTATTTAGACTATTAGCTCATAGAAGAAGGTTGATAACAAGGGACTGAGAAGATGAGCAAATCTCACCAGCTGTGGCTTGATTACAATGACTTAAGACCTTCAGAACACTAAGTAGAAATCTGTTGAGATGAAAGACTCATAAGTTTTGCCTTGGTGAGGCTAATTGCATGAGTCTCACATTACCAAGATAAGAGGTGGACAAGTCAGCACAGATGAACAGCACATGTACAAGCATGGAAGTTCAAGCAGAGGACATGATGACAAAGATGCTGGAATCATATTGTTATAAATAAGATAGACCAAATTTTAGAAATCAAAATTTAGAATTTTATTTTGAGACAAAATAAAAGTCTCCAATAGCCACAATTAAAAGGACAGCGTCGAACCCCGGGGTTTCGGCACTGGGTGAACACGATAACACACTCTGCCAGTATGTTACCCCCAAGTTCACATTTCTGGCTTGAAGCTGCCCCTTTTTATACACAGGATCGCTGAGAAAAGACGGGGCTCCGATGTTTTCCCTGTCCTCGGCAGCTTCATTAACTATTCATGTTCGGGTCCGGGTGTTCTGAATAGTTCTTCCTGGGCAAACAATGACCTTAATCGTTGAGCCCAGGTGTGTCGTAGATATGATAATGTCAGGAGGAGGCGGATGAGATGTGGATAGATATGGTAATGTCCAGAGGAGACGGGTGAGATATAGATCTGATGTGATCATTCGGTTCTTGAGCTGTTCATCTGCCTCTTCTGTGGTTTTGTGTTCTTTTCAGAGTTTCCCGGCAGAGGCATTTCGATGTCATTCTTAGCATATTTCTCGTGTCCCTTTTCTGGTACTGTGCTGCCAGCAGAGATACCTCGTACCTCTCCCTGTATGGTTTCTGTTTCAGGTTTTCCTTTTTTATAATATATTTGGGTAGATATAAAACTTACATCCTATATGGGGGCATTTTAATACAGATTTATTCTAAGCATGAATTAACCTTAAGACATATATCACCGTCTTATCTCAGTTGTCTTAGAACATATGTAGGTAGATACAAACTTATATTTGATATGGGTGTATTACAATACAGACATATTCCAAACACGAATTAACTTTAGGACATTTATCACAATATAAAACACCTAGAAACCCCAAAAATAAAGAATGTGGTTCCAAACAGCAAACAGTAGATGAAAATCTTGCTGCATGAAAACAGAAAGGACCAAAAATCCAAGAAATTTTGAATTACATACCTGTTATGTATTCAGGGGAACAGACTTTGGGCATGGCTTGGGGAATTCTTTGAATGTTACAAAGTATATAAACCCAAGGGAACAATGCCCGACTGAGCCTGCTTATGGAAAGGGACATCCCCAGCACATTCCCAGTACTGAGTACCCAGTACTGACCTTCAGGTCAGGTCTGCTGGAGTAGACTGTCTCTATAGTTTCCAGGCAGTTGTGGGCCACAGGTTCCAATGTAGCCTCACGTCAATTGTATACAGTCTTCTTTTGTGTCAGTGGCTATAAGAAGGTCATCCACATACTGCAATAGAATTCCCCACTGTTTGGGGGTTTCCATCCCTCGAGGTCCTGAGACAACTGATTCCTAAAGATGGTAGGGCTGTTTTTGAAACCTTGAGGTAACACTGCCCAGGTTAATTGGGTTTTCCATCCAGTATAAGGATTTTACCATTCAAAAGAAAATAACTTCTGGCTATCCAGATTGGGAATTGTATACAGATGGAAGCAGCTTTGTGCAAGATGGTAAAGGAATGACAGGTTATTCAGTGACAACCACAGACAAGGTAAGCAAAGCAAAGGCCTTGCCACCAGAGGTATCATCACAAAAAGCTGAACTGATTGCACTGACAAGAGCTCTATAACTGAGCAGAGGAAAGAAGGTAAATATATAGACTGGTTCTAAATATGCATTTTGTGTTGTGCATGCCCATGGAGCCATATAGAAGGAAAGAGGGCTGGTTGACCGCTCAAGGTTTTGGTCTGGTTCTGTTCCCGCTCCGGGAGGGAGCTGACCTCCTGCTAGCTCCATTCAACTCAGACACAAAATGTTTCCAGTTCATCTCGGCTTCTCGGCTCAGCAGCTAGACCCAATGTATCGAGACAGTCAACAGCAGCAGAAAAGAAAAGGCTGGCTCTCAGCTTAGCAGGTTAAAAGATGTTTATTAGCAGAGAGCTCCGAGCTCCGAGGCGAGCGGCTGAGAGCTGAGAGGCTGAGAGCGTTTTTTCCTCCCTCCTACCCCCTATAAGCGGGGGAGGGGTTCCAGGGAGGAAACAACAAGACAAAAAATCAGGGGATTCAGGGGGTACCAAGGTGTGCCCACCCCCAAGCCTTGGACCAACCACCTCCAGAGGAAAAGAATTCCCCCCAGGCTACCTATCACCTGAAGCCCTCTCCCTGAGATTTCGCAATCCGGGAGGGACCCCTGGAGTGATAGACAGGCTGCCCCAGAGCAAGGGGGGCAGGGGCAGAGGGGATGTTACATGTCATGTGAGGGGTGGGATGATTGACACAAAACACCTTATTATACAGACAACACAAAAGGGATACAGAATTGGGGATACAGTGAAATGAACCATAACATAAACTTCTTACAAAAACCTAATAAAACAGTTCTGTACCACCGCACAAGGTAATGGAATCAAACATGCTGAACAGCTCCTTGCACTCCTGCAAAGTATTTGAAGCCTACAAAGGTGTCTACTATGCATTGCAAAGCTCATCAAAAAGGGAAAACAACTCCTGAATTCTGTAATCACTTTGCCAATGAAATGATAAAAGGGGATGCAGAACAAGATATATTAACAGTAGAACTAAAGAATGAAATCAATCTTTCAGGGTTTACTCCAAAGTATGATCAGAAAGACCACCAGTTAACTGAGTTCCTTAAGGCTGAAATCAAAGAAAGTGGGTGGGCTTTTACACCAACAGGACAGATTGTAGTCTCACCCCTGCTGCTTCAAGAAAGCTCAGTGGGAACATGAAGGTACCCATTGGGGAACAGAAAATCTTTTGAAACATCTGAAAAAGGTAGTAAGAGGAAGGGGAATGACCAAAATTATGCAATCTATAGTGAGCAAGTGTGAAATCTGACATCGAAATAAACCTGATATGAGCAAAAGAGTAGTGCTAGAGGTAACAAAGGCCAGAGAACTTCTTAGAGACTACTGGAAAATAGATTTTGCTCAGTTACCACACAAAGAAGGATACAGGTGTGTACTGGTGTTGGTTGACACTTTTGGTGGACAGCCTGTAGCTTACCCTGTCTCACTAACACAGTAAAGGAGGTGGTGAAAGTTTTGCTCAGTCATATAATTCCAAGGTTTTGGGTTCTTTTTGGGATTGTCATCAGATAGAAGGCCACACTTTGTTGCAACAGTAGTGGAGGAGGTTAGTCGAATTCTGGGAATTGTTTGGGATCTGCATACTTCCATAAGACCCCAGGCGAGTGGCAAAGTTGAACATATGAATGGAACCCACAAAACACAGATTAGCAAAATTTGTCAAGAGACTTCTATGACATGGGTTCAGTCCTTGCCTATAGCCTTACTGAGAATCCTCATACAAGTAAGGATGAGGGACAACATAAGTCCCTATGAAATATTATATGGCAGGTCATATCAAATTCCACATATTCCAGAAGAAATTCACATGTGGAGGAAAATTGACTTACAAAAGTATTTAATGGCTTTAAGCTCCACTTTGCAGGGGCTGTGGAAATTTGTCGTGTTATCCATACCCATAGGACTGGACACAGCTCCTCGTCTGTTCCAGCCTGGAGACTAGGTCTATGGTAAATAGTGGGACAGTGACCCCCCCTGAAAGCTAAGTGGAGAGGACTGTTCTAAGTCCCGCTGACCACCCTTATCACAGTTAAACTCACTGGAAAAGAACCCTGGATGCACTACTCCAGAGTTAGGAAGGCTTCTGCTCTTGAAACAACAAAAAAAAACCAGAGACTGATACAAATGAAGATGATGATGGGGTTTAAACTGTTCTTTCTCTGTTTAATATCTGCATGGTTGGTAACCTTGTTTAATGTTTGGAACCAAAATTTGCATGTGACTGTAGTCCAAAATTGTCATGGGATGACTTTATGATGTTCGTATCCCCAATTGTCTGTTCTGTCTATGCTTGATATCAAGTTCTGCAGCTTTAAGACTGGTTCCGAGAGTGAAGGGGAGGGGAAAGAAGAATCCCGGAGCTTGTTATCAGAAACTGCACTTGCTCCCCCGCATCCTTCTCACAGTGTTGTCTACAGCACAGGCAGACAGCGGGAGAGAGCTTTCCTTTGGTTTTAGTTAGTTTTTAGCTAGCTTTTTCTTGGAACTGTTCAAACCTGATCTGGACTGAAAACCCAGAAAAACACCAGGAGCTCACACCTGTGGCCCACTAGGGCCTGGTCCATGGCATTTTCCAGCACTGGAGGGACAGATAAGAGACTTAGTGAGCTGAGCTACCCCCTGGGAAAAGGTCTTTCTGAATTTGCCATCTCTTCAGAACAGCAAGAGGTTTTATTGTTCAATATTATTCCTTTTTTAAATGCTTGTAAATACTTTGCTTGTTAAATAAACAGTTTTTTCCACTTTTCTCCAAGGAAATCTTTTCCTGGACCAGTTGGGGGTGGGGCCACTTGAATCTGCTTTTCTAGCGGGACGTCTTTTGGAGTTTCCTGATGTAGCAATGTACAGCTGGTTTACAGCTGGACATAATGAGTCTGATCATAACAGACACAATTCATCTGACCTGGCTTGTTCTAAAAGTCCCTAGGGGAACAAAGACTTTAGCAATCTCATCTAAGCCTTGGATGCAGACACACCACTGTCCAGAGATCTGGGCGGTGCAAAGATTCCCAACCAATGGGCTTCCCAAGCCCAGGAAATTCAAACTCACTATAAAAGGGAGCTTGGAACAATAAATCGAGGCTGTTGCTCAGAACTCAGGAGTTACTGTGTCATGTGTCTGTCTCCAACCCATGAACCTCACGTTACATCCTCCCAAATTTGCCTTAAACCAGGACAAAATATATCCAAAGCTCTTCATAAAAAACAACCATTGGACTCTAATACCAACAATTGATGAGAATAACAACTGGCTGTTAAACACTAGTTGTTGTTCTTATATAGATCAGAGTGGAATAATTGATAAAGATTTGGCTGAAATTTAGAAACAAACTGAAATATTACATCAGATAACTCTTAAAGATGACTCATTGGACTCTGAAAATATCTTCCATACACTTACTTCATGTAATGGTTTTAATTTAATGAAACTGTGCGGAAACACTAATTAATGTAGGGGTTTTAGTGTTAATATTTTTGTGGGAGGGAGAGATTAGGAGAAAAATAAACAAAGCAGGCTTAAGCTTAAAAATGAACAAAAATAGTTTTATTAACATATGTTAAAAGACTGAGAAAAGAAAAAAAAAGTTGAGAAACAAGAAAACTTAAACTAAAACAGAATGATACTTTAAAATACGCTTCTTTCCTCTTACAAACTATTAACCTTCTTATTGAACAACATAGAAAGACACAACTTAGGATTTTCAGTCAGTTTCACCACTTAGACATAACTACTCATTACTCTAGGAGAAGAGTCGTTTTAAGATCTTTTTATGAAGACGTTTGCTACAAGACAAAATAGTCCGGTGCTCTCATTGGTACACGTTCTACTGCCACCCGGAGTTTTTGCAGACTGTGATGTTCTATCCGCAGAGCTTCTCAGTGTATCTGGGGTATTATTTACGAATTCTTCTTCTGACCTAAAATTATCTTTGTCTCAAAAGGCTGAGACCTCCTTTTGACCCAGGAGCGGGGGTTTCAAAGTTCCCAAATAAATCTCCATTACATCAGTCCTTAATTTTGATTAGAATAGCATTCTACCCAAATAATACTAAGATGCTGCAAAGAACAGTTCATTTCTTCATAATTTACCTTAGAAAAGTCCGGTTAAAAGTGTCCACTTCTTCAATCCTATTCCAATATTATTAGTTCTTTCACTTCTCATCTAACTGATTTCATGCAGTGTCTGTTCTATGTACTTTCTGTTTTTTTTTTTTTTTTTCTTTCTTCTTTCTCTCAAGGAAGAATTGTGCTTTAAAAGTTCCGTGTTGCTAAGAAAGGGTTAAATTTGCCTGGGCTTGCAAAGACCACGTGCAGGGCTGAAGAAAAAATGCAAGGCTGTGCTGATAAAAGAAGCTGGCAGATGTCCTATTTTCCACCCCTCGGTCTCATCTAGGGCGGTCCCGCTCAAAGTTGTTATGGAGCTGCAGGCTTGCTTTCTCCGCTGCCAGCGGTGATTAAGCTGGGCCACGGCTTGGCCCTTTCTGACATGGTCTGAGCACATGGCCCAGCACTGCCGAGCTGCAGCTGCCCCTCTCGCCTGCCAGCAAGCAGGGGAAAGGGGCTCAGCCGGCCCAGGTTCTCTCTGTGCGGGCAGCAGCCCTCAGACACCCGGCCAGGCCCGGCCCGGGCACCCAAAAGGGCAGCAAGGCCCAACCTGAGGCCGCCCACCACCTCCAATGTTACCTCATTGCTGATCTGAAAGCGAGAGAGCCAGGGGGTCTCCACAGATTAGTTTTAAATGTTCCTTCCAAAGTTGCACTGACAATCCTCATTGGTTAACTTAGCTGCCAATATCCCAGCCTGCTTTTTGACAGGTCCTTGTCCTCCCCCCCAACCTAAGCTATGGTCAGGGCAGGGAAAAACATTTTACATTTCTCTATATCTAGAAAACAAAATTGTGCTAACCTATGATACTTCATGGTTACCAAACTGGACTTGGATAAAACAACTGTTCATATAAGTTATATTTGTAGTTAGTGTCTGCATAATAGCTTGCTGTATCATTCATGCTGTAGTTTATGGTCATTTTTATGGTCTAATGTTCAACATAACTGATAGAGACTAGACAAGATAGAATTTTTGTCAAGTCTCTAAAGGGGAGAAATGATGCCTAAATTTTTTTAAGCTTTTTTCATATATTTGTAATGTTGCCTAATATCAAAAGAGAAAACTCTTGCAACAGTGTTAAAATAGTAAAATAAAAAGCAGGCCTTTATTTGATGCTTCCAGGTGTCCCGATGGTCATGGACACTCCTGGCATCGGATTTTTACAATTTGTATAAGTTTAACAAATGAGCATATCTAACAAATGTTGTCCAATTAGAAGAGTAGTTAGGTAATTTTCCCTGCTTTTTGCCCCATTGGAGTTGTTCCAGGGGCTTCTTTGCCCCATTTCTTGTTGTGTCTTCTCAGATTCTGGTTGGAAAATGAAATAGCCTTGTCAGATGACTTCTTGAGAATGACTTAACAGAATTCCAAGTATGCATTAGAAAGGTTAGCTTATTGTTCTAAAATCTAACAGAAAGGGTAGGGGAAATACCAGCAGCTATATAGCCATGTATTAACAGTCTACAAAGCTAAAAATATATGAAAAATGTATGGAAGGCAAAAAAACTTTAGACATCAGTAGCTTTGTAGGTTTTTAATATATAGTTGTATGGTTACTAGTACTTTTCCCGTCCTTTCTCATGTTTTAGAATAATAAGCTAATTGATCATATTGGGTCTGAGGCAAAATTCACAGCCCTTACAGTGCTGTGCTTTGCATTGGTAGCTGAACAGGTGTTGATAACAGGCCAACACTGTCCCTCTGACATTCCTTCCCCCACCAAAGGGGATGGTAGTGGGCAAGATCCTGGGAGGGGACACAACCAGGCCACCTGACCCAAATTCGCCAAAGGGATATTCCATACCATATGATGTCAGCTCAGATATATAAGCTAAGGGAGAGAGGAAGAAGGGGGGGGGGGGGCATTCATGATTCTTCAGTGTTTGCCTTCCAGAGAAACTACTATGCATGCTGAAGCCCTGCTTCCCAAGAAGTGTTTTTCCTCTTCAGCTCTTGCGCGCTCAGATCTCCACTTGTTTCTTTCTTTTCCTGTAATAAAACTGCCTTATCTCACCCTGCTGGTTGTTCTCCATCTTATTCTCTCCCCTGTCCCAGTGGGAAAGGGAGTGATAGAGCAACTGAATGGGCATCTGGCATCCAGCCAGGGTCAATCCGCTACAGTTTTTTGGTGCTCAAACAGGGAAGAGATAAAGGCAGTTATTTATTTATTTATTTATTTATTTATTTATTTCTTGCATGCTCTATGTGATACATGTCCTAACGTTAATTTGTGTTTGAAATATGTTTGTATTGTAATACACCCATATAAAATATAAGTTCTATTTCTACTCAAATATATTGTAAGAAAACTGAGACAGAAGTTACACGGAGAAGAGTACGAGGAATTTCCTGCTGGCAGCACAGTACACAAAAGGGGACACGAGAAACTATGCTGAGAATTACACCAAAGGGGATACGGGGATACCTCTGCCAGGAATCATTAAGAGAAACACAAAGACAACGGAAAAAGGAGATGAGGAACCCGGGAACCAAATGATCACATCAGATCAGTATCTCATCCGTCTCCTCCGGACATTATCATCTCTACGCCGCACCTGGGCTAGACGATTAAGGACATTGTTTGCCCGGGAAAATCCAATCAGAACACCAGAACCCGAACATGAATATTTAATGAAGCTGCCGCAGACAGGGAAAACATCGGAGCCCCGATTTTTCTCAGCGATCCAGCGTATAAAAAGAGGCAGCTTCAAGCCAAAAATGTGAACTTGGAGGTGGCATACTGGCAGAGTGTGTTACCGTGATTCACCCAGCGCCAATCCTGGGCTCGACGCTGTCCTTTTAATTGTGGCTGTCTGAGACTGTCATTTTGTCTCTCAATAAAATTCTAAATTTTGATTTCTAAAATTTGGTCAATCATATTTATAACACTCTAGTAATTTTCAATAGCAGTTCTCAAGTAGTAAGCTCCTGTGTGGCACAAAGCCTTTGGCAGCCACACTGCTTATCTTTATTTTGCTAATTTTGGGAACACGTTGAAGCAAACAATGACTATGAATGGATATAACTCCTCCTCTCTGCCTAGGCTGAATTTCAATATGGATGATCTTTTACTGCAGGCTCCCATGGTCATTGCCAATCCTTATATAACCTGTGTGATATTATTAATAGTATTAGCCAATACTGTTTCCATATTATGGAATTCATGGAATTTGTCATCATCCTGGTACAGGAGGAAACAACCTTTGGGTGAGGAGCTGTTAAAATCTGCCCTGAGGCACTCAGTTCCTGGGTGGAAAGGTGTATGGAGGGATTTGGGCAGGTTCCTAGGGAGTTTATTACCTCCCATTGCCTGGGAGTTTACTCCTGAAGAGGTAAACAACCCTAACAAACTGGCCTGTTGACTGATAGAAGGGTGCCTTGTTTACTCACAGGAATGCAAGCAGCTTCTCTCCCTGTACTGGAGGTTGGCCTGGGCCTACCAAGCCTCTGTTCAATACCCTCAGAGGACTGTAGTCGAGACAGGAACCCAAAATGTGTTTGAGGACACTATGGCTGAGATAGGGACCCAAACCACAGCAACTACAGTAATTGCCCCAGTAGTGAAAAGAAAAAAATGGATAAGGCAAGTTTCAGGCCCATACCACTGATTAGTAAGGGAAGAAGAAGAAGAGGAAGCAGAGGAAGCAGAGGAGGGGTAAGATCAAGAGGCAGTCCTTTCAGCAAAGAAATCAAAGGGAGTGAGGCAAGTCAAACATGAAACTGAAGTTACTTGGTCCCTGACCTCATCAGAACTTAGAGACTTGCTAAAAGATTATAGCCATCAGCCAGGCGAGCAGATTTCTGCATGGCTGCTGCGATGCTAGGATAATGGGGCTGATAGTCAGCAGTTAGATGGTCATGAAGCCAAATAATTGGGATCCCTTGCTGAGGATCAGGAAATTGAAAGAGGTCTTGGAAAGGAAGGAGCAATTTGCAGCCTTTGGAAATGGCTGCTCTCAAGCGTGAGGGCAAGATATCCATTTAAGGAAGATCTTGTGAAATCCTCAGGTAAGTGGACCAATGCTGATAAACATATCTAGTACTTGAAAGAATTAGCAGTGCTGGAAGTTGTATATAGTGATCTAAAGAATGACAGTGTCTCTAAAGATCCAGAGGATGTCCCTTGTACATTGGCCATGTGGAGGAAGGTGTTTCGAGGCACCCCTGTGTCATATTCCAGAAGCTTGGTAGCACTGTATTATCCACAAATGGATACACCAACTATAGAGGTGGCGTCCTCCTGGCGCCTAAATGCAGAAGAAACTCTGGGTACTCCCTCATCCATACAAGCCACTACCCCAACATTTAGGGGCAGCCCAAGAGATCACTCATCTCCAATCTGTCAGAGGGAAGGGAAGCCCCAAGAACAGGCCACGTAACAAACTCTGGTTCTTTCTGCGTGAACAGGGGGAGGACATGAGGAAATGGGATGGTGAATCCACCTCTAAGCCCAAAGCCTGTGTCTGTTAACTGAGAGGGCAGAGACCTGTTAAGAAGGGGCCACCCAAGAAGACTGTCAATGTAGTTGCCACAGAGAGACCAGATGACAATCAGTGATCTCCCAGATATAAGAAAACTAAAACTATCTCCAATAACCTTGATGAGGGAACCTCTGATCTGGCATCACAAAGGTCAGATAGTGAATACTCTGACCAGGAACAGATATAGAGGAACCCTGCCTTCAGCCAGGAGGAGGAAAGGGATGACCAGGTATACTGGACTGTGTGGATTTGATGGCCTGGCACATCAGATCCACAGAAGTATAAAGCTCTAGTAGATACCGGTGCACAGTGTACACTGATGCCATCAAGGTACAAGAGTGCAGAAGCTATCTGGATCTCTGGAGTGACAGGGGGATGCCAGGAGTTGTCTGTAATAGAGGCTGAGGTGAGTTTAACGGGACAGATGGCAAAAGCACCCCATTGTGACTGGCCCAGAGGCTCTTTGTATCCTTGGCATCGACTACCTCAGGAGAGGGTACTTCAAGAATCCAAAAGGATATTGATGGGCTTTTGGTGTTGCTACAGTGAATACAGAGAAGATCAAACCGTTATCCACCCTGCCTGGACTCTCAGAAAATCCCATCATCATAGGATTGCTACCGGTGAAAGACCAAGTACCAGTTGCTACCAGGACAGTGCACCAGTGGCAGTATTGTACAAACTGAGACTCTCTAACGCCTATCCATTAACTAATTAATCTGGAGAGCCAAGGAGTAATCAGCAGAACCCACTCACCCTTCAAAAGCCCCATATGGCAAGTGCAGAGGTCAAATGGGGAATGGAGGCTGACGGTAGACTACCAGGGCCTGAATGAAGTCATGCTACCTTGAAGCACTGCTGTACTAGACATGTTGGAATTCCAATACAAGCTGGAGTCAAAAGCAGCCAAATGGTATGTTACATACAGGTAGAGATATTTTAAAAGAAAAGCCTTGTAAAATCAGGCCTTGCTCTGCTGAATTACCAGCTGACCTGTTACTTCTAAGTGCAGCTAGGTAAGTTCCCATGTGAAAGAACTTGGAGAATGAAAGTCAGTTAACACAAGTCATTCTTGGAGAGAAAAATAAGTTGCACTTGTAATAACAAAAGATCTGTCCCATGAGAATCCACAAAGAAAATATGTAAACACCTGTGAATAGAATGAGTCTTAACACGTACACACAAAAACACCTATCCAATAAATTGAGTGGAAAGAAAACTACTAGGCAATTAGAGGTGAACAGGAGGTCTGTGAAAACAGTATAAAAATGAGTTATGTGAATAAAGAATTGGCTTTTCCTGCATGAAGGAACTGAGTCCCGGCTGATTTAATGCAATAATGGTATGCCACAATTGACATAGCTAATGCATTTTTCTCAGTCCCTCTGGTGGCAGACCACAATTTGCTTTCACTTGGAGAGGTGTCCAATACACCTGGAACCAACTGCCCCAGGGGTGGAAATGCAGCCCCACTATCTGCCATGGCCTGATCCAGATGCCCAGTTCCCCATTCCCTCAACACATCATGCAACCAGCACTATATGGAGTAAGTGGGTAGCATTAATTATACAATGAGCGTGAATGGGAAAACCCAGTTTCTCAGGAATCCTAGAAGAGATCTCAGATTGGCCAGAAGCCAGAGATTTTTGAGCACTGCCTGAGAAGGTGACTCGTGCCCAAGAAGCACCACCATATAACGAGTTACCAGAAAATGAAAGAAGTTATGCTTTATTCACTAATGGATCCTGCCGAGTGATAGGAAACCATTGGAGGTGGAAAGCTGCTGTGTGGATTTCTACACAAGTCACTGAGGCTGCTGAAGCGGAAGACGAATCAAGCCAATTTGCAGAGGTGAAAGCCATTTAACTAGCCCTAGAGATTGCTAAGTGAGAAAAGTGGCCCATACTTTATGTCTATACTGACTCCTAGATGGTGGCTAATGCCCTATGGGGATGGCTGCAGCAGTGGAAGAAAAACAACTGGTAGCACAGGGGGAAACCCATCTGGGCTGCTGCATTATGGCAGGAAATTGCTGCATGGATAGAAAACACGACTCTGAAAGTATGCCACATAGATGCTCATATGCTCAGAAGTCGTGCCACTGAGGAGCATCAAAACAATGAATGGGTAGATAAGGTCACCAAAATTGGAATAGCTCAGGTGGACCTAGACTGGGAAAGAAAGGGTGAGCTATTTGTAGCCTGATGGGCCCATGAAACATCAGGGCATCTTGGAAGGGATGAAACATACAGATGGGCTTGTGATCAAGGGGTGGACCTGACCATGGAGGCCATCACACAGGTTATTCATCAGTGTGAAATGTGCTGCCATCAAGTGAGCCACACGAGTGAAGCCTCTTTGGAGTGGAGGGCGGTGGCTGGGTTTCCAGTATGGTGAAGCCTGGCCAATTGCCTACATTGGGCAATTGCCACAAACACACCAAGGCAAGAGTTAGATCCGTGCCATGGTAGAGGCCACAACTGGCTGACTGGAAACGTACCCAGTAAACCATGCCACTGCCTGGAACACGATTTCAGGTCCTGAAAGACACATTTTGTGGTGACATGGAACCCTGTTGTAGTCCAGGGCATTCCTTTGGCTGTCCTGGAGGGTCAGAGACCTGGACAGGAGGGTCTGGGACCCTGGCACAGAGGCCAGAGGGACATTGGCTTTGATCCCAGTCCATGGGAAAGGCTTCCTGCACTGCAGGATGGATTGCAAGCCGCAAGAGTATGAAAGATAGTAGTTTAGCTTATCACAGGGTGAAAAAACAGTAGGTTTGAGTTTTTAGTATGGAAGTGAATGGGAGCAAGATGGAGAATTTGGGGCGTTGTCTCCTGCTTCTTCTTTCTTCTTCCCTCACTCCATTTCAGCAGTGACATTGGCACAAAGTAGTTTAAGGAGATTGGGTCAAAGTAGGGATGACCTGTTTAGTATAAGTGAAAGGAATGTGCAAATAATGATAAATAAAGAACACATAACAATTAGTATAAAAGATAAAGCCACAGCCCAGTGAGGAGGAGTCGTCAGATGCCCAAGCAGCTGCACAGACCTTTGTTGGGCACTGAGAAAATTGTAAGATAAGAAACAATATACAAAGTGCGCAACCTTGAAAATCAGAAAGTGAAGACACTGTCTCTTTGTTGTGTCTGGCTCAGGGCTTTGCAGAAGGCAAAAAGACTCTAAAACCACCTGAATCTCAGAAAAGAAACCAAGAGAACCCCAGATAGATTTGAGTCAGACATTGGGACTGTGCAGGTTTAGCATGGACAGCAAGAAACAATTAGTTACTTGCTTTAAAGTTGATAGCTTGACTAATGACTTAGGATAACTTTATGATGCTTGTATCCCCAATCGTCTGTTCTGTTTCTGCTGTATATTGAGTCCTGTGCCTTTAAGACTGGTTCTAAGAGCAGGGAGAAGCGCGGAGTTTGTTTTGAGAAAACTGCCTGACTCCTCCACATTCTTCTGCGGACAGGGTGTTCGGCAGAGGCTTGGAGAGACTGCAGGACAGAGATTTTTTTTTGCTTTTAGTTAGTTTCAGCTAGCTAAGGCAGAGAAGTTCCCTGGACTGTTTTTTTTCCTTTTTCTTGGAACTGTTTAAACCTGCTCTAGACTGAAAACCCAGGGGAGCACTGGGGGCTGCACCTGCGGCCCACTGGGGCCTGGACCTCGGCATTTTCAAGCAGTGCCGGAGGGACAGGGACTGATGAGAGACTGAGAGAGAGCCAAGCTACACCCATGGCAAGGACTTTCTCAATTTGCCATCTCACTTCAGAAAGAGAGGTTTTATTGTTTCATATTATTCATTCTTTATACTTGTATGCACTTTATTTGTTTAGTAAAATAGTTTTTTCCACTTTTCTCCAAAGAGGTTTTTTTTTTTTTTCCCGTACTGGTTGGAGGGAGGGGCGACTTGGGTTTGCTTCCCAGAGGGATCCTATACAGGGGTTTTCCCCCAAATTTGTCTCCAAACCAGGACAACTGACTAATTAGGAAGATGACACATCTCTGGGAACACACAGGCTTAAATCAGGAGGATCTTGGGAAACTTTCCCTTTTCCTTACTCCATTGGAACAGGTAACAGGGCTGGTCTCCGTCCCTCATGTGGCCTCCCGGGGCCTGGTGGCCCGGCCAGGCCAGTCACTCCCCCTGCTGGGAGGAAGGCCGGCCTGGGCCTGGTCATACCTCCGGGCCCCTCCATTGGCTGGCGGCAGGGAAAGGGGGAGGCTGCAGCTTAACATCTAATGAACTTGTAAAGCCTACCCCTCTGCCTGTGGGAACTGGGGAAGATGTTTCTCGCCCCCTTGGGGGCCCCAAAGAGCAGCTCCAAGCTAGGCCACCCTGGATGGGACCGAGGGGTAGAGGGGGGTGGCATCCATCAGCCAGGCCACTCGGAGATCTCTGGACCGGAAGTTCTTCCCCACCCATCCCTATGGCTTTTGAAAATCCTAGAGGCTGCTGCCTGGCAGAGATCACATGACCATCTCCAGGCTCAGGCAAGAATGTTAACTCTTTCCTGAAACACATTCGGACTTTTTAAAGCTCTAATCCTCCTTTTGAGTAAAAAGAAAAGGACAGAGTGAATGTAGAGAAGACATGGCATGAAGTCAGATGGAAAGAGAGTAAAAGAGTAATTGGAGAAAGGACAGAGGAATTGCCTTGCCTGGCTGAACTTTTTCTGGTGAAACCATGGAGAATGAAATATTTCCTGTAACATATGAATACTGTCTGAGGGGGAAGTCAGCCTCAGAGGAAGGAAAGTGATGTAAAGCCCTTCACTCCTAGGGAAAAAGGAGATCTCTAATTTTAGAGATGAATATGATTTTGGAGATGGAAGAAGAGAATCTTTGTTTTATACTAGAGGAGGCATCCTTAAACAGTACCCTAAATAAGCAGACATGACCCATAAGCAGCTTGGGAAACTGCTAATGGGAGGAGATTTCACAGAAGCAGGTTTCTCCAGGTGGCTGCTTTTGTGAGAGTTGAGACCCAGAAGAGAACTGTTATAGGTTGTCAGTGGGGGGTGTCATGGGTTGGCACAGTTTGTTTTTTAGTTAGGGAGAAATGTGGAGTGTTTTTCCCTGTCAGGACCTTGGAATTGTTTTAGAAAGGACAGGGACCTATCAGAAGTCTAGTTTGGGATATTGGCATCTGCTTTGACCACTGAGAATGTTAAATGCGACTTTGGGAAGTACCCATATAAATCCTGCTTTGTTCGGGTTATCCCTTTTCCTCCTAGTCAGCTGAACAGGTAACAGAGTTGGGCCTGCTGCTTTCCCTTCCTCCCTTTGTGGGGGGAAGCTGGCCTCAAGGCCTAGCTGGGCGCCATCGGCTCCTGGTGGGGGACAAGAGGTTGCAGCTTAACATCAACTACTTTGAACAAACCTCACTGGAACCAACGGAGCCCCGGAACAAAGAGGGATCTCTGCCAGCCAGGGCTCTGATAACAGCTATAGACCTGGTTGGGCCAAGGCTGCCCCAATTGTCACTGAGGGGTGAGCAGAGCTCCTCTCCCCCTCCCCTCCCCCTCCCCTCCTCCAGTGATTCCTAGACAGGAAAGAAAGGAGTGGAGGGAGGAAACCAGACTGATCTGAGGTGTAGCAGTGGAGAGACTGGCCACTGTGGGCCTGGGCAGATTTAACTCTTTCCTGGCAACATGAAGCTTCCAAGGCCTAACCCTTCCCTGAGAGAGAAAAGAAAGAGACAGAGTGTACGTAAGAAAGACACCACATGAAGTCAGTGGAGCAAGAGTGAAAGAACTGAAAAAGATTATTAGAAGAGGTATTGAGGATGTGGACATTTTTTAATTAGACTTCTCTGGGGTAAACTATGGAGAAATGGACTGTTTCTTGTAAAATCTTAATGTTGTTTGGGGAAATGCTGGTTCTACTCAAAATTGGAAATTGATATAATTGAAATTTAAGTGAGAATCTCAAAGTCCCCTTGCTCCTAGGGTAAAAAGAGGTCTCAGCCTTTGAGACAAAGATGATTTTGGAGAGAAAGTGATTTGAAGCCCTCGGCTCCTGGGATAAAAGGAGGTCTTTATTTCTTTTGAGATAGAGATGATTTTAGAGATAGAAGAAGAGAATCCTTGTTTTGTACTAGAAGAAGCATTCTTAAACAGTACCCCAAATACACTGAGAGACCCATGAGTAGCCAGGGAAAAAGGCTGCTAATGGGTGGAACAGCACAATCTGCAAAAATTCCAGGCGGTTGCAGATTTGTGACATTGGGAGCCACTAGACTGTTTTTGTCTTGTGGTGAGTGTCTCCATGGGACTCTAGAGAGACTCCTCTCCCGAAGTGATGAAAAATTATGTTTAAATAGTGAAACTGACTGAAAATCACAGGTTGTGTCTCTTTATGTTGTTTGTGGGAAAGTGAACACCCATGGGGGGGGGGGGAGGAGGAAAAGTGTTTTAAAGGTTTCATTTTTTAAAAATTTTCTTTTCTTCTTTTGTGTGTATTAATAAATTTATTTGTTTATCTTGAAGTTTGGGCCTGCTTTGCTTCTCCTGATCCTATCTCACAGAGGGAAAAAGAGTAAACAGTCAAACCACTATCAAACCACTATACTAAATTTGGAAAACAGAAACAGGTGAACATGAAACCACTACAGGGACTCATTTTCGAAATAATTTTATTAACTCCTAGGCAAAGAAGCATGGCATTAGGTGGATATATCATATTCCCTATCATCCACAGGCCCCTGGTAAAATTGAAAGATATAATGGGCTGCCGAAAACTATGTTAAGGGTACTAAGTAATGGGACATGGAAGCATTGGGATGAGAACTTGGCCGAAGCCACTTGGGTAGTCTATACTAGGGGATCTGCTAACTGCCCTGGTCCCGCCCAAACGAAGCCCTGTGGAAGGAGACAAGGGTCCTGCATTACACATGAAGAAGTGGCTAGGGAAGTCAGTGTGGATTTCTTCCCCCATGGCAAAGGACAAACCCATTTGAGGGATTGTCTTTGCCCAAGGACCTGGGTGTCCTTTTCTAACACATTCTTGAAATTCTGTTTAGTCTTATTCTTAAGAATAGACTTTTTGAAAAGGACATCTTGTTTTCCACCTGAACTTAATAGACATAGCAAGAAATAGGGCAAGGAAGCCTCTGGACCAACTCCAAGGGGCTGACCCAAGGGTGAGTTACTGGGGCAACTGATCTCCTATTGGATGTACCTGCTAGATATACTAATTAATTGACCTTTAAAAAATTGTAGAAATACTTTATCACACATGTGCAGAGAAATATTTGTGCACCTGAAAGCTTTCATTAAAGAATTACTTTTTATCTTACCACTCTTAATATTGTTTGGAAAGTTTTTTCTTTTGACTCCAGGCAACACCCAATCTCCTGAGATGAAAGACAGGGATGGGGAGCACAATGAAGCCCCCATAATCCAAGAGAAAATGGTCAGTGTTATGCCACTTAGACATGCACAAGTCCATGGGGCTGGATGGGATCCACCCAAGGGTACTGAGGGAGCTGGCAGAAGAGCTCACGAAGAGGCTTTCAATCATCAGCAGTCCTGGCTAACTGGGGAGGTCTCAGTGTACTATAGGTTAACAAATGCTATGCCCATCTACAAGAAGGTTCGTAAGGAGGATCTGAGGAACTACAGGCCTGTCAGCCTGAACCTTGGTGCTAGTAAAGGCTATGAAGTAGACCATTTTGAGGGCCATCATGTGGCACCTACAGAACAACCAGGGAATCAAGCCCAGCCAGCATGGGTTTATGAAAGACAGGTCCTGCTTGACCGACCTGATTTCCCCTTATGACAAGGTGACTCAGTGGATGAGGGAAAGACTGTGGATGTTGTCTACCTGGACTTTATTAAAGACTTTGACACCATGTCCCACAGCATTCTCCTGGAGAAACTGTCTGCTCATGGCTTGGACAGGTGCACTCTTCACTGGGTAAAAAACTGGCTGAATGGCTGGGCCCAGGTAGTGGTGGGGAATAGTGCCAACATCCAGTTGGGGCTCGTCACTAGTAAGGTTCCCCGAAGCTCAGTAGCAGGCAAATTCTGTTTAATATCCCTCTTGATGACCTGGATGAGGGGATCAAGTGCACCCTCACAGACAACACCAAGTCCGGTGGGAATGTTGATCTGCTGGACAGCAGGAAGGCTCTGCAGAAGGATCTGTACAGGCTGGATTGATGGGCTGAGGCCAATTGTATGAGGCTCAACAAGGCCAACTGCCAGGTTCTGCACTTGGGTCACACCACCCCCTGCAGCACTACAGGCTGGGGGCAGTGTAGAGGCCCACAGAAGCTGACCTTAGTCACAGGCAGGATTGTGGTGGTGTTTTTCCTCCCTCCAGACGACACTATGACCTGAAAAATTGCTTGTTAGGCCTCATCCTAGAAAAATTGCGCTTGGACTAAGGCCCTTTTGAGCTTATCAGAAACACTAATGAGAACCTGTTTTTTAATGAAAGGCCTAGATAACTTATTTTTCTTGCAGGAACAACAGCCCAAGTGGAATAATATTTTTATTACTGAACCTTCAAAGAAAGATTCTGACTTGATTTGGGGTCAGTTATTCCTTAGGAAGGCCAACCTGAAACAAAGACTGGACAGAGCTAAAAATAAAGTAGATATTTATTGAAAGGCCTCTAGGATATACCTTGGGCAGGACAAGAGCCTGACCTGGGCTATACCCAAGGTGGACTTAGAATGGTCACAAAATGGCTGGCCAGTCACAAGGTCTTACATTTTTATAAGTTTTGGTCCATTTGCATATTGGGGCTTAATTGTCCAATTACAGCTTCAGGTTGTGAGGTCCTTCTTTTTGCCTTACTGGTGTGGGTCCTTGTTTTAGTGCAATACTCAGTGGTTCTGCTTGTTTGGATCTTCCTGGTATATCACTGGCCCATGCTATTGGATTTACCACATTTTCAACTTCGGCAGGTGTCTCTAGATGGACATGAAAGTAACGACACTTACGCAGTCCAGTTGTCAGAGGAAAAAAAGGGGGAGCATTTATTTCTTGACCTTGATTTATATAGATTCTGGACAATGACCAGGGATTGGAGAATGAGGTTGCCACCTCTCCTACCCCACTGGTCAAACTAGAAGTCCATCAATTGTCCCTTCTCCAAAGCGGAATGCAAAAACAATCACTTTGTTTGTGTTGCAATCCATGAGAAACTCCACTACAAAAATGCAAAACATCAGAAGGCTGAAAAGATCAGACGACAGGCAGGGATTTCCTCACATTTTTCCTGTATAAAAAGTGAAGCAACTTGGACAAATTTGGATTCAGGAATTACAACTTGTACCCCCTTCCCCTTTTTAAATTTAATTTCTGCTTCCAATTTTTTCTAGCAAGTCCCTCCCCAGCAATGGTTTAGGGGAGTTAGGCATATAAAGGAATTGATGGATTACCCAATGCTTCCCCAGCATAAATTTTAAAGATTGGAGGAAAGGCTGTGTTTTGGTTGCCCCGGTCGCCCCAACAACACATACAGTATCCTGACTCAGTTTCCTTTCCAAGGCATTTAACACAGAATAAGCAGCTCCAGTATCTACCAGAAATTCAATGTCCTCTTTCCCCAGATTAGCTACAATCAAAGGTTCTGCGGGGAATAAACCTTCACTCAGAAGTTGAGTCACTTTAGGTTTGCACTACTGGAAGTTGGGGAACTGAGAATCATAAATGCATATTATAAAGTTGGCTTTTCACAAATAATAAAATGAATGCTATATGTATAATGTTGGAAAACTTTGCTGTATTAATATAGTTTCTTTTATTTCTGCTATTAATGTATATATTTCTTGGGCTATAGCATAATGTTAAAATGGAAACTGTGATGTAGGGTGCTTTTTTGGTAAAGATAATCAGGAAATTCTTCACAATATCCTATCTAGATGAAGATAATGGCGACAGACACCAAAGGAAGAATTTATTGCCTCTCTGTTATCAGGGAGTGTGGGGACAGCATGGAGTGACAAGGAGAAATGGAATGTATTACAGTTCTGGCTTCTTTTTCTCTCTGCCAAGGTCAGGATGAAAGACACGGGAAATGTAGATTTCAAATTCAGAGTTGTTTATTATATCTTATCAATTTGCAGTATTTACAGACTCACAAGGCATGAGCACAATCTAGCAAGCTAGAGAAACGAGGTAAAATGGAGTGCTTCTAACTCTTTACAAGATTATTTAAGCAAAAATTGCCCAATAACGAGGTGACACCTATATTATTTATACTTTTGACCCAATAATGACCACCCAAGGCCTGCAATGCAGACCTTTTTCACCCAGTTACAGAAAACCACCTAAACCCATGAAAAAGAAGGAAGAAGGTGAAGGACTTAGACAACACCCAAAATCCTCCATCTTGACTCACACACATTACTATATACTAAAATCCCCAAATCCAGATTTCCAGCATTCCAACAGAATGGGGGCAGGTTGGGGGTTGAAACAAAGCAAAAGAATGTTTGAATAAGGCATGAAGGTCTATGAATATGAAACATGCTGGTGCATTTAAAGAAGTGTTTCTGAGATGGTAAGGCTTGCTCTGGCTGAATGACAAGCACCCAGCCATTATCTATTTTGCTTTTCTGTCTCCTAATTGTCTTTTTTATTAACTTTTTAAATTTTACCAAGAAAGTGTATCATAATGCATTAATTGGGTTTATATTGTATTTCATCATATTTGTAATGTTTTTTCTCTGTATCACGTAGTCTGTCCTTGCTCAGCAGTGCCCATCCCCCACACTGAAATGTAACCCAACTCGGTTCCACTCCCACTTTATCCCTGATTGGGTAGTGGCTTGTCCCTGCCTCTGGGTCCTGCCCCCTGGGGAAAAAGCCCCGGCATGGGCGGGGCGTCAGTCTCTCTGGCACTGGCATCCACAGGGAAAGGACTCCAGAATAAAGCTGTTATATCCCACCCGGTGAGAGAGAACAGACTCTTGCCTTTTGCCATCGGTGATCGTCTGGTCTCATAAGAAACTCAACAATTGGCGCCATTACGTGCGGCTCGAAGCCACAAGGGATTCCCAGAAAGCTGGAAGAACCACTTGGGGAGCACGTGGCTGAAGAATCTCACGCAGGTAGGTGAGTCATAAAACGTAGCCCACCTACGCAGAGAGACAGACTCGTCAGGCTTGGCGTTCGCTGTGGAGTCTCCAAAACACAGGATTCTACAGGCCAGGGCTGCAGTTTTCTCCTTTGGACTCAAAAATCCCATCAGAGTGCTGCAAAGAAGCCCCCGATTGGCAAGCTGCTCCCAGAGAGAGTGGCCACATGTTCATAGAAAACTGACCCTGGGATCCGAGACTGGAAGCTCTTTTTGCACCAAAAAGGGTCAGTCTTAGGCAAAAGGACTGATTGGGAAAGAAAGGAAAGGAACGCTGGATTTTTGGTGAGTACCACTTTCGGTTTTCTAAGGGAAAATCTTTTTAAGAGGCATTGATCCTCAGGGAAAAGGGATTTTTCCTTTCGGGGAAGGTTTTTGCTTTAAGAGTAAACCTTCAGGGTGCTTTAATGGCATGTTTCTTTCGGCAGCCTGGGGAGGGGGTGGGGTGGAAAAGGAAACTGTTTCCCCTTTTTGGTTTTTTTTCTCTCCAGCAAGGGTTTTTTAACTTTCAGTTTCCCAGCCACAGTTAAAGGGGACACAGAAACTTAAAAGCTGAGCAAAAAAATGGGTGCTAGGCTGTCTGTGTCTCAAAAAAGAGCCTATTATCAAATTTTAAGTGCCTCAGATGATGGGAAACCCATTTTTCCAAGAAGCAATTAAAAAATTTTCCTTCGGTGACTCAATTTCCAGATGTATCATCTGAGCAAATAAGCTCCCCAGAATTTTGGGAAGCTGTTGCAAAAAAATTGTCTCAATCAAGCTTCCCTAATGATAAAGAAAAAGCAAATTTTGCTCTTTGGAGCTTGCAGATTTTATTTGCAATGCAAAAACAAAATGAAAAGAAAAAAAGCCAATTCCTTGTGGACTTTCCCCAGTTTCCTCAGTTTCTCCCTATCCTGACCCCAAAATCCCTTCCCCAAAATCAGATATTCCTCGAGAAACTCCTAAACTTTCCCCAAAACTCCCTTCTTCCCCAGTTTGTAAACCCCGGGTTCGGTTTACTATTGCAGGCAGTTCGAGTGCACAAAACACCCATCTTAGTGATCCCCAAGCTTGTCTTACTTCGGAAGGGGGGGGTCACAAGATGGAGGGGACTTCTGTGTCTCCCAAAATGGCCGAAGCCATGGTCTCTCGAGTCACAAGGAGCCTCTCTCTTTGTCTGTCCCTCCTTCCCACAATCCCTTTCGCAATCCCTTCCTCTCCCCAGACCCCTCCTTCCCTTAACTGCTGTTAATAATAATAATTTGCCAATTCGATTAGAACATCTATGTGGTGATGGTGAATGGGTCACAGCACTCAAGCAGGCTCAAGAAATTCCTTTAGCTGTTTTAGAACGCATTAAAGAGGCTGCTTTCAAAGCATTCTTTTCAATCCAGCCAGATGGGCCTTTCCAAACATTCAGTAAAATAAAGCAGCTTCCATCAGAACCTTTTGTAACATTTGTGCAGCAATTAACCCGAGCTATCGAGTTACAGGTTAAGAATGAAGGAGCCCAAGAACAGGTCCTGGAGGAGATGGCACTGACCAATGCAAACGAACAGTGCAAGGCAGCCATCCTCAGCCTGCCCTTGGAACCAGTGCCAACCTTAGATGACATGCTCCATGTGTGAACCTAGAAGGTTCCCTTCATGACAGCTCACCTAAACCACAGTTCCAGAGATGCATTCAGACCACCCTAAAGACCTGCCTCTACATTGACTACATCACCCTTCCCCAAACCCACCAAGGCAAGTGCTACATGCTAACCATGGTGGAAACAACGACAGGATGGTTGGAGATCTATCCTGTGCCTCATGCTACTGGCTGGAATACCATCTTGGGCCTAGAAAAGCAGGTCCTGTGGAGACATGGCACCCCTGAGAGAATCGAGTCGGACAATGGGACCCATTTCAAGAATGGCCTTATAAACACCTGAGCTAGAGAACATGGAATTGAATGGATATATCACATCCCTTATCATGCACCAGCTGCTGAGAAAGTTGAATGATGCAATGGACTGTTTAAGACTACCCTGAAGGTGCTTGGCAGGGGGACCTTCAAAAATTGGGAAGTGAATTTATCAAAGGCCACCTGGATGGTCAACACTTGAGGGTTGATGAATTGAGCTGGTCCTGCCCAGTCTGAACCCTTGCAAACAGTGGATGGAGATAAAGTCCCTGTGGTACACATGAAAGGTATTTTAGGAAAGACTGTTTGGATTAATCCCACCTCAGGCAAAGGCAGACCCATCTATGGGATTGTTTTTGCTCAAGAACCTGGTTACACTTGGTGGGTAATGCAGAAAGTTGGAGAAACCAGTTGTGTACCACAGGGAGACCTAATTTTAAGTGAGAATTGTGTGTAAGGTTTCATTCTGTATGTGTATGTGTATGTTTAAGTATGTGTATATATATCTGTCTATCTGTAAGAGTGTATTAATTTGGGTATGATGTAGATGGTAATAGAATAAGGGGTGGATTATGTCCTAGGTTACAATGTAAGATGTGCCCAAAGTACATATTCCATCACCATCTACATGAGCAGTTGAAACTAGGTTGGGCAGTGTTTCCCTTGCCCCCTCCCTCCGGACTATCTTCTGTTAATGGGCCATCAATGCCCTGCTGCATGACTCATAGATAACTCCCTCCAGGAGCTATCTCTGTTTAATGGGCAATCAAGGACCCATTGCAAGACTCATAGAATGATATCAGCCCACTGTGAGATGCTCTGCCCAGGGGGAGGAGCCAAGCATTCTCACCTGGATGTAATCTGGGATTTGGGACAGCACAGGAGCACAGGTAGCTTTACCCTCTTGATTCCCAGAGGAAAAGAGCTACCAGACCTTTCCTGCGGGATCACTGCTCCAAGACGACCACTTCATCTGGACTGCTACCACCATGGTGTCAGGTTGTATTCTGACTCTGCAAGCGATCTTTTGTACAACTGCATTCATTTTTTTCTACTCTTCTTTTTTCCCCCCCCTCCTATTAAATTGTTTTTCTGACTTGGAGTCTCTTGCTGGTTTTGCTTTCAAGCCAGCACAACAGGACAGGATGTGAAAAATGTGCTCTACACCACAGCTGGGATTAAACATGAGATTGGAAACTAGAGGATATTAACCATAGAAATTAGAAGATATTTATTAAGAATACATATCGGATGATGCGTATTGCTTAATACTTGCTGCTCTTTTTACTGTATTAGCTGCCTAAGGAGGGAAGAGACAGGACTATGTACAAAAAACAATAAGGAGGAATGCAAGGATATTGACAAGGGGAAGGATGTTCACCAGAACTGGAGACAAGAAGACAAGATTACCAGAGACACTGAGATAATGAGGCTCCTCAGGCCCCAGGACCAGATAAGGCTGGTTTCATAGATTGGACTATGACCAGAGGACCAGTAAGCATGCCCAAGGCAGCAGGGTCAGAAGCTCATCTCAAGAGGAAACAAACTTATTTCATCCTTTGGGACCCCCAAGACCACCACCAGACACAATTGCGCAGGTGCAAAGGACTCAAAGGACTGATAAGATGATTAGCATACGAAGCGGAGAGGGGGAGCTAAGGAATGAATATACATAATGTATTGCAGAACTTGATGCATATGTAATGTTCTAGAGGTTAAAGGAAAATACAAATGAGTGAGGATGCCTTTGGGGGCTATCCTGCATCACGTCCAGTGCTGAGTAAATCATATACCTACTTTAAAACTCACTTTGTCTCTGAGTTTTAGAGTCTTTCCACATGTCATTTTGGCACCCCAGATGGGACATTCTGTGCCCAGCCATAGGACCGACTAAGGGGCAGACTTCCTAAGGCACTCCTATGATTTTCTCCAGAAGGAATTCCGCTTCTCAGGTCTCTCACTGTGCAGACAGACAAATGACCTCTTGAGCAGCAGAGAAACAGTATGTATTTCTTTAAAAAGGAGGGCCCCATAGAGACCACTGATAAGCCACACAGAGACATCTGAGCACACAGAAAGGGTCTTGGTGGGGTTTGGGCTTGCAAGCAACTGTTAGTCAAATGTGCAGCTATCTGGGGGAGGGGTTCAAGGGGAGTTACAACAAGACAACAAATCAGGGGATTCAGGGGGTAACAAGGTGTGCCCACCCCCAAGCCTCAGACCACTAAAATCAAGGGCCAAAGGAATTTCCCCCAGGCGACCTATCACCTGAAGCCCTCTCCGTATGAGGGGACCCGAAGTGATAGGCAGGCTGCCCCAGAGTGAGGGGGTGCAGAGGGGATGGACACGGTCAGGTGAGGGGTGGGAGGACTGACACAAAACACCATATTATACAGAAAACACAAAAGGGGATGGACTGTTACAAAACTGGGGATACAGTGAACTGAACCATAACATAAAACTTATAAAACCTAATAAAACAATTCTCGCACCACCACAAGATGCTGCAGGAGCATGTTTCCTTGCTAGAACAAATGAAAAACTCACATGGGCTTTGTGTAGTGGTGCAAGAGTGGTTTTATTAAGGTTTTTTTGTAAGAATTATAAGTTATTTTTGTAATGGTTCAATCCACTGTATACCCCTGTGTTCTGTAATAGTTTTCCCCCTTTTGAGTTGGTTATATAACCAGATGTTTTATGTCAATCATTCCTCCCCTGCACCTGTCCCTGTACAAACCTCCCCCTCTCCTCTTGGTTGCCCTGTCTGTCACTTTGAGACCCTTCTCTGGATTCTGGAAAGATCCAGGAGAGGCGTCAAGTGATAGGCTGGTGCCCACAGAATCCCCTCCTACCCCCCTGTGATTTGTTAATGGTTCAGAAGTTGACACCCCTGTTACCATGCCTGTGTTCCCTGGTTGGCTTACCCATTGTAACCACCCCTGGATCCTCTCCCGTTTATGTCAGGCATTGATCTCTGCTCTCCCTGGGCAGCAGTGGTCTGAGGTGGAGCTCCTTGCAGGACTCCCCTTAATAAACTACCTTCTACCCTGCTCAAGAGAGTCGATCCTTTTTCCGTCGCCACAGTCGCAACTCTATCAGGTCCACTCGCTGGTGTGGGGAACCAAGAACCCACCGGAAGGAGGTTACTTGCCCTACCTGTAACCCCAACCGATCCTCGCTGAGGCAGTGCAGAACTGAGCTAGCCTGCGCGCCTGCTAAGCGTGAGGGGACACTGCTACAGCTTTGCATTGTGCAAAGCGCTGATTGGCAGAATACACAGTGAGAGCTGTGTGCACTGCTCTCGTAAAGCAGAGCTTGCACAATTTTACTGCTTCTAACATGGAAAGAGACCAAGCAGACATCAGCCCACATGCTCTGCTTGCTGCAAATATGGAAAACAGACACCCTAGCATCAGAATCTCAGAAATCACTGAGAGAAGCAGAGAAATGCTGCAGGAGCATGTTTCCTTGCTAGAACAAGTGAAAAACTCACATGGGCTGCTATCACTGTGACACACAAAGCAGTCACTCAGACAGAGAGGTTTTCCAGGGAATAGGTTCCTCTGTCCCGACTCAAGGCTGACACAGGGCGGAGAGAGAGCCTGTTTATTTCTTACTTTTTAAACATTTGTGGGTCTGGCCAAAGACTGGCTTTTTGGGGTTTCCAACTTTCAGCCTCAGTGGCTAGACCAACTGTCAGTTACAATTGTTTTCAGGTTAGAAATATGCAAACAAAGGATGGAGAATGAAAAACAAAGGATTTGTTTATGTTACATATATGGGGAAAAGGTAGAACTGCTTCTAATATTGTACCATAGCTAAAAGATCTGACTCCATTTTATGAAAATTCAAAAGGCTTTTAAAAACTCAGAAAAACCAGCTTAACATCTCACCCTTTTAACTTTGCAACAAAACGAAAAAACTGAAAAAAAAAATGAACAAATTTACAAAGGGAATATATACAAATTCAATGACTCTCTGTGGAGGAATCATCAGAGTGATCACTCAAGGATTCATCGACTTAGTGACTTTCAAGTTGATCACGGCTTCCACCTTGCCTGTCAGCTGAATTCTGCCTCTGTGGTCGCAGGTCAGGACGGACACACTTCGAAGGTAGCCAGCGTGTCCTAGTGTCCCTGGACAGACACGCATACCCTCACCCCATAGCGAATAGGTCATAAGGTCCTTCCCATTGCTTGGTGACTAAATTTCGGACCCGTACCTTCGCTAGAGGCTGTTGCTCACCGTCCGAAGCCTGGAACTAGAGATGATAGTTCAAAATGACAGGATTATTTGATTTTTGTGGCACTGTAAGGTGATTGATGGTATACAAAGCCTTTCCCAACCGACTGTGCAGGGTTTCACCCCGCATTCCCCATTTTTGTTTTTGAAGAACACGCTTGAGTGTACCGTGATTGCGTTCTACAATCGCCTGTCCCGTCGGAGAATGAGGGATGCCAAAGTTTTGTGACACACCCCATGACTGTAAGAAGTGCCGTACCTGCTGTGAGGCATAAGCAGGACCATTGTCGGTTTTCACAGCAGAAGGTATGCCAAGAACGGCAAAGGCCTGCCTCCAGTGGGCAATGACATCTCGGGCTTTCTCTCCAGTGTGAGCAGAAGCCCACATCGCAGAGGAGAACGTGTCCACCGTGACATGCACATACTTGAGCCAGCCGAACTCGGCGACCTGGGTAACATCGGTCTGCCAAAGCTCCAAGGCTTTAAGGCCTCTGGGGTTAACCCCTGCCGGCAATGGCGCACCAAGGACGTGACAGTCGTCACATGACTCGACAATTTCACGAGCCTCAGTGGCCGTCAGTTGGAACTGTTTCTGCAGCGTATGAGCATTTTGGTGGAAAAACCCATGTGATGCCTTGGCCTGCGCGAGCACGTCAGGCTGAGGGGCTACCCACGCTGGGTTAGCCAACTTGTCAGCCCTTGCGTTACCTTCCTCCACAAATCCTGGCAAATTAGTGTGACTCCGTACATGCAGAACGTAATATGGATGAACTCTGGCTTGAATTGCACACCACAGGGCCTTCAGTAAATTAAACAAGGCAGGGTTACTGACCTCCTTCAACACTGAACAACCCAATCGCTGTGCGATGTGGGCAACATAGGCAGAGTCCATGATCAAATTGAAAGGTTCCCGGGAAAATTTCTCAAATGCCATGACAGCAGTCCTTAGTTAAACCAGTTGGGTTGACCCATCCTCATGGCTTTATAAAACCTGCCACTCAGACCCATCCTGCCAGGTAACAATGGCTTTTCCTGTTTTGCCCGAACCGTCAGTGAAGATGGTGGGTCCTTGCACTGGCTCTTGGCTATTTTTGGGTCATAGAGAAAATTGAGTATTTTTGGCCACTTGCAATAGCTTGTGGCTAGACAGATGGTAAGTGATCTGCCCTGAAAAACCCTCGAGAGCACTTTGCAGAGAAACATTGTTCGCATAGCTCCAATCAAATTCCTCCCTCTGAACCGGGAGTATGATCTTTGAGGGAACTGCACCCATCAATTGCAAACAGCGCTGCCGGCACTTGATTATCAACCGCGCAATCAATTCAAACAGCGCCGTTGCCGTCTTATGCGGCTGATGAGGCAGGAAGACCCATTCCAAGACGTGCAGAGGATCAGTCCAATCATCATTCCATTGGCCGATGATACCTGTAGGACGTAAATCAGGAGTGGTAATGAACACAGTGACATCAAAGGAAGGTTCAATGCGGTACACCTGGCGAGCCGAAACAGCTTGCTGAACCTCCTCCAGCACTTTTCCTGTCTCAGGGATCAATTCACGAGGTGACTTTAAATCAGTGTCCCCTTTCAACAATTCAAACAAGGGAGACAGTTGTGCTGTGGTCAGTCCCAAGTAAGGACGTAACCAAATGTAGACACCTATCAGCTTCTGAGCATCATTCAGTGTCTTCACCGATTGCACAAATTGCACCTCCTGGTGACGGATTGTCCGTTCCAGAATTTTGACCCCCAAATATTTACAGGGAGGTTGTTGTTGTACCTTTTCTGGAGCCACCTGCAGTCCATGTGAATGCAGAGCATTCAACAACTGAGGCTGTATCCTCAGCAGCTCATCCTGGGTGGGCGCAGCCACCAAAATGTCATCCATATAATGATAGACGTGAGCTTCAGGAAACTGCTTGCGAACTCCAGAAAAGGCACGGGCTACATACCATTGGCATAACATTGGGGAATTGCGCATTCCTTGAGGGAGTACTCTCCATTGATACCGCTATGCCGGCTCGGCATTGTTTATTGTTGGTACCGTGAAGGCAAATTTTGGTCTGTCATCGGGATGCAGAGGGATCATAAAAAAACAGTCCTTCAGATCCACGATGAGGACTGGCCAGTCCGCAGGAAGCATGGTAGGCAATGGCATACCCGCCTGCAATGTTCCCATGCCTTCCACCACAGCACTGATCTTTTGGAGGTCTTGTAGCAACCTCCATTTCCCAGACTTCTTTTTGATACAAAAGACAGGAGTGTTCCAGGGACTGGTAGATGGTTCCAAATGCCCCTGATCCAACTGCTCCTGCACGAGTTTACGAAGGGCAACTAGCTTGTCATGAGGGAGGGGCCACTGGTTCTCCCAGATGAGTCTGTCCACCAGCCACCGTAAAGGAGGCATGGGACACTCTGCGCCCTTCATCACAGTGGCCCCAATCAAAAATCCATTCCCAATCGCACACCCCATGCGGCCAATAAATCCCTCCCCCAGAGGTTCTGAGGAATCTCAGTAACATGAGGCCAAGTTATGGCTGTCTGTCCCTCTGGGTTCGTGATGGCCACGGGATTCTGGCTCACGTAGCATTGCTTCATTCCTCCGAAGCCTGTGATCGGTGTCTTTGCCAGGGTCAAAGGCCACTGCGGGGGCCAAGCATCCAGGGAGAGAATGCTTATGTCAGCCCCTGTATCTAGGATGCCACAAAGATGAATCTCCGATGGCGTGGCACCAACCATGGACACGGTACACAGCGTCTCAGGACAGTCTTTGGTCAGGACAGCAGTCCAGCGCATTTGAGGCGGCCCAGTAGAGCCGAAGCCACCGTCTCCTTGCGACCGGTCCTCGGTTCTGGAAACAGAAGACTTAAAAGGAACAAATTGAGCAATTCATGTGCCTTTTGGGATAGTCAGAGGGGGGGTGGGTGTGGAGACCATTGGGTGAATCTGTCCCGAAAAATCCGCATTAATCAGTCCCAGGTGCACAATGATACCCTGAATGGTGGCACTGGATCTCCCCATCAAGAAAGCACTCATGCCATCACCCAAGGGACCAAAGACATCCAGGGGAACCTTGTGTATTTTTTCAAATCAATCACGACAGACTCGGCTGTGCAGACATCAACACTTGCTGAACCGCGGGTGCTGGCTGCAAGCCTGCTGAGCAGATCTCCATTGGTTGGGGCTGAGGCAGAGACATTTGTTTCGGCACGCTTCTCGCCTTCGCGCTCTGCGCCGCGTTTCCCGAACTGCCCAACGGCTGACCATTTACATGCACTGTCGCCTTACATGCATTTGCAGCGTGATTCGGCCTTCCACATTGTGCACAATAAAACAAGACAGCCGTAGACTCCAGTGCCTTTCCGCCCTGTTTCTTCCTGGTCCGAGCACCCCACTGCTGCTGTTGCACCCCCTGGGGAACGACCCAAACAGGCTGCACAGCAGCAGCCACAGCCGGTTTCACGGCCGCAGGCACGGCCAGCTGGACCACTGTAGTCACCGTTGGTTGGATGATCGTAGCCACAGCTGGCTGCACAGCTGTAGGCACAGCAACCACCTGTTGGCTGGAAGGGGATACCTTTGCATAGGCCCCAACCATGTCCAACATGGATGGTTCCCCGGGAAGCGCCTCAATTATCCTCTTGCAAACAGCATTGCAGTTGCTCTGAGCAAGGGACTGAAGCATGAGCCTCCTTTTCTCAGGATCACTCACCTGCTTCTCAACTGCAGCAGTCAACCTTCCTGCAAAGCACAGGAAGGTCTCATCAACTCCCTGGAAAATCGTTGCAAAGGACTGCTGTGGAGTAGCCATCTGTAAGGTCTGAACCAGGACTGCCATGCCTGTTTGTTGGCACTGCTCCTGGACCAAGGGCTCATAACCAGCCTGCCCTTCGGCCCTGGTATAATTGCCTGTTCCCATTAGCATATCAATATTAACCATATGCCTAGGATCACCCTGACCCAGTGTCCTATTCCGTTCCACTGTTCTTCCTACCGAGTTCATTTATTCTCAAAGAAGTCATATTCAACTGGTGGGGAAAGGGCTTGAGCCAAGCTCTGAATGTCAAAGGGTGTCAAAAGACTGGCATTAAAATAACGGAGAACCTGCATCACCTTGGCTGAGCCCAAACCATATTTCCCGACTGCATCACGCAGTTCTCTCAAAGCCTGCCAAGCCAAGGGTTGATAGGTGTTATGAGTAGCACCCTGAAGGACAGGGAAGGCCTGAAGGCCCTCAGATGAAGCAGCAGCACCTGCCTTATCCTGCCCTGTGGACCCCACAGAGTCAGAGGCAGGCACTCGGATGGGGACTGGCTGAACATCAGACACCGCAGGTCCAGCACCAGCATCAGCATCACCACTTAGTCCTTCAACCTCAGCCTTCACTTCCCCCCAGAACTGCCCGCGGTCTTTCGGGAGTACAGTCACCTGACAAGGGGATAGCATCCAGGCTGTGGACGAAGAGCCAGCAGCTCGGGAACTTTTGCTCTTGTCAAAGACCGGTGGCATTCCAGCTGTGTCCCTGTTCGCGCTAAACTTAAACACCTCAGCACCCGTAGCCCCTGCAATGCTAGCAACAGGAAGCGGGGGCGGGGCCGGACCAGTCGCTGCTGCCAGGCCCACCACATCCTCAACGGGGCTGGAGCCCGTAATGGCCGCCGGAGACCGGTGTCCTGGCGTGACTGTGTATCCCCAGTCGTCTGTTGGGTGCAGGGGGGAGGGCAAGCACGGTTTGTTTTTCCTCAGGAAAACTCTGCGCATCGGAGTGACCTTGAAGCGAGGGAGTTGGAACTCGGCAAGACTGAAGAAGCTCTGTTGTTTTTTTCCCCGGCAGTTAGTTAGTTTAGTGCTAGCATAGTTAGACGCTGTAGAATAGCTGAAGCTTTTTTTTTTGCTTTATTTTTCTTTCCTTTTTTCCCTTTTTTTTTTCCTTTTTTTCTTTTTTGCCCTCTCCTCGGAACTGTTCCAACCTCTCCGGACTAAAGACCTGGGGAAGCACCAGGGGCCTCCACAGGGGACCCACCCCAACAAGAACAGCCCTGCACATCTCCTTTTCTCCCAACGCCAGTGGAGACGGAGCAGTGGAGCACAGTGACGATCTTCAAGAGGAGAGACTTTTTTTAAGTTTGTTATCCCTCCGTAAGCGGCACAAAGCTCTTGTCATCGGGTATTGTGCTGGGAGTGCTTTGCCTGTTTAATAAACAGGTTTTTTCCACTTCTCTCTGAGGAAGTTTTTTCCTGAACTGGTTGGGGGAGGGGAGGGGGGCCCGTTGGGAGGATTTCTCCCAAAATCTGCCTGAAACCACCACACCGGTCAGATGGCTCCACGGCGGACACACATCCCGGTGTGGCTGAGGAGCTTGTGCTGCATTCAGGCGGAGACGGCGACCGCGCCTCCGTCATTGGCAGGATTGCGTCAATCCCTGCCAGCAGCTCATTAGAACTGGCCGTTCCAGAGTCCCTCCCTGCCCCGCAAGCACCGCCCTCGGCGGCAGCCCATGGGGCTGGCGCGAGAGGCAGAGTGTCTGGAACCCCCCCAAGAAGGGGGGGCGAAAGTCTACGGGCACCGCCACTCCAGAGCGGGGCGGAGCTGTCAGCCCACCCATAGGGGCGACGCCCACCAAAGGACTGACCAGGACCCTGCCGCCAGCAGTGTCCCCGCCCCACACCACCTCATCGGCAGGCGGCGCAGGGGCAGAGGCAGCCAACGCAGCCGCCTCCGGGCCCGGCCCAGGCGGCAGGGCGGGAAGTGCAGCTTCACCCGATTCCATCGGTTACGTGATGGTCGTGCGGCAGAACGGACAGTGCACAGTGACTGAATCTCAGCCAAAAGAAGGAAGAGGCTGCATCCTCGGTCTGCCCCTTTCCACCAATGCTGAAAAGTCATGGAGAGGAGGTGGCCCCGCCCAGCTCCTGTGGCTCCGCGGCGCGGGGACCGGCAGGACAGGCCCCAGGCTGGGTGGGGCTCTGCCCCCACGCTGCCCGAGATCAGCGCTGGAACCCGAGGAGGGGAAGCCACCCAGAGCAGGAACCGGGGAGGGAGGGGAAGAGTCCACATCACAAAGGAGCTGAAGCTCGGACTCTGGGTCTGACATAATGACCCCGCCCCTCTCCAGATCTCCATCCTGCTTCGAAACGGGGCTGGTAGCCTGCGAGCTGGAAGGGGTCGACTTAAACACAGCCCTTGCAAATAACCTCCACTGCAGCAACAAGTCTGCAGTTTCTTCATCATATTCTATTTTGAGGGTATCTAACAGATATTCCCCCAGGAGATACCATTCCTGCCGACTGAGCACAGCATTTGGCTTGGGAAAGAACTCATGCCGTCTGCCCCATTATGAATAGACTCTGGAGTCCCTCCCGGAAGATCTGAGCGTTTTTCTGCTCAGAGAGGTCTCCCCAAAACTCCAATACTAAAGAGTCCTGCAAAATAAACACAAAAAAGAGAAAAAAATGGAAGGAAAACCTCACCAGACCGTTCTTCCACACTAGGGGTCACCACTTATCACCGCGACACGCAAAGCAGTCACATGGAGAGAGAGGTTTTCCAGGGCAGAGGTTCCTCCGTTCCGAGTAAAGGCTGACACAGGGTGGAGAGAGAGCCTCTGTTTATTTCTTACTTTTTATACATTTGTGGGACTGGCCAAAGTTTGGCTTTTTGGGGTTTCCACCTTTCAGCCTCAGTGGCTAGACCAATTGCCAGTTACAATTATTTTCAGGTTAGAAATATGCAAACAAAGGATGGAGAATGAAAAACAAAGGATTTGTTTATGTTACATATGTGGGAAAAAGGTAGAACTGCTTCTAATATTGTACCATAACTAAAAGATCAGACTCCATTTTATGAAAATTCAAAAGGCTAAAAAACTCAGAAAAACCAGGGTAACAAGCTGCGGACAGTGCAAACCGATGATTAGAAGCATAAACAGCGAGAACTGTGTGCACTGTCCTTGCAAAGCAGAGCTTGTACAACTTAACAGCATCTAACACGGAAAAAGAGCATGAAGACAGCAACCCACATGCTCTCCTTGCTGCAAACATGGAAAACAGACAGCATCAGAATCTCAGGAAGCACTGATAGAAGCAGAGAAATGCTGCAGGAGTATGTTTGCTTGCTAGAACAAGTGAAAAACTCACATGGGCTGCACACAGAGCAAACCGATGGCAGGGAGCATAAACAGTGAGAGTTGTGTGCACTATTCTCACATAGCAAGCTTGCACAACTTTACAGCTTCTAACACGGAAAGAGGGCAAGAAGACAGCAACCCACATGCTCTGCTTATTGCAAACATTTAAAACCCTAGCATCCGAAACTAAGGAATCACTGAGAGAAGCAGAGAAATGCTGCAGGAGCATGTTTCCTTGCTGGAACAATTGAAAAACTAACCTGGGCCGTGCACAGTGCAAACCGATGATCAGAAGCATACACCGCGACACCTGTGTGCACTGTTCTCACAAAGTAGAGCTTGTTCAACTTTACAGCTTCTAACGTGGAAAGAAAGCAAGCAGACAGCAACCGACATGCTCAGCTTGCTGCAAACATGGACCACAGGCACCCTAGCAACAGAATCTCAGAAATCACTGATAGAAGCAGGGAAACGCTGCGGGAGGGTATTTCCTTGTTAGAACCACCGAAAAACTCACATGGGCGGCATACAGTGCAAACCAATGGTAGGAAGCATAAAGAGCGAGAGTTGTGTGCACTATTCTCACAGAGCAAAGCTTGCACAACTGTTCAGCTTCTAATATGGAAAGACAGCAAGAAGACAGCAACCCACAAGCTCTGCTTGCTGCAGACATTTAAAACAGACACCCTAGATTCAGAATCGCAGGAATCACTGAGAGAAGATAAATGCGGCAGGAGCATGTTTCCTTGCTAGAAGAAGTGAAAAACTGACCTGGGCTGTGCATAGTGCAAACCGATGATCAGAAGTATACACAGCGAGAGGTGTGTGCATTGTTCTCGCAAAGGAGAGCCTGTTCAAATTTACAGCTTCTAACATGGAAAGAGAGCAAGCAGATATCATCCCATATACTCTGCTTGCTGCAAACATGTAAAAAAGATACCCTAGCAACAGAATGTCAGGAATTATAGACAGAAGAAGATAAATGCTGCAGGAGCATGTTTCCTTGGCAGAACAAGTGAAAAGCTCTCATGGGGAGCAGACTGAGCAAACTCATGGTAGGGAGCATAAACAGCGAGAGGTGTGTGCACTGTTCTCGCAAAGCAGAACTTGTACAACTTATAGCTTC
>JANEHK010000150.1:76806-96065 GCA_025960845.1 Tachycineta bicolor | reverse complement strand
TAAGCTGTGCACAGAGGCAAACGGATGAAAAGAAGCATACACAGCGAGAGCTGTGCGCAGCGGTCTCGAAAAGCAGAGCTTGTTCAAATTTACAGGTTCTAACATGGAAACAGGGCAAGCAGCCAGACACTCGCAAGCTCTCCTTGTCGCAAACATGGAAAACAGACTCCCTAGTATCAGAATCTCAGAAATAATTGAAAGATACAGAGAAATTATGCATACATGTGGTACGTGTTTAAAAACAGACACCCTACCATCAGAAACTCAGAAATCACGGCTAGAAGGACAGAAATGCTGCAGGAGCGTGTTTGCTTGCTAGAACAAGTGAAAAAGACACATATGCTGTGCACAGTGCAAGCCGGTGATGTACGCACTGTTCTCACAAAGCAGTGCTTGTAATCTTCACAGCTCGTAACATGAAAACAAAGCAAGCAGGCAGTATATGTGTGTTTTTCGCTTTTTCTAGCAAGCAAACACGCTCCTGCAGCATTTCTCTCCTTCTAGCAGTGATTTCTGAGATTCTGATGCCAGGGTGTCTGTTTTCCATGGTTGAAACAAGTACAGCATATGTGCAGCATTTCTCTGCTTCTAACAGTGATTTCTGCGATTCTGATGTTAGGGTATCGGTTTTCCATGTTTGCAACAAGTACAGCATGTGGGTTGCTCTCTGCTTGCTTTGTTTTCATGTTAAAAGCTGCCAAGTTGAGCAAGCTCCGCTTTGCGAGAACAGGGCGCACAGCTCTCGCTGTGTATGCTTCTTTTCATCGGTTTGCACAGTGCACAGCATATGTGTGTTTTTCTATTGTTCTAGCAATCAAACATGCTCCTGCAGCATTTCTCTGCTTCTATCAGTGATTTCTGAGATTCTGACCGTAAGATGTCTGTTTTCCATGTTTGCAACAACTACAACATGCATGCAGCATTTCTCTGTATCTATCAGTGATTTCTGAGATTCTGATTCAAGGGTGTCTGTTTTCCACGTTTGCAACAAGTACAGCATGTATGCAGCATTTCTCTGCATCTATCAGTGATTTCTGAGTTTCTGATGCTAGGCTGCTTGTTTTACATGTTTGCAATAAGTACAGCATGTATGCAGCATTTCTCTATTTCTAGCAGCGATCTCTGAGATTCGGATGCTAGGCTGACTGTTTTCCATGTTTGCAACTAATACAGCATATGGGTTGCTCTCTGCTTGCTTTGTTTTCATGTTACAAGCCGTAAAGTTCAAGCTCTACTTTTCGAGAACAGTGCGCACAGCTCCCGCTGTGTATGCTTCTTTTTGTCAGTTTGCACTGTGCGCACCAAATGTGTGTTATTCAGTTGTTCTAGCAAGCAAACATGCTCCTGCAGATTTCTCTGCTTCTAGCAGTGATTTCTGAGATTCTGATGCTTGGGTGTCTGTTTTCCATGTTTGCAATGAGTACAGCATGCATGCACCATTTCTCTGCTTCTATCTGTGATTTCTGAGATTCTGATTCGAGGGCGTCTGTTTACCATGTTTGCAACAAGTACAGCATGTGGGTTCCTCTCTGCTTGCATAGTTTTCATGTTAGAAGCTGTCAAGTTGAACATGCTCTTCTTTGCGAGGACAGTGCGCACGGTTCCCGCTGTGTATGCTTCTTTTTTTCGGGTTTCACTGCATACAGCATATGTGTGTTTTACACGTGGTCTAGCAAGCAAACATGCTCCTGCATGCTCCTGCAGCATTTCTCTGCTTCTATCAGTGATTTCTGAGATTCTCATGCTAGAGCGTCTGTTTTCCATGTTTGCAACAAGTACAGCATGCATGCACCATTTCTCGGCTTCTATCAGTGATTTCTGAGATTCGAATACTATGGAGTCCGTTTTCCATGTGTGCAACAAGTACAGCATGAATGCAGCATTTCTCTGTATCAGTCTAATTTCAGAGATTCTGATGCTTGGGTGTCTGTTTTCCATGTTTGCAACAAGTACAGCATGCATGCACCATTTCTCTGCTTCTGCCTGTGATTTCTGAGATTCAGATGCTTGGGTGTCTGTTTTCCATGTTTGCAACAAGTACAGCATGCATGCACCGTTTCTCTGCTTCTGTCAGTGATTTCTGAGATTCTGATGCTTGGGTGTCTGTTTCCCATGTTTGCAACAAGTACAGCATGTATGCAGCATTTCTTTGTATCAGTCAGTGATTTCAGAGATTCTGATGCCCGGGTGTCTGTTTTCCATGTTTGCAACAAGTACGGCATGCATGCATCATTTCTCTGCTTCTGTCAGTGATTTCTGAGGTTGTGATTCTAGGGTGTCTGTTTTCCATGTTTGCATCAAGTACAGGGTGTGGGTTGCTCTCTGCTTGCTTTGTTTTCATGTTAGAAGCTGTAAAGTTGAACAAGCTCTGCCCTGCGAGGACCGGGCACACACCTCTCGCTGTGTATGCTTCTTTTCATCGGTTTGCGCTGCGCACAACATATGTGTGTTTTTCACTTGTTCTAGCAATCAAACATGCTCCTGAAGTATTTCTCTGCTTCTATCATTGATTTCAGAGATTCTGAAGCTAGGGTGTCTGTTTTCCATGTTTGCAACAAGTACAGCATGTATGCAGAATTTCTTTGCTTCTATCAGTGATTTCTGAGATTCTGATACTAGGGTGTCCATTTTCCATGTTTGCAACAGGTACAGCATGTATGCAGCATTTCTCTGTATCAGTCAGTGATTTCAGAGATTCTGATGCCAGGGTGTCTGTTTTCCATGTTTTCTACAAGTACAGCATGCATGCAGCATTTCTCTGCTTCTATCAGTGATTCCTGAGATTGTGATTCTAGGGTGTCTGTTTTCCATGTTTGCAACAAGTACGGCATATGGGTTGCGCTCTGCTTGCTTTATTTTCATGTTAGATACTGTAAAGTTGAACAAGCTCTGCTCTGCATGAACAGTGCGCACAGTTCTCGCTGTGTATGCTTCTTTTCATTGGTTTGCCCAGTGCACAGCATGTATGTGTTTTACAGTTGTTCTAGCAAGCAAACATGCTCCTGCAGCATTTCTCCGCTTCTATCAGTGATTTCGGAGATTTTGATGCTAGGGGATTCGTTTTTCCATGTTAGCAACAAGTACAGCATGTGGGTTGCTGTCTGTTTGCTTTTTTTTCATGTTTCAAGCTGTAAAGTTGAACAAGCTCTGCTTTGCGAGGACCAGCCACACAGCTCTCGCTGTGTATGCTTCTTTTCATCGGTTTGCACTGAGCACAGCATATGTGTGTTTTTCACTTGTTCTAGCAAGCAAACATGCTCCTGCAGCATTTCTCTGCTTTTATCAGTGATTTCTGAGATTCAGATGCTAGGGTGTCTGTTTTACGTGTTTGCAACAAATACAGCATGTTTGCAGCATTTCTCTGCTTCTATCCGTGATTTCTGAGATTCTGATGCTTGGGTGTCTGTTTCCCATGTTTACAACAAGTACGGCATGCATGCATCATTTCTCTGCTTCTGTCAGTGATTTATGAGATTGTGATTCTAGGCTGTCTGTTTTCCATGTTTGCATCAAGTACAGGATGTGGGTTGCTCTCTGCTTGCTTTGTTTTCATGTTAGAAGCTGTAAAGTTGAACAAGCTCTGCTCTGCGAGAACGCTGCGCACAGTTCTTGCTGTGTATGCTTCTTTTCATCGGTTTGCACTGTGCGCAGCATGTATGTGTTTTTCACTTGTTCTAGCAAGCAAACATGCTCCTGCAGCATTTCTCTGCTTCTATCAGTGATTTCTGAGATTCTCGTGCGAGGGCGTCTGTTTTCCATGTCTGCAACAAGTACGGCATGCATGCAGCATTTTTCTGCTTCTATCAGTGATTTCTGAGATTCTGATGCTAGTCTGTCTGTTTTCCATGTTTGCAACAAGTACAGCATGTGGGTTGCTCTCTGCTTGCATAGTTTTCATGTTAGAAGCTGTCAAGTTGAACATGCTCTTCTTTGCGAGGACAGTGCGCACGGTTCCCGCTGTGTATGCTTCTTTTCTTCAGGTTTCACTGCGTACAGCATATGTGTGTTTTACACGTGGTCTAGCAAGCAAACATGCTCCTGCATGCTCCTGCAGCATTTCTCTGCTTCTATCAGTGATTTCTGAGATTCAGATGCTAGGGTATCCGTTTTCCATGTTTGCAACAAGTACAGCATGTGGGTTGCTCTCTGCTTGCTTTGTCTTCATGTTAGAAGCTGTAAAGTTGAACAAGCCCTACTATGCAAGAACAGTGCGCACACCTCTCGCTGTGTATGTTCTTTTCATCGGTTTGCACTGTGCACAGCATATGTATGTTTTTCATTGGTTCTAGCAAGCAAACATGCTCCTGCAGCATTTCTCTGCTTCTATATGTGATTTCTGAGATTCTGAAAGTAGGATGTCTGCTTTCCATCTTTTCACCAAGTACAACATATCTGCAGCATTTCTCTGTATTTATCAGTGATTTTTGAGATTCTGATGCTAGGGTGTCTGTTTTACATGTTTTCAACAAGCAAAGCATGCATGCAGCATTTCTCTGCTTCTATCAGTGTTTTCTGAGATTTTGATTCAAGGGTGTCTGTTTTCCACGTTTGCAACAAATAGAGCATGTATGCAGCATTTCTCTGCTTCTATGAGTGTTTTCTGAGATTCTGACGCTAGGGTGTCTGCTTTCCATGTTTTCAACAAGTACAGCATGTATGCAGCATTTCTCTGTATCTATCAGTGATTTCTGAGATTCTGATGCTACTCTGTCTGCTTTCCATGTGTGCAACAAGTACAGCATGTGGGTTGCTCTCTGCTCGCTTTGTTTTCATGTTAGAAGCTGTAAAGTTGAACAAGCCCTACTTTGCACGAACAGTGCGCTCAGCTCTCTGTGTATGCTTCTTTTCATTGGTTTGCACTGTGCAGAGCATATGTGCGTTTTTCATTTTTTGTAGGATGCAAACATGCTCCTGCAACATTTCTCTGCTTCTAAAAGTGCTTTCTGAAATTCTGATGCTCGGGTGTCTGTTTTCCATGTTTTCAGCAAGTACAGCATATATGTAGCATTTCTCTACTTCTGTCGGTGATTTCTGAGGTTCTGAAGCTAGGGTGTCTCTTTTCCATGTTTGCAACAAGTACTGCATATATGCAGCATTTCTCTGCTTCTATCCGTGATTTCTGAGATTCTGATGCTAGAGTGTCTGTTATCGATGTTTGCAACATGTACAGCATGCATGCACCATTTCTCCGCGTCTATCAGTGATTTCTGAGATTCTGATTCGAGGGTGTCTGTTTACCATGTTTGCAACAAGTACAGCATGTGGGTTCCTCTCTGCTTGCTTAGTTTTCATGTTAGAAGCTGTAAAGTTGAACAAGCTCTGCTTTGCGAGGACCGTGCACACACCTCTCGATGTGTATGCTTCTTTTCATCGGGTTTCGATGCGCACACCATATGTGTGTTTTTCACGTGTTCTAGCAAGCAAGCATGGCCCTGCAGCATTTCTCTGCCTTCATCAGTTATTTCTGAGTTTCTGATGCTAGGCTGTCTCTTTTCCATGTTTGCTCCAAGTACAGCATGCATGCACCATTTCTCTGCTTCTAGCAGTGATTTCTGAGATTCTGACTGTAAGATGTCTGTTTTCCATGTTTGCAAGAAGTACAACATGTATGCAGCATTTCTCTGTATCTGTCAGTGATTTCTGAGATTCTGATGCTAGGCTGACTGTTTTAAATTGTAATTTATATTGAGTTTTTTGTTATGGTTTGTTCCTTGTACCCCCCTGTGTTTTGTAATAGTTTTCCCCCTTATGAGTTAGTTGTATATGTAGACATTTTCTGTCAATCATTTCTTCCCTACTCCTGTCCCTCTCAGCTTCCTCCGCCACCCTCCCCCCCCCCCCCGCCCCCCTCCTCGTGGTTGCCCTGTCTGGCACTTCGAGATCCTTCCCCAGATTCTGGAAAGATCCAGGAGAGGCATCGAGTGATAGGCTGGTGCTCGGGGAATCCCCTCCCACCCCCCTGTGATTCGTTAATGATTCCAAGGTTGACACCCCTGTTACCACCCCTGTGTTCCCTGGTTGGCTGATCCGTTGTCAGTCCTCCCCTGTTTATAAGTGCCTGTCAAGCTTTGATCCCTGCTCTTCTGGGCAGGGGATCAGGGGGTGCTGAGCTCCGTGCTCTATCTCCCTGCAATACACGCTGTTTTGTCCTGCCTGGAGGAGTCGCCCTTTCTTCGGCCACCGCGCTTGCGTTCTACATCTATCCACTCGCTGCTGCTGCGGGGGAATTAAGATCCCACGGGGGAGGAGGCGGCTCGCCCGACGTGCCGCCCCGACCGCTCTACGCTGCTGCAGTGTCTAACTGAGCTAGCCTGCGAGCGCTGGAAGCGCGAGGACGGACACAGCGACAGTGGTTTGGTGCCCAACCTGGGGCCACGTGGCTGACCCCGCGGCACGGATTTGGGTCGGAAAGAAGTCCGGCCGAAGAATCCTTGGTTGCCCCACTACCCCTGCTGGAGCGGCTCAGACCACGCTCGCAGGGGGGAAGAAGGAAGCTCTTAGCACCCAGAGGGTCCTCTTCAGGTGGCCAAATCCACACCATCAGGTTTTATTTGGTTCCAGGAGGGGGTAAGTTGCCGTTCGGGAGGGGACTTACTTTAAAGGAGGGTTCTTCGGGGAAAGAAGACCCTAAGGCTGCGCAGCTCGGGGTGGGGAGGTTTGCCCCACGCCTCTGAGGGATCCCTCCTCGGAACGTGCTTTGGTTTTTTTCTGTTCTTTAAAATTTAATTTAAGGACAGTGGCTTGGAGTTCGGGAGAGTGAAGACCCTGAAGGTTTTAAAGCCACCAGTTTTTTTTTCTTCGTCGCGGCTCCCCGGGCTTCGTCGGTTTCGCAATAACTCGGTTTTAAGAGTTGGTCCGCGGTTTGCTATTTTGTTACATTTTACTTTTGCCTGAGTTACTGTGGGTGGGCGGCAGGCTTCAGAGAGATGGGTGCTCAACTCTCAGCTGCTCAGAAGGGATTGTATCGTAGTTTAATTTCCCTAGTTGAGCTTGCCAATTTAAAAGTTACTAAAGGCGAGATAAAAAAGTTAGTTAGGTGGCTGTTTCTGCATTTCCCTCAGATATCTCCAGAGCAAGTGTACAGCCCTAAATTTTGGAGGGCTGTGAATAATAAAATACATAATTTGGCTCTCTCCGGAGACAAAAAAGCTTCAGAATTTTTTAATTTGGCCATGCAGATTTCAGCTGCAACAGTAAAAATAGTGAAAAGGGGTGCAGACACAGAAACAACCTTCCCCCTGTTCACCCCAATTCCAATCCCTTCCCTCGTGTCCCCAGAAGGGAACCCTGAGGGGGGCAGCAGGACCTCTGCCTGCTGGCTCAGGCCTCCCCAGGACTCCCCGATCCCCTCGCCTGGGTAGTCCTAGCCAGACTGCTCAGGGCTTCTCGGGCAGCCCTGGCCAGGCTGCTCGAGAATCTCACCCACCCTCATATTCCCTAGTTAATAAACCCAAAGTTCGTTTTAGTGTTTCAGAGGGGCCAACACAAAATGGAGTCCCCAGCCCTTGTCCCCAAGATGGAGGGGGCCACATGGCACAATCCTCCCCATCCCCCTATCCTTCTTCTTTCAATCCCTTTCTTCCCGCCCTTGATCAGCCCAACCCCTTTCTCTCCTCGGCCACTCCTATCCCCCAGAAGGCTCCACCCATGCATCCTCCCTCTATCAAGACCACTCCCACAGCTCCTCCTGTTTGCCCCTCCCAGGGAAATGCCCAGAAGTCTTCGGTGTCATCCCAGACCACTCCCCCCACCGAAAGACACGCCTCCTGGGCTGCTGGTTCCCACGCTCCCCCGCCCGGTTCCCACGGTCTGGAACCAGGGGGGTTGGGGCCGGGGCCTGTGTCTACTGAGGCCCAGCTGCCTCACCCTATCCCCTCATTAGCCCCAGTCACTTACAAAGCCTCCCGAGGAGGGCACAACATTCGTGCGGTCCATCACCCATTCTCCCAAGCTACCATCCGGGACCTGTGCAAGGCCCATCGGGATTATGGACGGGACAGCCCCTATTTTAGGGGACTGCTCCGCTCTAATCTCGAGGGAGCCGTGGGTATTCCTGCTGATCTTAAGCAGTTGTTTTCCTGCCGGATGGACTCCACGGAGTTCAAGCTGTGGGAAGCAACGTGGAAGCAGCTGCTTAAGGAAGCATTTCCGGGTCTCCTTGTCGACCCTGAGACAGCGGTCGACGAGGATGGGTGTGCCCTCACCCTGGAACACCTTATGGGTGAGGGAAGGTGGGTGGGTCCAACGGACCAAGCGTCATCTATTCCAATTAAAGCCCTCAATTTAGTGCGGGAACATGCGGTGACTGCATTCTTTGGTATGATGCCAGAGGGTCCGGTACTGCCTTATTATAAGATCATTCAAGACATAAAAGAACCATTTATCAAGTTTGTAGAAAGGCTCACCCGAGCTATTGAAGTTCAAGTATTGGACGTGGCAGTGAGGGGTAGTATCCTAAGGGAAATGGTGTTCGCAAATGCGAATGGGTTGTGCAGAAATGCAATTTTGAGTTTACCCTTGGACCCCCCTCCTACCATTCAGGACATGCTCAGGGTGTGCCAGCTGAAGGTTCCTTTTATGCAGGATAACAAACCGGACCCAAAACAAAAACAACCTAGAATAGCTACCATCACTGGCAATCGGTCGTTCTCCACCAGAGACCCAAACCACAGGCCGCATGTTCCGCAGAGGAATAGATGTCTTATATGCCGGGAGCCGGGGCACTGGGCAAACAACTGCCCATTAAGGGAAGATATAGAGGCATTGAAGATCAAAAAAGGGGGAGGGGGGGGAGGAGGGAGAACAGGGGCGGAGGGCAGAGGCCCCCGCCAGTTAAACTAAAGGAGGAGCACAGGTCCGCCCGGAGCTATGATAAAAATAGGGCGGACCAGGCAGTGGGAGAAAGGGAGGAGAAAGTGAGCGCCAATGAAATGCTGCCTAAAGGAACTAAAACTACCGGACTGGACAAATTACCTGATAAGACATTTCAAACCGACCATGACTTAACCAAACAGATTCTTGTTACCACCTCTAGGCATGAGCCTTTTAAGTTACAGCTTTCTGAGGCCATGTACTTAATGACCACGGAGTGGACTTTCCTTTCCTTAAACATCAAGGAGCAGAGTGCCTGGCCAGTCCTAGGGAAGGAGTTCATCGTCATCGGGGATTATAAGTACACCCCGCAAGAGATCGAGATTCTCCCAGGGGTGTTGGTCAATGACCCTGGGAAGCTCGTTCTCTGGCTGCGATGCACCCATCTGCCGACATTTCTCCTGAAAGGCCAAATCATCGCCCAAATCATTCCTACCCGGGGACCAAGCAAAACATCGACGGTCCCGGTGGCTTGCCCAGTGCAAGCCATCACAGAAGAGAGGCCCTGGGTAGCATGTGAGTTCACGGTGGGTGGGGAAACCCTGAACATCCTGGGTCTTTTAGACAGCGGGGCAGACATAACGATCGTGCCAGCGCAGGATTGGCCGTCACATTGGGCTCTGCAAGACGTGGCTGGACAAGTCCAAGGTGTAGGAGGGTCGCAATTGGCACGACAATCTAAGAGCATAGTACAAATTAGGGGGCTGACAGGGCAATTGGCGAACATACGCCCTTTCATTTTGAACTATAAGGAACCTCTGCTTGGAAGAGATCTCATGTCTCAATGGGGGGTCAAGATTGACATACCCGACCCCTCAGTGGAAATTGAATTGAAGAGCATCCCACCAAAAAACTAAATTGGCTGACTAATGATCCAGTTTGGGTGGAGCAATGGCCACTGTCAAAACAAAAATTAAAAGCGCTCGAGGAGCTCGTGGAGGAGCAATTACGTAAAGGCCGCATCGTCGAAACAGACAGCCCTTGGAATTCGCCTGTTTTTGTCATTCAAAAGCCGGGGAAGGGCAAGTGGCGCCTCCTCCAAGACATCCGCCAAATTAACAATGTAATTGAAGACATGGGGTTCGTCCAACCTGGGATGCCTTCCCCAACTATGCTCCCCCAAAATTGGCAATTGGCAATAATAGATATAAAAGACTGCTTTTTCCATATTCCCCTACACCCGGACGATGCCCCACGTTTTGCCTTCTCGGTACCTACCATCAACCGGGAAGCCCCAAGGAAGCGATATCACTGGCAGGTGCTCCCTCAGGGAATGAAGAACAGTCCGGTTATCTGCCAGTGGTATGTTGCCTCCTTGCTGTCCCCTGTCCCCGCAGCCGCGGGCAAGGCTATCATCCATCACTATATGGATGATGTCCTGGTGTGCGCCCCGAGCGACGATGAACTTACACACGCTCTTGACCTGACAATCAATGCATTGATGGCTGCAGGGTTCGAGCTGCAGGAGGAGAAAGTTCAACGGATGCCACCATGGAAGTACCTCGGGCTGGAGATCAGCAAGCGGACCATTGTGCCGCAAAAATTGGCCATCAAAACAAAAGTGAGTACCCTCGCGGATGTCCACCAACTGTGTGGGGCTTTGAATTGGGTAAGACCCTGGCTAGGTCTGACCACCGAGGACTTAGCCCCCCTTTTCAATTTACTGAAAGGGGGAGAGGAGCTTAGTTCTCCTAGGGTTCTTACCCCAGAGGCGGTGAAAGCTCTGGAGAGGATTCAGGACGCAATATCCTCAAGGCAAGCTCACAGATTTGACCCCGAGCTGCCTTTCAAATTTATCATCATGGAGAAGTTACCACACCTCAACGGGATGATCTTCCAGTGGAGGGACATCCCGAAAAAGGACCGAGAGGGGAAAGATCCACTCTCCATTGTAGAGTGGGTCTTCCTGAGTCACCACCTTTCCAAAAGGATGACCCGGCCGCAAGAGTTGGTGGCTGAGCTGATCCGAAAGGCAAGGCTTAGGATCAGAGAACTGGCAGGATGTGACTTTGCGTGCATTCACATCCCAATTGGATTATGCTCGGGCCAAATTTCGAAATCAATGTTGGAACACTTGCTTCAGGAGAACGAAGCGTTACAGTTTGCTCTAGACTCCTTTGCTGGGCAAATTTCAATTCATCGGCCTGCCCACAAAATTTTCAATCAAGATGTCAAATTTGTATTGTCACTCAAGGAGGTTCAAAGCAGAAGACCACTCAAGGCCTTAACCGTTTTTACAGATGCGTCCGGAAGGTCCCACAAGTCAGTTTTGACTTGGAAGGACCCTCAGACTCAGAAGTGGGAGGCTGATATCGCTGAGGTGGAAGGATCGCCTCAGGTTGCTGAGTTGGCCGCAGTCGTTAGGGCATTTGAGAGGTTTTCTGAACCTTTTAATCTGGTCACAGACTCCGCATATGTTGTGGGGGTGGTGTCTAGAGCGGAGCAGGCGGTCTTGCAAGAAGTGTCCAACATCGCTCTGTACGAGTTGCTCTCGAAATTAGTTAAACTAGTCTCCCACCGAGAGCAACCATTTTTTGTAATGCACACAAGGTCACACACGGATTTGCTGGGGTTCATTGCAGAGGGAAACAGAAAGGCGGATGCCCTCGCTGCCCCTGCCGAGATGGCCCCTCTGTCAAACATCTTCGAACAGGCTAAACTCAGTCACCAGCTGTTCCACCAGAACACGCCTGGCCTTGTTAGCCGCTTCCACCTAACGCGGGAACAGGCCAAGGCAATCGTGGCTGGGTGTCCGTCCTGCTCCCGACATGCGATCCCAACTTTGCATGCGGGGATTAATCCCCGGGGGCTCAAAAGCTGTGAGGTGTGGCAAGCAAATGTCACTCACTTCCCTGAATTCGGCCGTCAAAAGTATATTCATGTGTCCATAGATACCTTCTCTGGAGCAGTCTTTGCTTCTGCCCACACAGGAGAGAAGGCAGGGGACGTCATTAAACATCTTATCCATGCCTTCTCCTTTATGGGTATCCCGAGAGAACTAAAGACAGATAACGGCCCGGCGTACAAATCCAGGGAGCTCTGCAGCTTCCTGCAGCAATGGGGGGTGGAGCATAAGACCGGCATCCCCCACTCCCCCACAGGTCAAGCCGTGGTGGAGAGGACCCATCAAAACATCAAGAGAGTATTAAATCAACAACAAAGGGTCCTCAAAACGGAACCACCGTCCATTCATCTGGCCAGGGCGCTTTTTACTATCAATTTTTTGAACTGCTCTTTTGAAGGTCTAAATCCACCCATGGTGCGACATTTTGGTGACAATGGCTCCTTTTCCATCAAAGAAAGACCCCCTGTCATAGTCAGGGATCCTGAGTCTGGAAGGACGGAAGGGCCTCATGACCTGGTCACGTGGGGACGTGGGTACGCTTGCGTGTCCACCCCCACGGGGCCAAGGTGGATTCCAGCAAAATGGGTAAGGCCCTACGTCCCTAAGGGCTCAGGATCAAAAAGGGTGACCAGTCCACAGGTAGCGGAGGCAGCGTGGAGGCGAAAGAGGAAGGAACAACAACATTCCTGGGCGGAGCTCCCTTTTTCTAACTGTCCTGAATTTATGAATCCCCGTCTATTATTATGTTCTGTAACCTTTGTATTTAGTTGTCTTTCCGTTATAATGATGAAGTCTATCCCAGCTGGATTCCCTACTCCAAGGAAGAGTTATCTGATCCTTGGAGACATATTGACGCTCAGCCTTTGTCTCCCTGTGGAAACATCAAACGGGAGACTGACGATTGGCTTGGCGGGATTTTCACCAATTGGGGAATTTCTGGCTGGGTTTCATCAATTATAAAGACAGTTTTGTTGTGTTTGTTTATTTTAATGTTAATTCTGATTGCGTTTGGTATAATAAAAAGAATGTTGTATAATTTGGTTTCCGCCACCACTCACTCACCCACCATAAATCATCTCACTGTGCCACCTGGAAAGGATGGATTGGAGATGGAGGAAGAGCTGGAGTGGGACCGTGAGGAGGACGACGACCGGAACCCCGACGAAGAAAATCATGGACTGGGGCATCCGACCTAACAGGGATGGTTCACGGAGATCTACCTGGTGTCCGAATATCTACCTCCCCCATTCCAAGTCACCTCCTCTTTAAAAACAGAAAAGGGGGAGATGTGGTGGTGTGCGTTTTGTTTTTATTTATTTAATGTAATTTATATTGAGTTTTTTGTAATGGTTTGTTCCTTGTACCCCCCTGTGTTTTGTAATAGTTTTCCCCCTTATGAGTTAGTTGTATAAGTAGATGTTTTCTGTCAATCATTTCTTCCCTGCACCTGTCCCTCTCAGCTTCCCCCCCCTCTCCTCGTGGTCACCCTGTCTGTCACTTCGAGATTCTTCCCCAGATTCTGGAAAGATCCAGGAGAGGCATCAAGTGATAGGCTGATGCTCGGGGAATCCCCTCCAACCCCCCTGTGATTCGTTAATGGTTCCAAGGTTGACACCCCTGTTACCACCTCTGTGTTCCCTGGTTGGCTGACCCATTGTCAGCCCTCCCCTGTTTAAAAGTGCCTGTCAAGCTTTGATCCCTGCTCTTCTGGGCAGGGGATCAGGGAGTGCTGAGCTCTGTGCTCTATCTCCCTGCAATAAACACTGTTTTGCCCTGCCTGGAGGAGTCACCCTTTCTTCGGCCACCGCGGTTGCGTTCTATATCGATCCACTCGCTGCTGCTGTGGAGGAATTGAGATCCAACAGGGGAGGAGGCGGCTCGCCCGACGTGCCGCCCCGACCCTTCTACGCTGCTGCAGTGCCTAACTGAGCTAGCCTGCGAGCGCTGCAAGCGCGAGGACGGACACAGCAACAGCTTTCCAGTTCAATCCTCATGGAAATTGCAAGATTTCATTCCCATTCCTGAAACAAAAATATTTCTTTTCAGGAATGGTAATGAAATCTTGAAATCAGAAAACCAAGTTTAACAAGTGCTCTAAAAAGGACATATGATCAAAAAGAGTGGAATGGAAAAACTCCATAAATTTTGGAAATGGAATGGTCAAAGCATATAGGACAGAGAAGAAATAAGGGTCAGTGAAAAAGGCCATAACTAGCTCAAATTACTCAAAATCTAATCAGTAAATGTGGGAAGAAAAGGTAACTCAGAGACAGGAAAGCAATCTGAAAAAAACAAAATGCAAATAAAAAACCCCAAAAATTTTGTAAACCATGTGAAAACAATGATAGTGAATGGGAAGACAAGAATTGCAGGAAAATGGAGCAGAGCTTTCCCATTTAATCCTCAGTGAAATTGCAAGATTTCATTCCCCTTCCTGAAAAAAAGGCTTTTCTTTTCAAGAATGGGAATGAAATATTAAAATCAGAAAACCAAGTTTAACAAGTGCTCCGGAAAGGTGATATGATCAAGAAGAGTGGAATGGAATGAAATGCAGAAATTTTGGAAATGAAGGGATAAAAGCCAGGACGACTGAGATGAAATGAGGGCCAGTGAAAAAGACCATAACTTCCTCTATTTACTCAAAATCCAAACACTACACGCGGGAAGAAATGTAAATTCAGAGTCAGGAGAGCAATCTGAAGAAACAAAATGTGATAAAAAAAAGGGAAAAAGAAAAAGGGAAAATTTTCAAAACCCTGTGAAAACAGTGATAGTGAATGGGATGACAAGAAGTGCAGGGAAATGGAGCAAAGCTTTCCACTTCAATCCTCATTGAAATTGCAAGATTTAATTCCCTTTAGTGAAACAAAGGATTTTCTTTTCAGGAATGGGAATGAAATCTTGATATCAGAAAACCAAGTTTAACTAGTGCTCTGGAAATGAGATATGATCAAAAAGAGTGGAATGGAAAAACTCCAGAAATTTTGGTAATGGAGGGATCACAGCCAAGAGGACTGAGATGAAATGAGGGCCAGTGAAAAAAACCATAACTTGCTCAAATTGCTCAAAATCTAATCTGTAAACGTGGGAAGAAAGGTAAATTCAGACAGGAGAGCAAACTGAATAAACAAAATGTGAAAAAAACCAGCAAAAACTTACAAAAACATGTGAAAACAATGATAGTGATTGGGATGACAATATTTGCCGGGGAAATGGAGCAAAGCTTTCTAGTTTAATCCTCATTGAAATCGCATAATTTCATTCCTTTCCTGAAAGGAAGGCGTTTCTTTTTAGGAAAGGGAATGAAATCTTGAAATCAGAAAACCAAGTCATACAAGTGCTCCCAAAAAACAGATATGATCAAAAAGAGTGGAATGGAAAAAAATGCAGAAATTGTGGAAATGGAAAGATCACAGCCAAGAGGGCTGAGATGAAATCAGGGCCAGTGAAAAAGACCATTACTTGCCCAAATCACTCCAAATCCAATCCTTAAACGCAGGACGAAATGTAAGTTCAGAGAAAGGGGAGCAATCTGAAGAAACAAATGTGAAAAATAAAAGCAAAAATTTTCAAAGCCATGTAAAAACAATGATAGTGAATGGGGTGACAAGAATTGCTGGGAAATGGAGCAAAGCTTTCCAGTTTAATCGTTATTGAAATCGCAAGATTTATTTCCGTTTCCTGAAAGGAAGGTTTTTTTTTTTCAGTAATGGGAATGAAATCTTGAAATCAGAAAACCAAGTCTAACAAGCGCTCTGGAAAGGACCTAAGATCAAAAAGAGTGGAATGGAAAAAAAGCCGAAATTTTGGAAATGGAGGGATCACAGCCAAGAGGACTGATATGAAATGAGGGTCAGTGAAAAAGACGATACCTTGCTCAAATTACTCCAAATCCATTCCTTAAAAGTGGGAAGAAATCTAAATTCAGAGACAGGAGAGCAATATGAAGAAAAAAAATGTAAGTAAAACAATCAAAAATTTTCAAAACCATATGAAAACAATGATAGTGAATGAGATTACAAGAAGTGCCAGGAAATGGGGCAAAGCTCTCCAGTTTAATCCCCATTGAAATCACAAGATTTCACTTCTTTTGCTGAAAGGACGGATTGCCTATTCAGGAACAAGGAATGAAATCTTGAAATCAGAAAATCATATCTAACGAGTGCTCTGAAAATGAGATATGACTTAAAAGAGTGAAAAGGAAAGAAATTCAGCAAATATGGAAACGCAGGGATTACACCCAAGTGGACTGAGATGAAATGAGGGCCAGTGACAAAGACCATAACTTGCTCAAATTACTCCAAATCCAATCTTTAAATGCGGGAAAAAATGAAAATTCAAAAACAGGAGGGAAATCTCATGAAACAAAATGTGAAAAAAAAAAGCAAATATTTTCAAAACCATGTGAAAACAGTGATAGTGAATGGGATGACAAGAAGAGCAGCGAAATGGAGCAAGGCTAGCTAGTTTAATCCTCAGTGAAATCACAAGATTTAATTTTCTTCCCTGTAAGAAAGGCTTTTCTTTTCAGGCATGGGAATGAAATATTGAAATCAGAAAACCAAGTCTAACAAGTGCTCTGGAAATGAGATATGATCAGAAAGAGTGGAATGGAAAAAAAAGCAGGAATTTTGAAAATGGAGGGATCACAGACAAGAGGCCTGAGATGTAATGAGGGCCAGTGAAAAAGACCATATCTTGATAAAATTACTCCAAATCCACTCCTTAAACGTGGGAAGAAAATTTAATTCAGAGACAGGAGAGCAATCTGAAGAAACACAATGTGAGTAAAACAATCAAAAATTTTCAAAACCTTGTGAAAACAATGATAGTGAATGGGATGACAGGAAGTACCAGAAAATGGAGCAAAGCTCTCCAGTTTAATCCCCATTGAACTCACAAGATTTCATTCCTTTTGCTGAAAGGAAGGATTATCTATTCAGGAACTGGGAATGAAATCTTGAAATCAGAAAACCATATCTAACGTGTGCTCTGAAAAGGAGATGTGACATAAAAGAGAGGAATGGAAGAACTCCAGAAATTTATGAAATGGAGGGATCACAGCCAAGAGGACTGAGATGAAATGAGGGCCAGTGAAAGAGACCATAACTGGTTCAAATTACTCCAAAGCCAATCGTTAAACGCAGGAAGAAATGTAAATTCATAGTAAGGAGAGCAATATGAAGAAATAAAATGTGAAAATAAACCCCAAAATTTTCAAGACCCTGTGAAAACAATGATAGTGATTGGGATGAGAAGAAGTGCAGGGAAATGGAGCAAAGCTTTCTAATTTAATCCTCATTGAAATCGCAAGATTTAATTCCCTTTCCTGAAGGGACGGCTTTTCTGTTCAGGAAGGGAATCTGTGGTGGTGCAGAACTGTTTTATTAGGTTATGGTAAGAAGTTTATTTTATGGTTCATTTCACTGTATCCCATATTCTGTATCCCTTTTGTGTTGTCTGTATAACAAGGTGTTTTGTGTCAATCATTCCACCCCTCACATGACATGTAACATCCCCTCTGCCCCTGCCCCCCTTTCTCTGGGGCAGCCTGTCTATCACTCCAGGAGTCCCTCCCGGATTGCGGAATCTCAGGTAGAGGGCTTCAGGTGATAGGTAGCCTGGGGGGAATTCTTTTCCTCTGGAGGTGGTTGGTCCAAGGCTTGGGGGTGGGCACACCTTGTTACCCCCTGAATCCCCTGATTTGCTGTCTTGTTGTATCCTACCGGAAACCCCTCTCCAGCTTATAGGGGGTAGGAGGGAGGAAGAAACTCTCAGCCTCTGAGCTCTCAGCTGCTCGCTTCGGTGCTCGGAGCTCTTTGCTAATAAACATCTTTTAACCTGCTAAGCTGAGAGCCAGCCTTTTCTTTTCTGCTGCTGTTGACTGTCTCGATACATTGGGTCTGGCTGCTGAGCCGAGAAGCCAAGACGAGCTGGAAACATTTTGTGTCTGTGTTGAATCGAGCTAGCAGGAGGTAAGCTCCTGCCCGGAACGAGACAGAACCAGACACAAAGGGTGGCGCTCCAACTTGGGGCCGACCACGCTGGCAGAAGCAGCTTGGAACACGTGGAGTACAGCTCCACAGAGACAGAGCGTCCTGCGCCCACGCAGGGCCCCCCGGAGACGCGGCGGACCCTGTGAATGGACTGGGGCTTATTTAGTCCGAAGAACAGTCTCTGGGCATCACGCACCCCTGTGAAACTGACTTTTAAACAAGCCAAGTTCCAGGGTAAAGAAGGGGAGCTTCAGGCCCCGACCGGAGTCCTTCTTGCAGCAGAACATCCAGACCCACGCCCCCCCCAGGGTACAAGAACAGGTAAGTATACCCACAACGGGACATACTTATTGGTTTTAGGGTTCCCCTGAGGGAGGGGGAAGCCATTGTGGAGGAAAAAGTACTCCAAAAATAGCTTCGCAGCTAAAGGGTTAAACCTCCTGTGATTTTGAGCAAACAGGGTCCACGGGGGGGAGTACTTTTCATATGGGTTTGGGTTCAAAAGCAACTTAGTGTCAAAACATGGGTGGAAAGCTAACGGTTGCTCAGAAAAGGTTGTATTATAACTATGCTTCGGTTGTTATCGAGGCTAAATTGAAAATCTCAAAAGGCGAGTTAAGAAGTTTTCTTCTCTGGGTTCATCTGCATTTTCCCCAAGTATCCCCTGACGGGGTCTGCAGCCCAGATTTCTGTGGCACTATAGAAAAGGAATTAATTAGGTTGATTCAAACTGGAGGCGAAAAGGCTACAAAGTATTTTATTGTGGCAACAAAGGTAAATTGGGCAATTGAATTTCAAAAGGGAATGCAGAAAGAGCCCAGCCCAGAAACGTGTTCTCCCCCTCCTCCCCCTCCTCCCCCCACCTCTTTTCCCCAGTTCCCGTGTCCCCGGGAAAGCGTTCAGAATGGAGCGGCAGGGGTCCTGCCCGCTCGCTCAGCCTTCGGGATGCCCCAGCCCCCCAGCCCGTGCTTGTCATGTGGGGCCAGGAGGGAATTCTCAGGCAGCACTGACCATGCTGCACGGGACAATCCTCCCTCCCCACTTTCCCCGGTTGAAAAATGCCGCGTTCGGTTTTCTGTGGGGGGGGCGGAACTGGGTCCGAAGCCACGTGGTCCTCTCGGGGTTCCCAAGATGGAGAAGACCGCATGGCAGGGGACTCCCCTGCCCTCTCTGCGCCAGCCACCCCTCCCTACCCCGGTGACGTGGTGCCCGCACGGGGCGGCGCCACCCAGCCCCCCCTCCCCGCCTTGCCCCATGTGATGTCAGGTGCCTGCCCCGCGGCCCCGCCCCCGCCTCGCGTGACCCCAACCCCGACCCGTGTGGCCCCGCCCCCGCCCCGTGTGCAGCCGCCGCGCTGTTCCCCCCACCCCCCCACTCCTCGATGACGTCACCCCCCGGGCAAACTGCGCCCTCTGCAGGGACACGGTTGCCAGGCAACCAAGTGCCTCAGGGCACAGGCGTCCCAGCTCCCTCAAACCCGGAAGACCCCGAGAAGGGAATGGGGGCAGATGGAGCTGCCGGTCCCTGCTCCATTCCTACCCTTGCCC
>JANEHK010000150.1:46354-70586 GCA_025960845.1 Tachycineta bicolor | reverse complement strand
TTTTCACAGGTCCTAATTTCATCTAAGTCCTCCATGCTGTTATCCCTCCATTTCCAGAATTTCTGTATTTCTTTCCATTCCAGTGGTTTTGACCCTATCTCCTTTCTAGAGCACGTTAGACCTAGTTTTCTGATTTCAAAATTTCATTCCCTTTCCTGAGAATATAAGGCTTCATTTCAGCAAAGAGAATGAAACCTTGCAATTTCAATGAGGATTAAACTGGCAAGCTTTATTCCATTTATCTGCAATTCTTGTCATCCCATTCACTATCATTGTCTTCACATGGTTTTGAAAATTTTGGGGGTTTTCTATAAATTTTGTTTCTTCAGACTGCTCAACTGTCTCTGAATTTACATTTCTTCCCTCGTTTAAGAATTGGATTTAGAGTAATTTGAGCCAGTTATGGTCTTTTTCACTGGCCCTCATTTCATCTCAGTCCTCCTGGCTGCACTCCCACCATTTCCAAAGTTCGTGCATTTCTTTCCATTACACTATTTTTCTTCATACCTCTTTTTCAGAGCACTTGTTAGACTTGGTTCCGATTTCAAGATTTCGTTCCCATTCCTGAAGAGAAAAGCTTTCCTTACAGGAAGTAGAATGAAATCTTGTGATTTCAATGAGGATTAAACTGGACAGCTTTGCTCCATTTCCCTGCACTTCTTGTCATCCCATTCGCTATCATTGTTTTCACATGGTTTTGATTTTTTTTTTTTTATTTTTTATTTACATTTTGTTTCTTCAGATTACTCTCCATTCGCAAAATTTACATTTCTTCCTGTGTTTAGGGACTGGATTTGAAGTAATTTGAGCAAGTTATGATCTTTTTCACTGGCCCTCATTTCACCTCAGGCCTCTTGGCTGTGATCCCTCCATTTCCAAAATTTCTGCTTTTCTTTCCATTCCACTCTTTTGATCATATCCCCTTTCCAGAGCACTTGTTAGAGTTGGTCCTGTGAGTTCAAGAGTTCATTCCCTTTCCAGAAAAGAAAAGCCTTCCGTGCAGGGAAGGGAATGATATTCTTGTCTTTTCAAAGAGGATTAAACTGGAAAGCTTTGCACCATTTTCCTGCAATTCTTGTCATCCCGTTCACTATCATTGTTTTCAAATGGTTTTGAAAATTTTTAGGTTTTTTATTCACATTTTGTTTCTTCAGATTGCTCTCCTGTCTCAGAATTTACATTTCTTCCTGCATTTAAAGATTGGATTTTGAGGAATTTGAGGAAGTTATGGTCTTTTTCACTGGCCCTCATTTCATCTCAGTCCTCTTGGCTGTGATCCCTCCGTTTCCAAAATTTCTGCATTTTTTTCCATTCCACTCTTGTTGATCATATCTCCTTTCCAGAGTACTTGTTAGACTTGGTTTTCTGATTTCAAGATTTCATTTCCATTCCAGAAAAGAAAAGCCTTCCTTTCACCAAAGGGAAAAAAATCTTGCTATTTCAATGAGGATTAAACTGAAAAGCTTTGCTCCATTTCCTTTCACTTCTTGTCTTCCCATTCACTATCACTGTTTTCAAATGAATTTGAAAATTTTTGGGTTTTGTATTTACATTTTGTTCCTTCAGATTGCTCTCCTGTCTCTGAATTTACATTTCTTTCAAAGTTTAAGGATATGATTTGGAGTAATTTGAGCAAATTATGGTCTTTTTCACTGGCCCTCATTTCATTTCAGTCCTCTTGGCTGTGATCCCTCCATTTCCATAATTTCTGGAGGTTTTCCATTCCACTCTTTTTGATCATATCCCCTTTGAGGGCGCTTGTTAGACTTGGTTCTGTGAGTTCAAGATTTCATTCCCATCCTGAAATGAAAAGCCTTCCTTTCAGAAAAGGGAATGAATTCTTGATATTTCAATGAGGATTAAACTGGCAAGGTTTGCTCCATCTCCCGGCAATTCTTGTCATCCCCGTCACTATCATTGTTTTCACTTGGTTTTGAAAATTTTTGGGTTTTTATTTACATTTTGTTTCTTTAGATTGTTCTCTTGTCTCTGAATTTACACTTCTTCCCATTTTTAAGCATTGGATTTGGAGTAATTTGAGCAAGTTATGGTCTTTTTCACTGGCCCTCATTTCATATCAGTCCTCTTGGCTGGGACCCCTACATTTCCTAATTTGCTGGAGATTTTCCATTCCACTCTTTTTGGTCATATCTCCTTTCCAGAGCGCCTTTTATACTTGGTCCTGTGAGTTCCAGATTTCATTCCATTTCCTGAAAAGAAAAGCCCTTTGTTTCAGGAAAGGGAATGAAATCTTGCAATTCCAATGAGGATTAAACTGGCAAGCTTTGCTCCATTTCCCGGCGCTTCTTGACTTCCCGTTCAGTACCATTGTTTTCACAGGATTATGAAAACTTGGGTTTTTTTTTTCACATTTTATTTCTTCAGATTGCTCTCCTTACTCTGAATTTACATTTCTTCCCACGTTCAAGGACTGGATTTGGAGTAATTTGAGCAAGTTATGGTCTTTTTCACTGGCCCTCATTTCATCTCAGTCCTCTTGGCTGTGATCCCTCCATTTCCAAAATTTTATCTTTTGTTTTCCATTCCTCTCTTTTTGATAAGATCTCCTTTCCAGAGCACTTGATAGACTTTGTTTTCTTATTTCAAGATTTCATTCCCATTCCTGAAAAGAAAAGCCTTCCTTACAGGGAAAGGAATGAAATCTTGCGATTTCAATGAGGATTAAACTGGAAAGCTTTGCTCCATTTCCCTGCACTTCTTGTCATCCAATTCACTATCATTGTTTTCACATGGTTTTTAAAATTTTGGGGTTTTTTTTTTCACATTTTGTTTCTTCAGATTGCTCTCCTGTCTCAGAATTGACATTTCTTCCTGCGTTTAAAGATTGGATTTGGAGTAATTTGAGCAAGTTATGGTCTTTTCCACTGGCCCTCATTTCATCTCAGTCCTCTTGGCTGTGATCCCTCCATTTCCGAAACTTCTGCATTTCTTTCCCTTCCGCTCTTTTTGATCATATCTCCTTTCCGGAGTGCTTGTTAGACTTAGTTTTCCGATTTCAAGATTTCATTCCCTTTCCTGAAAAGAGAAGACTTCCTTTCAGGAAAGGGAATGAAATAGTGCAATTCCACAGAGGATTAAACTGGAAAGCTTTGCTTCATTTCCTTGCACTTCTTGTCATCCCATTCACGATCATTGTTTTCACATGGTTTCGAAAATTTTTGGGGTTTTTTATTTACATTTTGTTTCTTCAGATTGCTCTCCTGTCTCTGAATTTACATTTCTTCCCGAGTTAAAGGATATGATTTGGAGTAACTTGAGCAAGAGATGGTCTTTTTCACTGGTCCTCATTTCAACTCGGTCCTCTTGGCTGTGATCCCTCCATTTCCAAAATTTCTGCATTTCTTTCCATTCTAATCTTTTTGATCATATCTCCTTTCAGAGCACTTGTTAGACTTGGTTCTGTGAGTTCAAGATTTCATTCCCATTCCTGAAAAGAAAAGCCTTCCTTTCAGCAAAGGAATGAAATCTTGCGATTTCAATGAGGATTAAACTGGTTAGGTTTGCTCCATTTCCCAGCAATTCTTGTCATCTCGTTCGCTATCATTGTTTTCACATGGTTTAAAAAATTTTTGAGTTTTTTATTTACATTTTGTTTCCTCAGATTGCTCTCCTGTCTCTGAATTTACATTTCTTCCTGGGTTTAAGGATTGGATTTGGAGTAATTTGTGAAAGTTATGGTCTTTTCCGCTGGCCCTCATTTCATATCAGTGCTCTTGGCTGTGAGCCCTCCATTTCCAAAATTTCTGGATGTTTTCCATTCCAGTCTTTTTGTTCATATCTTCTTTCCAGAGCACTTGTTAAAATTGGTTTTCTGATTTCAAGATTTCATTCCCTTTCCTGAAAAGAAAACCCTTTGTTTCAGGAAAGGGAATGAAATCTTGCAATTTCAATGACGATTGAACTGGAAGGCTTTGCTCCATTTCCCTGCACTTCTTGTCATTAATTCACTATCATTGTTTTCTCATGGTTTTGAAAATTTCCCCTTTTTCCTTTTCCCTTTCTTTTTTTTTTCACATTTTGCTTCTTGAGATTGATTTCCTGTCTCTGAATTTACATTTCTATCATGCGTTTAAAGATTAGATTTGGAGGAATTTGAGCAAGTTACTGTCTTTTTCACTGGCATTCATTTCATCTCAGTCCTCTCAGCTGTGATCCCTCCATTTCCAAAATTTCTGCATTTTTTCCATACCACTCTTTTTGATCATATCTCCTTTCCAGAGCACTTGTTAGACTTGGTTTTATGATTTCAAGATTTCATTCCCTTTCCTGAAAAGAAAATCCTTCCTTTTCAGCCAAGGGACTGCATTTTTTTATTGCAGTTAGGATTAAACTGGAAAGCTTTGCTCCTATTCCAGGCAATTCTTGTCATCTGATTCACTATCATTGTTTTCACATGGTTTTAAAAGTTTTTGCTTTTTTTTTATCATGTTTTGTTTCTTCAGATTGCTCTCCCGTGTCTGTATTTACATTTCTTCTCACGTTTAGAGATTGGATTTGGAGTAATTTGAGCAAGTTATGGTCTTTGTCACTGGCCCTCATTTCATCTTAGTCCTCTTGGCTGTGATCCCACCATTTCCGAAATTTCTGGAGTTTGCCCATTCCTCTCTTTTTAATCATATCTCCTTTCCAGAGCACTTGTTAGACTTGGTTTTCTGATATCAAGATTTCATTTCCTTCCCTGAAAAGCAAAGCCTTCCTTTCAGCAAAGGTAATGAAATCTTGCAATTTCAATGAGGATTAAACCAGAAAGCTTTGATCCATTTCCCTTCAGTTTTTTTTCATCCCATTCACTATCATTGTTTTCACATGGTTTTCAAAAATTTTTAGAGTTTTATATTTACATTTAGTTTCTTCTTCAGATTGCTCTCCTGTCTCTGAATTTACATTTCTTCATGTGTTTAAGGATTGGATTTGGAGTAATTTGAGCAAGTTATGGTCTCTTTCGCTAGCCCTCATTTCATCTCAGTGCTCTTGCTTGTGATCCCTCCATTTCTATAATTTCTGGAGTTTTACCATTCTACTCTTTTTGATCATATATCTCCTTTTCAGAGCACTTGTTAGTGTTGGTTTTCTGATTTCAAGATTTCATTCCCATTCCTGAAAAAAAAACCTTCCTCAGAGGGAACGGAATGAAATCTTGGAATTTCAATGAGGATTAACCTGGAAAGCTTTGTCCATTTGCCTGCACTTCTTGTCATCCCATTCACTATCATTGTTTTAGATGGTTTTGAAAATTATTGGGTTTTTTTTTTTTCACATTTTGTTTCTTCAGATTGCTCTCCTGTCTCTGAATTTACATTTCTTCCTATGTTTAAGGATTGAATTTGGAGTAATTTGAGCAATATATGGTCTTTTTCACTGGCCCTCATTTCTTCTCAGTCCTCTTGGCTGTGATCCCTCCATTTCCAAAATTTCTGCATTTCTTTCCATTCCACTATTTTTTATCATATCTCCTTTCCAGAGCACTTGTTAAACTTGATTTTCTGATTTCAAGATTTTATTTCCATTCCTGAAAAGAAAAGCCTTCCTTTCAGCAAAGCGAATGAAATCTTGTGATTTCAATGAGGATTAAACTGGAAAGCTTTGCTCCATTTCCCTGCACTTCTTGTCATCCCATTCACTGTCATTGTTTTCACATGGTTTTGAAAATTTTTGGGTTTTTTTTTCATATTTTGTTTTTTCAGATTGCTCTCCTGTCTCTGAATTTACATTTCGTTCTGCGTTTAAGGATTGTATTTGGAGTAATTTGGGCACGTTATGGCTTTTTTCATTGGCCCTCATTTAATCTTAGCCCTCTTGGCTGTGACCCCGCCATTTCCATAATTTGTGGAGGTGGTTTCACAGTCGCTAAATTTTGGTTTTGGTACTTACTCTTTTGGTGAGAGAGAGACAAGGAGAAAAAGAAAGTTTGTATTTTTACAAAACAACATAAAGAGACAAAACTTGTAATTTTCAGTCTGTTTCACTATCTGATAATAGTCTTTCATCAATTCATTAGGGCAAGAGTATCCTTTTGAGTCATGGATCCCACTGACAATTTAGAACAGTTCTCTTGTGGGTTTTAAACTGTCACCAAAACAACTGCCCAGTGAAACCTGCTTTTGTGACCCTCCCAAGAGCAGTTTCCCAAGCTGCTTATGGGTCATAGGCCTTAGACTTTTGCATACTGGGGTGTCACTTTTTAAAGATAAATAACTCTAAAGCAAAGGATTCTTCACTTCAAGGTACAGAGAGATCTTCTCTCTTCTTCACTGGCGCAGGGGGCTTCTTATCTTTATCTCTGTTCAAGCATCTTATAGGATATTACTTAGTTAATCACAAACACCTTTGCTTGAATCTACATGCAAAACAATCACCTCCCTAAATGCATATCTTTCCCACGATTTACAGGAATAATTTAAATATAGAGTTCATTTCCATGGCTCAAGTAAGAATAGAACAACCAACTCTTCAACCCTCTGTCCCAATAGTCTTCACTCTTGCTACTGACTTCATGCTGTTGTTCTTTATGTTCACTCTGCCCTTCTTTGCACTCTCAGAGAAGGGCCAAGCTCTGGAAGCTTCATGTTGCTAAGAAAGAGTTAAATCTGCTCAGAGTTTTTGTCTTTCACTCTCTGTAGCTCGTAGTGTTAGTTGTTCAAGGCCGAGCTGATAAGAAAAAACTCACGCAGAAACATTAGAAATTGGAGCATCCGGGCAGTCTAGGAAAAAACTCAAGCAAGATCATAAATGCCTTCTCAGCCCACCCCTCAGTGCAAATTGGGGTAGCCTCGGCCCAGACAGTGCTCATAGCTCCCATCAGGGCCCAGCAGAGATCCCTCTCTGCTGTAAGGAGACATGAAGAAAGCGGCTGCCACAAGACAGCAACTTCTCCTTTCCCCTCCCTTCACCCAGGAGCCGATGGAATCCGGCCAGGCCTCATGCCAGCTTCCCCCCCCCGCAAAAATGAGGGAGCAGCAGGCCCAGCTCGATGTTACCTGTCTCTCTCTGGCCAAAGGGAGAAGGAAAAAACCCCACCTACAAGAAATCAAGGGGTTTTATATGGTACTTCCCAAAGTCACAGCTAACAATTTCAGTGGTCAGACCAGATGTCAATATTCTAACTAACTTTTTAATAGGTCTCTATCTCTTCTAAAGCAATTCCCAGGTCCTGACCTGGAGAATTATTTTACATTCTTTTATAACTAAAAACTAAACTGTACTAACCCATGACAATTTTGTTCCTGCAGATTGCTCTTATGTCTCTGAATTTATATTTCTTCCTGCGTTTAGGGATTGGATTTGCAGTAATTTGAGCAAGTTTTGGTCTTTTTAACTGGCCCTCATTTCATCTCAGTCCTCTTGGCTGTGATCCCTCCATTACCAAAATTTCTGGAGTTTTTCCATTCCACTCTTTTTGATCATACCTCCTTTCCAGAGCTCTCTTTAGACTTGGTTTTCTGATTTCAAAATTTCATTCCCATTCCTGAAAAGAAAATCATTCCGTACCGGGAAAGGAATGAAATCTTGTAATTTCAATGAGGATTAAACTGGAAAGCTTTGATCCATTTCCCAGCAATTCTTGTCATCCCATTCACTATCATTGTTTTCACATGGTTTTGAAATTTTCCCTTTTTCCCTTTCCCTTGTTTTTGTTTTCACATTTTGTTTCTTCAGATTGCTCTCCTGCGTCGGAATTTACATTTCGTCCCGCATTTAAAGATTGGATTTGGAATAATTAAGAAAGTTATGGTCTTTCTCACTGGCCCTCATTTCATCTCAGTCCTCTTGGCTGTGATCCCTCCATTTCCAAAACTTCTGCATTTCTTTCCATTCCACTCTTTTTGATCATATCTCCTTTCCAGACCACTTGTTAGACTTGGTTGTCTGGTTTCAAGATTTCTTTCCCATTCCTGCAAAGAAAAACCTTCCTTATAGGGAAGAGAATGTATTTTGCGAATTCACTGAGGATTAAACTGGCACGCCTTGCTCCATTTCCCTGCACTTCCCGTCATCCCATTCACTATCATTGTTTTCTCATGGGTTTGAAAATGATTGCTTTTTTTTTTTAACATTTTGTTTCTTCAGATTGCACTCCTTTCTCTGAATTTACATTCCTTCCCGCATTTAAGGATTGGATTTGGAGTAATTTGAGCAACTTATGTTCTTTCTCACTGGCCCTCATTTCATCTCAGTCCTCTTGGGTGTGATCCCTCCATTTTCAGACCTTCTGCATTTCATTCCATTCCAACCTTTCTGATCATATCTCCTTTCCAGAGCACTTGCTAGACTTGGTTATCTGATTTTAAGATTCCTTTCCGTTTCCTGAAAAGAAAAGCCTTCCTTATAGAGAAGGGAATGAAATCTTGCGATTTCCATGAGGATTAAACTGGAAAGCTTTGTTCCATTTCCCTGCACTTCTTGTCATCCCATTCACTATCATTGTTTTCACATGGTTTTGAAAATTTTGGGTTTTTTATTTACATTTTGTTTCTTCAGAATGCTCTCCTGTGTCTGAATTTACATTTCTTCCCGCGTTTAAGGATTGGATTTGGAGTAATTTGAGCAAGTTATGGTCTTTCTCACTGGCCCTCATTTCAGCTCAGTCCTCTTGGCTGTGATCCCTCCATTTCCAAAACTTCTGCATTTCTTTCCATTCCATTCTTTTTGATCATATCTCCTTTCCAGAGCACTTGTTAGACTTGGTTTTCTGGTTTCAAGATTTCTTTCGCATTCCAGAATTGACAAGCCTTCCTTATAGGGAAGAGAATGTATTTTGCGAATTCAATGAGGATTAAACAGGCAAGCTTTGCTCCATTTCCCTGCACTTCTTTTCATCCCATTCACTATCATTGTTTCTCAAGGTTTTGAAAATGATTGATTTTTTTTTTTTAGCATTTTGTTTCTTCAGATTGCACTCCTGTCTCTCAATTTACATTTCTTCCAGCGTTTAAGGATTTGATTTGGAGTAATTTGAGGAAGTTATGATTTTTTTCACTGGCCCTCATTTCATGTGTCCTCCTGTCTGTAATCCCTCCATTTCTAAAATTTCTGGAGTTTTTCCATTCCAGTCTTTTTGATCATATCTCCTTTCCAGAGCACTTGTTAGACGTGGTATTCTGATTTCAAGATTTCATTCCCATTCCTGCAAAGAAAAGCCTTCCTTAAAGGGAAGGGAATGAAATCTTGCGATTTCAATGAGGATTAAGCTGGCAAGCTTTACTCTATTTTCCTGTACTTCTTGTCATCACATTCACTGTCATTGTTTTCTCATTGTTTTTTAAATTTTTGGGGTTTTTTTTTACATTTTTTTCCTTCAGATTGCTCTCCTGTTGCAGAATTTACATTTCTTCCCGCGTTTAAGGATTGGATTTGAAGTAATTCGAGCAAGTTATGGTCTTTCTCACTGGCCCTCATTTCATCTCAGTCCTCTTGGCTGTGATCCCTCCATTTCCATAATTTCTGGTGTTTTTCCATTCCACTCTTTTTGATCATATCTCTTTTCCAGAGCACTTGTTAGACTTGGTTTTCTGATTTCACGATTTCATTCCTTTTTCCTGTAAAGACAATCCTTCCTTTCCGCAAAGGGAATGGAATCTTGCAATTTCAGTGAGTATTAAAATGGAAAGCTTTGCTCTATTTTCTCAGAAATTCTTGTCATCACATTTACTATCATTGTTTTCACATGGTTTTGAAATATTTTGGGTTTTTTATTTACATTTTGATGCTTCAGATTGCTCTCCTGTCTCAGAATTTAAGTTTCTTCCCGCGTTTAAGGATTGGATTTGGAGTAATTAGAGCAAGGTATGGTCTTTTCCACTGGCATTCATTTCATCTCAGTCCTCTTGTCTGTGATCCCTCCATTTCCATAATTTCTGGAGTTTTTCCATTCCACTCTTTTTGATCATATCTCCTTTTCAGAGCACTTGTTAGACTTGGTTTTCTGATTTCAAGATTTCATTCCCATTCCTGAAAAGAACAGCCTTCCTTTCAGGAAATAGAATGAAATCTTGCCATTTCCATGAGAACTAACCTGGAAAGCTTTGCTCCATTTCCCTGCAGTTCTTGTCATCCCATTCACTATCATTGTTTTCATATGGTTTTGAAATATAGCCTTTTTTCCTTTTTCCATTATTTATAATCTTTTTTTTTTGGGTCAGATTGCTCTCTTGTCTCTGAATTTACATTCATTCCCACGGTTAAAGATTGGATTTGGAGTAATTTGAGCAAGTTATTGTGACCGACACACACAAAGCAGTCACACGCCGTCAAGATATTTTGCAAAGCAGAGGTTCTTCCAATCGCAGCTCCTGCTGAGAGACCAGAGAGAGGAGGATGAGAGCCCCTTTGTTTATTCTTTACTTTTTATACATTTGTGGTTTTAGCAGTAGATTGGCTTTTTGGGGTTTCCACCCCTCAGCCTCAGTGGCCAGACCAACTGTCAGTTACAGTTGTTTTCAGGTTAGAAATATGCAAACCAAGGACAGAGAATGAAAAACGAAGGATTTGTTTATGTTACATCTGTGGGAAAGGCAGAAAACTCCTCTTATATTGTACAGTAACTAAAAAATCTGACTCCATTATGAAATTCAAAAGGCTAAATAAAAACAACTCAGAAAAACCAGGGTAACAAGTTATGGTCTTTTTCACTGGCCCTCATTTCATATCGGTCCTCTTGGCTGTGATCCCTCCATTTCCAAATTTTCTGCTTTTTTTTCCATTGCACTCTTTTCGATCATATCACCTTTCCAGAGCACTTGTTAGACTTGGTTTTCTGATTTCAAAATTTCATTCCCCTTCCTGAAAAGGAAAGACTTTGTTTCAGCAAAGGGAATGAAATAGTGTGATTTCAATGATGATTAAACCGGAAAGCTTTGCTTCATTTCCCAGCAATTCTTGTCATCCCATTTACTATCATTGTTTTCACATGGTTTTGTAATTTTCCCTGTTTCCTTTTCCCTTTTTTTTTTTTTTTTTTTCACATTTTGTTTCTTTAGATTGCTCTCCTGTCTCTGAATTTACATTTCTTCCCACGTTTAAGGATTGGATTTGGAGTAATGTGTGCAAGATATGGTCTTTTTAACTGGCCCTCATTTCATCTCAATCCTCTTGGCGGTGATCCTTCCATTTCCAAAATTTCTGAAGTTTTTCCATGTCGGGGAGCTTCCCCAACATTCAGGTGGTTTCAGGGTCTTTTCCCCCCCTGCACTGCTCTGAGCCAAGGCGAAGGAAGAGACGGAGTCTTCAGGTTTAGTTGTTTCAAGGTTGCATTTTTCATTTATTGTTTCTTATCTTACATGATGTTTGCAGCTGCATGGACTTCTCATGTCTCCCCCCAAGCTGGGCTGTCCTTAATCTTTTATACTAATTACTACATGCTCGTTATTTACTATTTCTTACCAATGTCTATCACTATTAGTAAAATGTTCATCTATACACTGACTCAATCCTCACTAACTTCTTTGTGCCAACGTCATAGCAGAAATGGAGTGAGGGAAGGAGAAGGAAGAAGGAGACAACGCCCCAGATTCTCCATTTTGTCCTCATTCACTCCAATGGTTTGAACCTAAAATTACTATTTTTTTTCACTGTATGACAGACTAAACTACTATTTTTTCACACTCCCGTGGCCTGCAAATCCTCTCTCAGTTTAGGAAGTTTTTCCCATGGACTGAGATCAAAGCCAGTGTCTCTCAGCTCTTGCCTGGGGTCTCAGAGCCCCCTGCCCAGGTCCCTGACTCTCCAGGGCAGCCAAAGGAATGCCCTGGACTCCAACATCTCCCCTTCCTGTTTGAATTAAAAAGACTTCCTTGGCTACTCTGTCTATGGCTCGCTGTATACATAGAAACAAACACGGCAAAATCATGAGGAGGATTACAAGCCCTACTAAAATATATATAACTATTTTAAAAAGTTTCTTCCACAGTGGTGAAGGGTCAAACAAATTGAACAAATCATCTATCTATGACGCAGTTACTTTTCTAAGCTTGTTCACACTTTCCTGCAATTGCTTGACATTTTCATGAATGGATTTGGAATGATCTGACAAATTTATGCAGCACATTCCCTTAAATTCTTCACACCCATGCTCGTGGGTCAGCAAAAGATAGTCAATCGCTGCTTTGTTTTGAAGAGTTGTTCGTCTTACACTGTCAATGTCTAACAACAGGTCACTCAGTGCAAGAGAGACAGCTCGGGCATGTTTGCTCAGCCAACAACTCACATGATGCAATTGTATCAAGGCTGCTCCTGATGCTACCTGTGGGTAAAAAATTGCAACTGCAATTCTCTGAGCCTTGCTCCATGTGTGAACCTCATTATCACAATTTGGATCATACATTGGAACAGATTTTTTCACTCTCTGTTTTAGTTCTCTCATCAGTGTCATGTCGGATGTTAGCAATGAAAGCATTCTAATGCTGCACGGACTACCTGTGGCATTTGCAGGAATTGCGGGCTAAATTTTGTTCCCACAAATGAAAATGTTTCCCCTTGGTAACTGAGCTGGAACATGATTGGATGTTTTTTCATCATCTTAGTGTAATTACACCAAGATGATGAATTTCTGTAAAAATTGAGGTTTGGAGTGACGTGTATAGTTTTATTTTTTGCCACTCCAGAAAAGCCGAATTTCACACAGAATTGCATTGGAACTGATCTGAGAATTTCCAGTTCTTGGGGTTTAAAAGGAGCAACAGGAAGGAATTTCACCTAAACATCCCATTGGTCTACTGGATTTACAATGGACTTTGAAATTTCTGGAGGGATGTTTTTTGGAATCGGCCATTAGCTCACTGGCAATCCTACTAAACATTTTGAGAAAGGTTTTCTTGGTCTTGAGTGTGTCAGGCAGATGGTATCCAAACCTGATGCATTGGCTAGAGTTTCCCAAACATTCTCTTTTGGTTGAGCCATGGGCAAAACTGCCGCATTGCTCAAGGCAACCAAGGAGAGAATGAGGCACAAGGATAGTTCTTTCATTTTCAATGACCTTCTTCCCATGGGAATCCCTAAAACTGCAACACCACCCAAGCCATAAAGAACTTAAGTCCTAGAGTCTTTTTTGCACATAGAACGAAGGGATGTCTGCTGTCTTGACACTGGCTCACGTCTGCGTGCCTACTTCTTTTCTTCCGGTCTTGGGGTCCGTCTCTGTTTGCGTCTGGACTCGGTACGGTTTCACGTGTCTTGCTGCCAGCTACTTTGGCTTAACTGCTGTGGAGACACAAGCAAATTCCTTGCCTTAAGTTATCAATTTGAATGGCCATTCGATTTGACCTGTTTCTGGGTTTCTGACCAAAACCAAAGGGTTTTCCTTCAGTTTTGCTCTCGTGCTGTTTGAAAAATGCTTTATGATTGGTGGAGTTGGCTCTGTAAAAGAGCCATTGAGAAAATTCAACACATACAAGGCTTTATTTAAGCGCATGTATGGTGTTGCATCTGCTTCTCCTCTTTTTTGTCTGTCCAAAAGGGATTTCAATGTTTGATGTGTTCTTTCAATGATTGCTTGACTTGTTGGAGAGTGTGGGATACTAAAGGTATGATGGACACCCCACCTCTTCAGGAATTTGTCAAGCACTTTCCCTACGTATGTTGGTCCATTATCTGTTTTGATTTCTTGCGGCACACCTAAAGATGCAAATGCTTGCAAGAAATGTCGACAAGCATGTTGTGCTGTCTCACTTGTGTGCAAAGATGCGAAGACTGCACCTGAAAATGTGTCAACTGAAACATGAACATTTTTGAGTTTCCTAAAAGAAGGATATTTTGTGACATCAGTTTGCCGTAACTGCAAACTGTGCAATCCTCTTGGACTGACTGCTCTCATTGATGCAGGAGGCTGCACAAGCTGGAAATCTGGGCAAGCACTAATGATTTCTTTTGCTTGACTTTTGGAAATGTGAAAGCCTTCCATTAGTGCTTGAGCATTCTGATGAAAGCATGTATGACTCAATTTTGCCTGTTCAAAAATGTTCGGTAAAGTCCTTGAAATCGGCATGGTCAATTTGTCTGCGTGTGCATTGCCTTCTGCTAAAAACCTGGAAGGGATGAATGTGCTCTGATGTGAGAGACAAAGTATTTATGTTTTCTGTTTTGCAACAATGTCCTCATGCACAGCAAATATGAATACAAACTTTCATTGTCAACTTCTCTCAAAAGTGAACCCTCAAGCCTCTTGACTACATTAGCTACATAAGCTGAGTCTGTGATCAAGTTAAAAGGTTGCTGGAACAGCTTAAAAGTTCTGACCACTGCTGCTAATTCCACTGTTTGTGGTGAACCTTGTACTATTCTTATATCTGATTTCCATTCCCCCGTGATGTCATCCTGCTATGTACTTACTGATTTGTGAGTCTTTCCTGAGCTGTCAGTAAAAACTGTTATTGCATCCAACGGCACCTCACTTGTTTTCGGTTTTTCTCTGAAATTTATTTTTGCTTTCAACAGCTTGTGACTTGGGAAATGAATAGTACAAACACTTGAGTAATCTAGCAATGCAATCTGCAAATGCTCTGATTTTTGCAAAGCCTTATCAAAATAATCTTTTTTCAGAGGCAGGTAAATTGTTGTAAAATCTTTGCCTGCTATTGTTTGCAGCCTGGTCTTAGCTTTGATGATGATCTGAGCTATCATTTCTAGACTTGAGAGGATCGTCTTCGGAGACTTGTAAGATAAAAAAATCTACTCTAAAAATTAACAATGGGTCTTTCTGCGATGAATCCCACTGAAAAATCAACCCATACAACTGTATTTTTCCCCCAACACTGCAAGAAATAAAGGTAAAGATGTTACAAAGCGATGTGCCTGTCTCTGCTGGAGGGCTCTAGCAATTTTCTCAAGGGCCTCCCGAGCCTCAGGGGTGAGGCTCCTGGGAGATTTGATGTTACTGTCCCCTTTCAAGAGATTGAACAATGGCGCAAGTTCATCATTTGTGATCTCTAAGATGGATCTCATTCAGTTGATCTCCCCCAAAAGTTGTTGCAAATCCTGTAAGTTGTTAACTTCTGTTTTAATTTCAATTTTCTGTGGTTTCACTGTTTGTTCAGTGATTTTCCATCTTAAGTATTTCTAAAGTGCAATTTCCTGAATTTTTGAAGTTGAAATTTCCAAACCTGCATGTTGCACCTCTGTGATCACACAGTCACGAGCTCTCTGCAATTCCTGTTGTGTCGGTGCTGCAATGAGCAGATCATCCATATAATGAATGATTTTTGCTCCTGGATGTTTCTCTCGAGCTGGAGACAGTGCCCGTGCAACAAACCATTGGCAGGTGGTCGGCGAGTTCCGGAGTCCTTGAGGAAGAACAACTTAATGGTATCTCTGCAGAGGCTCCTCCCTGTTGACACTTGGGATGGAAAAGGCAAATCGAGGAGCATCATCTGGATGAAGTGGAATGTTGAAAAAACAGTCTTTGAGATCAATGATCACAAGTGGCCAATCTCTCGGAATCATTGAGAGAGATGGAAGCCCCAGCTGAAGTGGTCCCATTTCCTCAATGACTTCATTGATTTTTCTGAGATCATGAAGCAATCTCCATGATCCAGAGGCTTTCTTGCGAATGACAAACACTGGGGAATTCCAGGGACTGTTTGTCGGTACAATGTGTCCTTTTTCTAATTGTTCCTTGACTAAATTTTTGAGAGCACTCAATTATTTTCTTTCGAGTGGCCAGTGATCCACCCAGACAGGATTGACTGTTTTCTAGGTCAATTTCAAAGTGGTGAGTGCCACAGTGGCCCCCACTAAAAATCTACTTCCAACCTCACGCCCCATTGCACTAAAATGTCCCTTCCTCACACTGTGATGGGTCTTTGCACAACAAATGGGCGAATGATTGCAGTCTTACCTCCTGGCCCTGAGACAACAACTGCATTTTCACTCTGCAGACATAAGGTGTTCCCCGCTATGCCTGAAAGAGGACTCAAGGGAGCAATTAAGTTCCAAGTCTTGGGCCAAAAAAGATATGAAATTACCGTGATGTCTGCCCCTGTGTCGAGCATCCCTTTGACTGCAATTGTCTTGTCACCTTGGGTCAATTCACAGACGAGAATTGGTCTGTCTCGGCCTATGTGTTTCACCCAGGAGGCATGAACCCCCATGTGCTCACCTGAAGGAGGATCTTGTTCCCGGAGCACTGGCAAGACGTGTTCTGCTGCATGGGGTGGCAATGCAATTGCCCTGGCAATCGAGGTGTTTGGAGGAATGATCAATGGTGGCTGATGAGGCTTCGCTAAAACAGTCAATTCATCATTGCGATCTGCTGAAATGACAGAAGGGTAAATAACAAGTCCTAAAACACTGCTTCTGTCCTTACCTATAATTAGAAAGTCCTGTCTCATCCACGAGGATCCAGTGACACCAGCGGGTATCACTGCATAATTGTCATCCAAAAAACCTATCACTTTGGAAGTTGCCAAGTCACATTGCGTCCCTGGCGGGAGTAATTGTGGATCACTGGGGATCCTACAAATTGTCCTGCTGAGGGCGCTGGATTGTTGTTCCCTGATGATTGTCCCCCTTGTGGAGCCTGCTCTTGAGTCATCGCCATCACTTGTGTCGTCGCGGGTTGACGATTCGCGCTCTTTCTGGAGTTTCCCGACTGAGTTCTTCTACTCGCATTGTTTCTTGCAGGGAGATAATTCCCTCTCCCGTATGTCAGACAATGATCTGTTGAATTTGCATTGTTTGTAACTTGTGGGCAATCCTTCTTGAAATGCCTTGATCTGCCACACTTGTAACACTGTCTTTGTTGAAAATTTGCAAATGCGTCTTTGACAGCTTTTTCTGCTTGATCTCCCAAAATTGCTGCAACGTGCTGTGGTGTCCCCACCTTGCTGCATGCCTCTAGAATTTCTGCCATGGTGGGTTGGCCTGGCATTGCACTGATGACGCGCTTGCATTTTGGGTTGGCATTTGCAAATGCAAGACACCGAATCAAATGTGACTTTACTGCTTCATCTGTAACTTGCTTGTCCACTGCTTGTGTGAGACCATCAATGAATGAACTGAAGGGTTCTGAAGGACCTTGTTTCACCTCTGTAAAAATACTTTCTGTGACTCTTGCTGGTGAAACTTGCCCTATTGCCTTTCTGGCTGCATCCTTGATGTCTGTCAACACATCTCGAGGAAGAAACCTGGCTTGACGAGCTGCACTGTCAAGTGGTGGATCACCGGCCAATTGTGCCACGGTGAAGCCTGCATTTACTCCACTTTGGTATTTGATTCTGTAATCATTTAAAATTTTTCTCCATTTTGCTTCCCAAACGATGAATTGTGCGTCACTCAGGATCAGTGAAGCAAGAGATCGGAGGTCATATGGTGTTAAATCATATATATTAAATGTCCCTTTTAAAAGTTGTTTGAAGCATGGAGACCCCAATCCATTATCATGAACGGCTTTCATCAGATCTTTGACAACTTCATGATCCAACCTTTCCTATCTTGGGTTTGCATCCTGTGCATCATATGTCACTGGCATAGCCATGCCCTTTGGACCCATTGAAAGTGTATCCCCTTTCAATGCATATTTCTTTATGTCTGTCTAGTCTGTTGGACGGAATTCTGGCTTGGCAGAAGCTTGTGCGGTATCTGCCACTAAAATTGTCTCCTTTGCTGCTTCATCTCTCCCTGAACCTACTTGTTTTGCAGGCTTCACCTCATCTGGTTTTGTTTCTTTCTCTGTTTCCCTTCGTCCATCAGGGACACCAGATGTCAGGGAGCTTCCCCAACATTCAGGTGGTTTCAGGGTCTTTTTCCCCCCTGCACAGCTCTGAGCCAAGCCGAAGAAAGAGATGGAGTCTTCAGGTTTAGTTTTTTCAAGGTTGCATTTTTTGTTTATTGTTTCTTATCTTACATGATGTTTGCAGCTGCATGGACTTGTCACGTCTCCCCCCGAGCTGGGCTGTCCTTAATCTTTTATACTAATTACTACATGTTCGTTATTTACTATTTCTTACCAATGTCTATCACTATTACGAAAAAAGTCATCTATATACTGACCCAATCCTCACTAACTACATTGTGCTAACGTCATAGCAGAAATGGAGTGAGGGAAGGAGAAGGAAGAAGGAGACAACGCCCCAGATTCTCCATTTTGTCCCCTTTCACTCCAATGCGATGAACCGAAAATTACTATTTTTTTTCACTGTATGACAGACTAAACTACTATTTTTTCACACTCCGGTAGCCTGCAAATCCTCTCTCAGTTTAGGAAGCTTTTCCCGTAGACAGAGATCAACGCCAGTGTCTCTCTGAGCTCTGGGCTAAGGACGCAGAGCCCCATGCCCAGGTCCCTGACTCTCCCGGGTAGCCAAAATAATGCCCTAGAGTACAACATTTCCATTCCACTCTTTTTGATCATATCACTTTTACAGAGCACTTGTGAGACTTGGTTTTCTGAGTTCGAGATTTCATTCTAATTCCTGAAAAGAAAAGCCTTCCCATCAGGAAACTGAACGAAATCTTGTGATTTCAATGAGGATTAAACTGGAAAGCTTTGCTCCATTTCCCTGCACTTCATGTCATCCCATTCACTATCATTGTTTTCACATAGTTTTGAAAATTTTTGGGTTTTTTTTTCACATTTTGTTTCTTCAGATTGCTCTCCTGTCTCTGAATTTACATTTCTTCCTTCGTTTAAGGATTGGATTTGAAGTAATTTGAGCAAGTTATGGTCTTTTTCACTGGCCCTCATTTCATCTCTGTCCTCTTGACTGTGATCCCTCCATTTCCAAACTTACTGGAGTTTTTCCATTCCACTCTTTTTGATCATATCTCCTTTCCAGAGCACTTGTTAGAATTGGTTCTGTGAGTCCAAGATATCATTCCCTTTCCGGAAAAGAAAAGCCTTCCTTACCGGGAAAGGAATGAAATCTTGCAATTCCAATGAGGATTAAACTGGAAAGCTTTGCCCCATTTCCCTGCACTTCTTATAATCACATTCACTATCATCGCTTTTACATAGTTTTGAAAATTTCTACTTTTTTTTTTTTCAAATTTTGTTTCTTCAGATTGCTCTCCTGTCTCTGAATTAGCATTCATTCCCGTGTTTAAGGATTAGATTTGGAGTACTTTGAGCAAGTTATGGTCTTTTCACTAACTTACATTTCATCTCAGTCGTCTAGGCTGTGGTCCCTCCATTTCCAAAATTTCTGCATTTCCTTCCATTCCACTCTTTTTGATCATATCTCCTTTCCAGAGCACTTGTTAGACTTGGTTATCTGATTTCAAAATTTCATTCCGTTTCCTGAAAAGAAAAGCATTCTTTAGAGGGAAAGTAATGACATCTTGCGATTTCAATGAGGATTAAACTGGAAAGCTTTGCTCCGTTTCCCAGCAATTCTTGTCATCCCATTCACTATCATTGTTTTCACACGGTTTGGAAAATTTTTGGGCTTTTTTATTTACATTTTGTTTCTTCAGATTGCTCACCGGTCTCAGAACTTACATTTCTTTCACGCGTTTAAAGACTGGATTTGGAGTGATTTTAGCCACTTATGGTCTTTTCCACTGGCCCTCATTTCATCTCAGTCCTCTTGGCTGTGATTCCACCATTTCCAAAATTTCTGCTTTTCTTTCCTTTCCACTCTTTTTGATCATATCGCCTTTCCAGAGCACTTGTTAGACTTGGTTTTCTGGTTTCACGATTTCATTTCTTTTTCCTGAAAATAGAATCCTTCCTTTCCGGAAAGGGAATGAAATCTTGCTATTTCAATGAGGATTAAACTGGAAAGCTTTGCTCTATTTCCCGGCAATTCTTGTCATCTCATTTTAAATCATGGTTTTCACATGGTTTTGAAAATTCTTGGAATTTTTTATTTACATTTTGTTTCTTCAAATTACTTTCCTGTCTCTAAATTTAGTTTCTTCCCACGTATAAGGATTGGATTTGGAGTAACTTGAGCAAGTTATGGGCTTTTTCACTGGCCCAAATTTCATCTCCATCCTCTTGGCTGTGATCCCTCCATTTCCAAAATTTCTGCAATTTTTCCATTCCACTCTTTTTCATCACATCTCCTTTCCAGTGCAGTTGTTATACTTGGTTCTGTGAGTAAAAAATTTCATTCCCATTCCTGAAAAGAAAAGCCTTCCTTTAGGGAAAGGAACTGAAATCTGGCACTTTCAATGTGGATTAAACTGGCAAGCTTTGCTCCATTTCCCTGCACTTCTTGTCATCCCATTCACTATCATTGTTTTTACATGATTTTGAAATTTTCCCGTTTTCCTTTTCCCTTTTTTTTTTTTTTTTTTTTTCACGGTTTATTTGTTCAGATTGCTCTCCAGTCTCTGAATTTCTCTTTCTTCTTGCATTTAAGGATTGGATTTGGAGTAATTTAAGCAAGTTATGGTCTTTTTCCCTGGCCCTCATTTGATCTCAGTCCTCTTGGCTGTGATCCCTCCATTTCCATAATTTCTGGATTCTTTTCCATTCCACTCTTTTTGATCATATCTCATTTCCAGAGCACTTGTTCGACTTGGTTTTCTGATTTAAACTTTTCATTCCAATTTCAGAAGAGAAAAGCCTTCCTTTCAGCAAAGGGAATGAAATCTTGCAATTTCAATGAGGATTAAACCGGAAAGCATTGCCCCATTTTCCTTCACTTCTCATCATCCAATTCACTATCATTGTTTTTACATGGTTTTGAAAATTTTGGGGTTTTTTTTTTTTTTTACATTTTATTTCTCCATCTTGCTCTCCTATCTCTGAATTTACATTTCTTCCCATGTTTAATTGTATTATTTGGAGTAATTTGAGCAAGATATGGTCTTTTTCACTGGCCCTCATTTCATCTCGGTCCTCTTTGCTCTGATCCCTCCATTTCCAAAATTTCTGCATTTCCTTCCATTCCACTCCTTTTGATTATATCTCCTTTCCAGAGCACTCTTTAGACTTGGTTTTCTGATTTAAAGATTTCATTCCCATTCCTGAAAAGAAAACCCTTCCTTTAAGGAAAGGAGTTGAAATCTTGCAATTTAAATGAGGATTAAACTGGAAAGCTTTGCTCATTTTCCCTGCACTTCTTGTCATCCCATTCACTATATTTGTTTTCACATGGTTTTGATAGTTTTTGGTTTTATTTTTCACGTTTTGTTTCTACAGATCGCTCTACTGTCGCAGAATTTACATTTCTTCCTATGTTTAAGAATTGAATTTGGAGTAATTTGAGCAATATATGGTCTTTTTCAAAGGCCCTCATTTCTTCTCAGTCCTCTTGGCTGTGATCCCTCCATTTCCATAATTTCTGCATTTCTTTCCATTCCACTATTTTTTATCATATCTCCTTTCCAGAGCACTTGTTAGACTTGGTTTTCTGATTTCAAGATTTCATTCCCTTTCCTGAAAAGAAAAGCCTTCCTTTCAGCAAATTGAATGAAATCTTACGATTTCAATCAGGATTAAACTGGAAAGCTTTGGTCTATTTCCCGGCAATTCTTTGTCGTCCCATTCACTATCATTGTTTTCACATGGTTTTGAAAATTTTTGGGCTTTTTATTTACATTTTTTTTTTCAGATTTGTCGATGGTTAAGTTTTCCTGTAGAATTTTTCCCCACCCATGAGTTGCTAGGAGACTTTAAGTACTGATAGTTAAGGGGTGCTTAACCTGACAAAGGATCACTTGGTTTTGGGGGAGGGAGGAGGCTTCCGGGAGCAGAGGGTGGAGGTCTCACTGCTCTCGGTTTTCCCTGGGAGGACGGTCGGGCTACCGAGTCGCTGCCTGGAGTCCACAGCTAACGGAGTAGTCTGGTCCTGGGAATTCTATCATCTGTTGGAGCGCCCAGGAATTCGGAGTTTCTTCACTGCCCTGCTGGATTCTAGGTTAGCCCGAGTCCAGTCGCTGCGGGTTCTCTGGCACTGCCCACCTTGCCTGCCCGGGCACACCCTGCCTGCTGAGGCCAATCCACTGCTTCCAGCTTCCAGCCATCAGCACCGGAGCTTCCACCATTTCCCCTCGGGGTTCTTAGTTCTGTTTTACTGTTATTATAAGTGCTGTTGTTGTTTGTCTGTCCTGCTATATTTACTAGTAAAGGACTGTTATTCCTTCCCCATTGCTCTGACTGAAAAGTTTTTTTTAATCTTCCAAATTATAATAACACGGAGGGAAGGATGTGAATTCCTCATTTCTTAGAGAGGCCTGCCTCTCCTTAGCAGACACCTGTCTTTTTCAAACCAAGATATCTTGTAACATGAAAACAAAGCAAGCATACAGCAACCCACATGCTGTACTTTTTGCAAACATGGAAAACTGACACCCTAGCATCAGAATCTCAGAAATCACTAATAGAAGCAGAGAAATGCTGCATACATGCTGTACATGTTGCAAACATGGAAAACAGACACCCTGGCATCAGAATCTCAGAAATCACCGCTAGAAGGCTAGAAATGCTGCAGGAGCATGTTCGCTTCCTAGAACAAGTGAAAAACACACATATGCTGTCTGCATGTTTTATTTTCATGTTACAAGCTGTAAAGTTGAACAAGCTCTGCTTTGCGAGAACAGTGCGCACAGCTCTCGCTGTGTGTGCTTCTTTTCATCGGTTTGCCACTGTGCACAGCATATGTGTGTTTTTCACATGTTCTAGCAAGCAAAAATGCTCCTGCAGCATTTCTCTGCTTCTAGAGGTGATTTCTGAGATTCTGATGCCAGGGTGTCTGTTTTCCATGTTTGCAACAAGTACAACATGTATGCACCATTTCTCTCTATCTATCAGTGATTTCTAAGATTCTGATGCTAGGTTGTCTCTTTTCTATGTTTGCAAAAAGTACAGCATGTGGGTTGGTCTCTGCTTGCTTAGTTTTCATGTTACAAGCTGTATAGTTGAACAAGCTCTACTTTGCGAGAACAGTGTGCACAGCTCTCTCTGTGTATGCCTCTTTTCATCGGTTTGTACTGTGCACAGCATATGTGTGTTTTTCATCTGTTCTAGCAATCAAACATGCTCCTGCAGCATTTCTCTGCTTCTATCAGTGATTTCTGAGATTCTGATGCTAGGGTGTGTCTTTTCCATGTTTGCAACAAGTACAGCATGTATGCAGCATTTCTCTGTATCTGTCAGAGAAGACAGTGAATGGGATGACAAGAATTGCTGCGAAATGGAGCAAACCTCGCCAGTTTAATCCTCATTGAAATCGCAATATTTCATTCCCTTTTCCTGAAAGGAAGGCTTTTCTTTTCAGGAATGGGAATGCAATCTTGAACTCACAGAACCAAGTCTGACAAGCACTCTCAAAGGTGATATGATCAAAAAGATTAGAATGGAAAGAAATGCATAAATTTTGGAAATGGTGGGAGAGCAGCCAAGAGGACTGAGATGAAATGAGGGCCAGTGAAAAAGACCATAATTTACACAAATTACTCAAAATCCAATCTTTAAACACGAGATAAAATGTAAATTCCTAGACAGGAGAGCAAACTGAAAAAATAAAATGTGAAAAAAAACCCCAAAATTTTCAAAAACCTGCGAAAACAATGGTGCTTAATGGGAAGTCAAGAAGTGCAGGGAAATGGAGCAAGGCTTGCCAGTTTAGTCCTCATCGGAATTGAAAAATTTCATTCTATTTCCTGAAAGGAAGGCTTTTCTTTTCAGGAAATGGAAGGAAATCTTGAACTCACAGAACCAAGTCTAACAAGCACTCTGGAAAGGAGATATGACCAGAAAGAGTGGAATGGAAAACCTCCAGAAATTATGGAAATGGAGGGATCACAGCCAAGAGGGCTAAGATTAAATGAGGGCCAGTGAAAAAGGCCATAACTTGCCCTAATTTCTCCAAATCCAGTCTTTAAACGCGGGAAGAAATGTAAATTCAGAGACAGGAGAGCAATCTGAATAAACAAAATGTAAATAAAAAACTTAAAAATTTTCAAAACCATGTGAAAACTGTAATAGTGAATGGGATGACAAGAAGTGCAGGTAAATGGAGCAAAGCTTTCCAGTTTAATCCTCATTGAAATTGCAAGATTTCATTCCCTTTGCTGAAATGAAGGCTTTTCTTTTCAGGAATGGGAATGAAATCTTGAACACACAGAACCAAGCCTAACAGATCCTCTGGAAAGGAGATATGCTCAAAAAGAGTTGAATGGAAAAAAACTCCAGAAATTTTGGAAATGGAGAGATCACAGCCAAGAGGACTGAGATGAAATGAGGACCAGTGAAAAAGATCACAACTTGCTCAAATTACTCCAAATACAATCTTCAAACGCGGGAAGAAAAGTAAATTCTGAGAAAGGAGAG
>JANEHK010000150.1:25581-46254 GCA_025960845.1 Tachycineta bicolor | reverse complement strand
AGGAAAAATGTGTCTGGTTCTGTCCCCCACCGGGCAGGAGCTGACCCCCAGCTAGCTCGAGTCAACACAGACACAAAGTTTCCTGTTCGTTTCGGCTTCTCGGCTCAGCAGCCAGACCCAATGTATCGAGATAGTTAACAGCAGCAGAAGAGAAAAGGCTGGCTCTCAGCTTAGCAGGTTAAAAGATGTTTATTAGCAAAGAGCTCCGAGCTCCGAGGCGAGCGTCTGAGAGCTTCGAGTCTGAGAGCTGAGAGAGTTTCTTTCTCCCTCCTACCCCCTATAAGCGGGGGAGCGGTTCCACGGAGGATACAATAAGACAACAAATCAGGGGATATAAGGGGTAACAAGGTGTGCCCACCCCCAAGCCTTGGACCAACCACCTCCAGAGGAAAAGAATTTCCCTCAGGCTACCTATCACCTGAAGCCCTCTCCGTGAGATTTCACAATGCGGGAGGGACACCTGGAGTGATAGGCTGCCCCAGAGCAAGGGGGGGCAGAAGGGATGATACAAGTCATGTGAGGGTTGGGATGATTGACACAAAACACCTTATTATACAGACAACACACAAGGGATACAGAATTGGGGATACAGTGAAATGAACCATAAAATAAACTTCTTACAAAAACAAAAAAAACCAGTTCTGCACCACCACATCTCCCCCTTTTTTGTTTTAATAACAGGAGGAGGGCTGGAACAGAGGAGGATGATATTCGATGTCCGGGTAACTCTCGGCGAGCCGCTCTGGCTGAGTGGGCCACTCCATCTGAGGTTCCTTTTCTGGGTATTTCCTGTCTTCTGGGTCTTCCTCCAGTTCCTTGTCTTCCTCCCATCCAGGCACAGATGATACAGCAACTTGGTTCACAGAGGGGGCATGTGTGGTGCTAGAAATTAATCTACTTAACATTTTTTTGATGATGCCAAATCCAATTAAAATTAACAGAATAACAAACAAAAATAACAAAAGTGATTTGAAAATTGAACCCACCCAGCCCAAAATTCCCCAGTCCCCAAACAATCCATTCAGCCAGTCACCAGTCACTTTTTGATGTCATTCACCACATCCTGGATGCTCTGGCTGGCTTTGTGGCCTGCTCCATTGCCCTGGGGGCTTTGGACTGGGGCACCAACCATCCGGAGACAGGTGCGGCGAGACTGGCAAGCAGGAGGATGCTGGGGAGCAGGTGGAACTTCCTCAGCCCTGGGGACTGGAGCTGGACAGGTTCTGTCAGAAATAAAAGAACAAGAACAAACAATCAGCATTCGAGCAGAAGTCATTCAGGAAAGCGAAACCATCCTGGGAAAAATCTTCCCTCATTTTCCTCCTAAAAGCTACCTGAGTAACCTGTGGCAGTTTCTTTTTCTCCCCTGAGACCTTTGGGACATAGGGCCTCACCCATTTTGATGGTAACCATCTCGGCCCCGTGGTGGTGGACACGCAAGCGTACCCACGACCCCACGTGACTAAATCATGAGGTCCCTCTGTCCTTCCAGTCTCAGGGTCCCGGACCATCACTGGCGGCCTCTCTTTGACGTTTAGCTGAGGGTTTGCCCTGAAATGACAAACGATCGGAGGGTTTAAAAACTCGAGGGTGCTGTTTAAAAAATTCAAAGTGAATAGAGCCCTGGCCAGTCGGGTCTGTGGTGTTTCTAACACCGGTTGTTGTTGGTTGAGGACCCTTTTGATTTCCCTGTGGGTCCTCTCCACTACAGCTTGGCCTGTTGGGGAATGAGGGATGCCCATTTTATGACCCACTCCCCATTGTTGCAGGAAGCTGCACAATTCCTTGGAACGGTATGCTGGGCCATTATCAGTTTTTAATTCTTTTGGGATGCCCATGAAGGAGAAAGCCTGGAGGAGGTGTTTAATTGCATCCGAGGTCTTCTCCCCTGTGTGGGCGGAAGCGAAAACTGCGCCAGAGAAAGTGTCCACAGACACGTGCACATATTTAGATCGGCCGAATTGGGGGATATGTGTCACGTCAGTCTGCCACAGCTCACAGCTGTTGAGACCTCTGGGGTTCACTCCCGCACTTAAGGTGGAGAGTGCATGCTGATTACATGAGGGACAAGTAACCACAATTCCCTTAGCCTGTTCCCGGGTGATGTGAAACCTGCAAACAAGGCCAGGCGCGTTCTGATGGTGAAGCTGATGGCTGAGCTTTGCCTGCTCAAAAATGCTTGGCAATGGGGCCATCGCCTCAGGAGCAGCAAGATCATCAGCCCTTCTGTTCCCCTCAGCTATGAAACCCAGCAAATTGGTGTGTGATCTCGTATGCATCACAAAAAATGGCTGCTTCCTGTGGGAGACAGGCTTAACAAGCTTAGAAAGCAGCTCAAACAGTGCTGTGTTAGACACTTCCTGCAGTATGGCCTGATCTGCCCTCAATACCACCCCTGCTACATAAGCGGAGTCCGTTGCTAAATTGAAGGGTTCGGGGAACCTTTCGAAAGCCCTGACGACAGCGGCCAACTCAGCAACCTGAGGTGATCCCTCCACCTCAGCAACATCTGCCTCCCACTGCTGAGTCTGAGGGTCCTTCCAAGTCATAACTGACTTGTGGGACTTTCCAGACGCGTCTGTGAAAACTGTCAGGGCCTCTAAAGGCTTCCTGCGCCGAACATCTTTCAAATTCAGTGTGAATTTGGCATCCTGATTAAAAATTTTGTGGGCCGACCGATGAATTGAGATTTGCCCAGTGAAGGAATCTAGAGCAAGCTGCAGTGCTTCATTTTTCTGAAGCAGGTGTTCTAACACTGCCTTTGTAATTTGGCCCGATTTTAATCCAATTGGAATGTGAATGCATTCAAAATCACACCCTGCCAATTCCCTGATCCGGACCCTGGCTTTTCGGATCAGTTCAGCCACCAGCTCCTGTGGACGTGTCATTCTCTTGGACCTTTGATGGCTAAGAAAGACCCATTCTATAATTAGAAGCGGATCTTCTCTGCCCTGGTCCTGTTTGATGTTATTTCTCCATTGGAAAATGACTCCATGGAGGTGTGGCAATTTCCCCATTATTATAAATTTGAAAGGCAGGTCTGGATCACACCTGTGGGCCTGCCGAGTGGACATGAGATGCTGTACCTTTTCCAGTGCATCCTTCATTTCCGGGGTTAGTTCCCTGGGAGAACTCAGCTCCTCTCCCCCTTTCAATAAATTGAAAAGAGGGGCTAGGTCCTCAGTTGTGAGGCCTAGCCAGGGTCTCACCTAATTCAATGCCCCACACAGTTGATGGACATCTGCAAGGGTCTGAATTTTGGCCTTGATTTCCAATTTTTGCGGCACAATGGTTCGCTTGCCAATTTCCAGCCCAAGGTACCTCCAAGGTGGCATCCTTTGAACTTTGTCTTCCTGCAGCTCGAACCCTGCAACAACCAATGCATTAATTGTCAGGTCAAGCGCGTGTGACAAGACATCATCGGTTGGGGCACACACAAGCACATCATCCATATAATGATGGTTGATTGCTTTCTCTGCGGCTAGGCGGATCGGGGACAGCAAGGAAGCCACATACCACTGGCAGATGATAGGTGACACCTTCATCCCTTGGGGAAGAATCCGCCAATGGTAGCGTTTCCTCGGGGCCTCTCGGTTAACGGTGGGAACCGAGAATGCAAAACGCGGTGCATCGTCAGGGTGCAGGGGAATATGGAAGAAACAATCTTTTATATCTATAACAGCCAATTTCCAATTTTGTGGGAGCATGGTCGGGGTAGGCATCCCAGATTGAAGAGAGCCCATGTCTTCTATCATGTTGTTAATTTGCCTGAGATCCTGGAGGAGTCTCCGCTTGTCCTTCCCCAGCTTCTGGATAATGAAAACCGGTGAATTCCAAGGGCTGTTGGTCTCTACAATGTGACCCTTAGCTAACTGCTCCTCCACGAGCTCTTCGAGCGCCTTCAATTTCTATTTTGAAAGCGGCCACTGTTCAACCCGCACTGGTGCATCTGTTTTCCAATTCAGCTTGTGGGTAGGGCGCTCCTCAGTGACCGCTGCCCAAAAATCCTGTGGGGGGTCTGGGATGTCAATCGTGACTCCCCACTGGGCCATCAGGTCTCTCCCCAACAAGGGTTCCCTATAATCAAAACAAAAGGGCGTAAACTGGCCAACAGCACTTTTGGCCCCTTAATTTGAACCACACTCTTTGATTGTTTGGCCAATTGCATTCCCCCTATTCCTTGTACGTGTCCTACCACGTTTTCCAAGGCCCAATGTGACGGTCAGTGCTTAGCTGTGATTACAGTCACGTCTGTGCCCACGTCGAGCAGGCCTGTGATGTTAATGGCCTCATCACCCACCTGTAACTCACATCCCACCCGGGGTTTCACTTCCGTGATTTTAAGTACAGGACAAGCTCTTGGTATGTTGTTTTCTTCCAGGTGTTCCCAGGTGGGTATGATCTGGGCAACTATCTGCCCTTTAGGTAGGAATGTTGGTAGGTCGGTGCAGCGTAGCCAGAGAACGAATTTTCCAGGGTTGTTATCAAGTGTTCCTGGAAGAATTTCAATCTCTTTTGGTGTGTGTTTGCAGTCCCACACAACGATGAGCTTACCTTTGACCCTTGGCCAGTTACCCTGCTCACTGTTGTCAACTGACACAAAATTCCAGTCGTCGTCTTTCAGGATACAGTGAAATGAACCATAAAATAAACTCCTTACAAAAACCTAATAAAAAAGTTCTGCACCACCACACATTCCCGTCCTGAAAAGAAAGGCCTTCCCTTCAGGAAAAGGTATTAAATCTTGCAATTTCAATGAGGATTAAACTGGAAAGCTTTGCTCCATTTCCCAGCAATTCTTGTCATCCCATTCACTATCATTGTTGTCACATGGTTTTGAAATTTTCCCTTTTTCCTGTTTTTCTTTTTGTTCAAATTTTGTTTTTTCAGATTGCCCTCCTGTCTCTGAATTTACATTTCTTCCCACTTTTAAGGATTTGATTTGGAGTGATTTGGGCAAGGTATGGCCTTTTTCACTGGCCCTCATTTCATCTCAGTCCTCTTGGCTGTGATCCCTCCATTTCCATAATTTCTGGTGTTTTTCCATTCCACTCTTTTTGATCATATCTCATTTCCAGAGCACTTGTTAGACTTGGTTCTGTGAGTTCAAGATTTCATTCCATTTTCTTAAAAGAAAAGCCTTCCTTTAAGGAACTAGAATGAAATCTTTCTACACCAATGAGGATTAAACTGGAAAGCTTACCTCCATTTCCCTGCACTTCTTGTCATCCCATTCACTATCATTGTTTTCACATGGTTTTGAAAATTTTTGATTGTTTTACTGGCATTTTGTTTCTTCAGATTGCTTTCCTGTCTCTGAATTTAGATTTCTTCCCACGTTTAAGGAGTGGATTTGGAGTAATTTGAGCAAGATATGGTCTTTTTCACTGGCCCTCATTTCATATTAGTGCTCTTGGCTGTGATCCCTCCATTTTCAAAATTCCTGCGTTTTTTTCCATTCCACTCTTTTTGATCATATCTCATTTCCAGAGCACTTGTGATCCCTCAATTTCATAAATTTCTGGAGTTCTTCCGTTCCACTCTTTTATGTGATATCTCCTTTTCAGAGCACGCGTTAGATATGGTCTTCTGATTTCAAAATTTGATTCCCTGTTCCTGAATAGATAATCCTTCCTTTCAGCAAAAGGAATGAAATCTTGTGAGTTCAATAGGGATTAAACTGTAGAGGTTTGCTCCATTTCCTTGCTCTTCCTGTCATCCCATTCACTATCATTGTTTTCACATGGTTTTGAAAATTTTTGATTGTTTTACTTACATTTTGTTTCTTCTGATTGCTCTCCTGTCTCTGAATCCACATTTCTTCCCACGTTTAAGGAGTGGATTTTGAGTAAATTGAGCAAGATATGGTCTTTTTCAGTGGCCCTCATTTGATCTCAGTCCTCTTGGCTGTGATCCCTCCATTTCCATAATTTCTGGATTCTTTTCCATTCCACTATTTTTGATCATATCTCCTTTCTCGAGCACTTGTTAGACTTGGTTTTCTGATTTCAAGATTTCATTCCCATTCCTGAAAAAAAAGCCTTCTTTACCGGGAACGGAATGAAATCTTGTGATTTCAAAGAGAATTAAACTGGCAAGCTTAGCTCCATTTCCCTGTACTTCTTGTCATCCCATTCACAATCATTGTTTTCACATGGTTTTGAGAATTTTTGGGTTTTTTTAGGCACATTTTGATTTTTCAGTTTGCTCTCCTGTCTCTGAACTCTAGATTTCTTCCCGCATTTAAGTATTGGATGTGGAGTAATTCGAGCTAGTTATGGTCTTTTTTACTGGCCCTCATTTCATCTCAGTCCTATTGTGTTACCCTGGTTTTTCTTATTTTTTATTTAGCCTTTTGAATTTCATACTGGAGTCAGATCTTTTAGTTACTGTGCAATATTTGAACAGTTTTTCTACCTTTCCCACAGATGTAACATAAACAAATCCTTTGATTTTCATTCTTTGTCCTTTGTTTGCATATTTCCAAGCTGAAAAACAACTGTAACTGACAGTTGGTCTGGCCACTGAGTCTGAGGGGTGGAAACCCCAAAAAGCTAATCTCCTCCAAGACCCACAAATGTATAAAAAGTAAAGAAGAAACAAAGACGTTTCTTCCTCTTGCACCTCGCTCCGCTTCTTACAAAAACCTAAAAAACCAGTTCTGCACCACCACAGAAAAAGGGAAAAATTTCAAAATCATGTGAAAACAATGATAGTGAATGGGATGATAAGAATTGCCTGGAGATGGAGCAAAGCTTTCCAGTTTAATCCTCATTGAAATCACAAGATTTCATACCCTTTCCTGAAAGAAAGGCTTTTCTTTTCAGGAATGGGAATGAAATCATGAAATCAGAAAACCAAGTCTAACAAGCGCTCTGGAAATGAGATATGATCAAAAAGAGTGGAATGGAAAAACTCCAGAAATTTTGGAAATGGAGGGATCACAGCCAAGAGGACCGAGATGAAATGAGGGCCAGTGAAAAAGAACATAACTTTCTCAAATTACACCAAATCCAATCCTTAAACGCGGGAAGAAATATAAATTCAGAGAAAGGAGAACAATCTGAAGAAAGAAAATGTGAAAAATAACCCAAACATTTTCAAAACCATGTGAAAACAATGATAGTGAATGGGATGACAAGAATTGCTGGGAAATGGAGCAAAGCGTGCCAGTTTAATCCTCATTGAAAATGCAAGATTTCATTCCCTTTGCTGAAAGGAAGGCTTTTTTTTTTCAGGAATGGGAATGAAATCTTGAAATCAGAAAACCAAGTCTAACAAGTGCTCTGAAAAGGAGATATGATAAAAAAGATTAGAATGTAAAAACGTCAGAAATTGTGGAAATGGAGGGATCACAGCGAAGAGTGTCGCCGAGACACACAAAGCAATCACGCGCAGACAGATATCTTTGCCAGGCAGCGGTTTCTCCAATTCCAGCCCACTGCTCTGAGAGCGGAGTGAGGAGCATGAGGAAGGAACCTCTTTGTTTATTCTTTACTTTTTATTCATTTGTGGATCAAGCAGGAGATTGGCTTTTTGGGGTTTTCACCCCTCAGCATCAGTGGCCAGACCAACTGTCAGTTACAGTTGTTTTTCAGGTTACAAATATGCAAACAAAGAATTAAAAAAAAAGGACTTGTTTATGTTACATCTGTGGGAAAGGGAGAAAAACTGCTCTAATATACTACAGTAACTAAAAGATATGACTCCATTATGAAGTTCAAAAGGCTAAATGAAAAACTCAGAAAAACCAGGGTAACATCTCACCCTTTTAGCTTTAAAAAAAGATAAAATAGAAAAAGAAAAATTAACAAATTCACAAAGGGAATATATACAAATTCAATTGCTGTCTGTGGAGGAATCATCAGAGTGCTCACTCGAGGATTCATCCACTTGGTGGTTTTAAAGTTGATCACGGCTTCCACCTTGCCTCTCAGCTGTATTCTGCCTCTGTGGTCCAGGTCACAACGGACACACTTGGAAGGTAGCCAGCGTGTCCCAGAGTCCGTGGACACACACGCATACCCTCGCCCCATAGCGATTAGGTCATAAGGTCCTTCCCATTGCTTGGTCACTAAATTTCGGACCCGTACCTTCGCTAGAGGCTGTTGCTCACCGTCCGAAACCTGCAAGGAGAGATGATGGTTCAAAATGACAGGATTATTTGAGTTCTGTGGCACCATAAGGTGACTGATGGTGTACAAAGCCTTTGCCAACCGACTGTGTGGGATTTCACCCTGCATTCCCCGTTTCTGCTTCTGAAGAACACGCTTGAGTGTACCATAATTGCGTTCTACAATCGCCTGTCCCGTCGGAAAATGGGGGAGGCCAAAGTTATGTGACACACCCCATGACTGTAGGAACTGCCGTACCTGCTGCGAGGCGTAAGCAGGACCATTGATGGTTTTTACAGCAGAAGGTATGCCAAGAACAGCAAAGGCCTGCCTCCAGTGGGCAATGACATCATGGGCTTTCTCTCCTGTGTGAGCAGAAGCCCACATCACAGAGGAGAACGTGTTCACCGTGACATGCACATACTTGAGCCGGCCGAACTCGGCGACCTGGGTAACATGGGTCTGCCAAAGGTCCAAGACTTTAAGGCCTCTGGGGTTAACCCCTGCCGGCAATGGTGCACCAAGGGCGTGACAGTCGTCACACGACTCGACAATTTCACGAGCCTCAGTGGCTGTCAGTTGAAACTGCTTCTGCAGCCTATGCACATTTTGGTGGAAAAACCCATGCGATGCCTTGGCCCGCGCAAGCACGTCAGACTGAGGGGCTACCCACGCTGGGTTAGCCAACTTGTCAGCCCTTGCGTTACCTTCCGCCACAAATCCTTTCAAATTAGTGTGACTCCGTACATGCAGAACATAATATGGATGAACTCTGGCATGAATTGCACACCACATGGTCTTCAGTAAATTAAACAAGGCAGGGTTACTGACCTCCTTCAACACTGAACAACCTAATCGCTGTGCGATGTCGGCAACATAGGCGGAGACCGTGATCAAATTGAAAGGTTCCTGGGAAAATTTCTCAAATGCCATGACAGCAGCCTTTAGTTCAACCAGTTGGGCTGACCCATCTTCATGGCCTTCCAAAACCTGCCACTCAGATCCATCCTGCCAGGTAACAATGGCTTTTCCTGTTTTGCCCGAACCATCAGTGCAGACGGTGGGACCTTGCACTGATTCTTGGCTATTTTTGGGTAGTAGAGAAAATTGAGTATTTTTGGCCACTTGCAATAGCTTGTGGCTAGGCAGATGATAAGTGATCTGCCCAGAAAAACCCTCGAGAGCACTTTGCAGCGAAACATTGTTCGCATAGCTCCAATCAAATTCCTCCCCCTGAACCGGGAGTATGATCTTTGAGGGATCTGCACCCATCAATTGCAAACAGCGTTGCTGGCACTTGATTATCAAGCGCGCAATCAATTCAAACAGCGCCGTCGCCGTCTTATGCGGCTGATGAGGCAGGAAGACCCATTCCAAGACGTGCAGAGGATCAGTCCAATCATCATTCCACTGGCCGATGATACCTGTGGGATGTAAATCAGGAGTGGTAATGAACACAGTGACATCAATGGAAGGTTCAATGCGGTACACCTGGCAAGCCGAAACAGCTTGCTGAACCTCCTCCAGCACTTTTCGTGCCTCAGGGGTTAATTCACGAGGTAACTTTAAATCAGTGTCCCCTTTCAACAATTCAAACAAGGGAGACAGCTGTGCTGTAGTCCGTCCCAAGTAAGGACGTAGCCAAGTGATAACACCTACCAGCTTCTGAGCATCATTCAGTGTCTTCACCGATTGCACAAACTGCACCTCCTGGTGACGGATTGTCAGTTCCAGAATTTTGACCCCCAAATATTTCCAGGGAGGTTGTTGTTGTACCTTTTCGGGAGCTACCTGCAGTCCATGTGAATGCAGAACATTCAACAACTGAGGCTATATCCTCAGCAGCTCATCCTGGGTGGGCGTAGCCACCAAAATGTTGTCCATATAATGATAGACGTGAGAATCAGGAAACTGCTTGCAAACTCCAGACAAGGCATGGGCTGCATACCATTGGCACGACATTGGCAAATTCTGCATTCCTTGAGGAAGAACTCTCCATTGATACCACTGTGCGGGCTCTGCATTGTTTATTGTTGGTACCGTGAAGGCAAATTTTGGTCTGTCATCGGGATGTAGAGGGATGGTAAAAAAACAATCCTTCAAATCCACAATGAGGACCGGCCAGTCCGCAGGAAGCATGGTAGGCAATGGCTTACCAGCCTGCAATGTTCCCATGCCTTCCATCACAGCATTGATCATTCGGAGGTCTTGTTGCAACCTCCATTTCCCAGACTTCTTTTTGATACAAAAGACAGGAGTGTTCCAGGGACTGGTAGATGGTTCCAAATGCCCCTGATCCAACTGCTCCTGTACGAGTTCATGAAGGGCGACTAGCTTGTCATGAGGGAGGGGCCACTGGTTCTCCCAGATGAGTCTGTCCACCAGCCACCGTAAAGGAGGCGTGGGACACTCTGCGCCCTTCATCACAGTGGCCCCAATCCAAAATCCGTTCCCAATCGCACCCCCCACGTGGCCAAAACATCCCTCCCCCAGAGGTTCTGAGGAATCTCAGCAACATGAGGCCAAATTATGGCTGTCTGTCCCTCCGGGTTCGTGACGGCCACGGGATTCTGGCTCAAGTAGCATTGCTTCGTTCCTCCGAAGCCCGCAATCGGTGTCTTTGCCAGCGTCAAAGGCCACTGCGGGGGCCAAGCAGCCAGGGAGAGAATGCTCACATTAGCCCCCGTATCTAGGAGGCCACAAAAGTGAATCTCCGATGGTGTGGCACCAACCATGGACACGGTACACAGCATCTCAGGACGGTCCTTGGTCAGGACAGCAGTCCAGCGCACCTGAGGTGGCCCTGTAGAGCCGAAGCCACCGTCTCCTCGCGACCGGTCCTCGGTTCTGGAAACAGAAGATTTAAAAGGAACAAGTTGAGCAATTTGTGTGCATTTTGGAATAGTCAGAGGGGGGGTGGGTGTGGAGACCATTGCGTGAATCTGTCCCAAAAAATCCGCATCAATCAGTCCCAGGTGCACTATGATACCCTGAATGGTGGCACTGGACCCCCCATCAAGAAAGTACTCATGCCATCACCCAAAGGACCAAAGGCATCCAGAGGAACCTTGTGTATTTTGTCCGAATCAATCACGACAGACTCGGCTGTGCAGACATCAGCACCTGCTGAACCGCGGGTGCTGGCTGCAAGCCTGCTGAGCAGATCTCCATTGGTTGGGGCTGAGGCAGAGACATTTGTTTCGGCACGCGTCTCGCCTTCGCGCTCTGCGTCGCATTTCCCGAACTGCCCAACGGCTGACCATTCACATGCACGGTCTCCTTACACGCATTTGCAGCGTGATTCGGCCTTCCACATCGTGCACAATAAAACAAGACAGCCGTAGACTCCAGTGCCTTTCCGCCCTGTTTCTTCCTGCTCCGAGCACCCCACTGCTGCTGTTGCACCCCTTGGGGAACGACCCAAGCAGGCTGCAAAGCAGCAGCCACAGCCGGTTGCATGGCCGCAGGCACGGCCGGCTGGATCGCCGTAGCCACTGTCGGTTGAACAATCGTAGCCACAGCTGGCTGCACAGCTGCAGGCACAGCAACCACCTGTTGGCTGGAAGGGGATACCTTTGCACAGGCCCCAACCATGTCCGACATGGACGGTTCCCCAGGAAGCGCTTCAATTATCCTCTTGCAAACTGCATTGCAGTTGCCCTGAGCAAGGGACTGAATCATGAGCTTCCTTGTTGTAGGATCACTCACCTGCTTCTCCACAGCAGCCGTCAGCCATCCTGCAAAGCGCAGGAAGGGCTCATCAACTCCCTGGACAATCGTTGCATAGGGCTGGTGTGGAGTAGCCAGCTGTAAGGTCTGAACCAGGGCTGCCATGCCTGTTTGTAGGCACTGCTCCTGGACCAAGAGATCATAACCAGCCTGCCCTTCAGCCCTGGTATAATTGACTGTTCCCATTAGCATATCGATATTAACCATACGCCTAGGATCACCCTGACCTAGTGCCCTATTCCGTTCTACCGCTCTGGTTGCCAGCTTAGTCCATGTATTCTCAAAGAAGTCATATTCAACCGGTGGGAGAAAAGCTCGAGCCAAGCTCCGAATGTCAAAGGGTGTCAAAAGACTGGCATTAAAATAACGGAGAACCTGCATCACCTCCGCTGAGCCCAGACCATACTTCCCGACTGCATCACGCAGTTCTGTCAAAGCCTGCCAAACCAAGGATTGATAGGTGTTATGAGTAGCACTCTGAAGGACAGGAAAGGCCTGAAGACCCTCAGATGAAGCAGCAGCACTTGCCTTATCCTGCCCTGTGGACCCCACAGGGTCAGATGCAGGCAGTGCAGGTCCTGCACAAGCACTCAATCCTTCAACCTTAGCCTTTACTTCGTCCCAGAACTGGCCGCGGTCTCTCGGCCTTACGGTCACCTGACAAGGGAGGAGCGTCTAAGCTGTTGACCAAGAGCCAACAGCACGGGAACTTTTGCTCTTATCAAAGACCGTCTGCATTCCAGCCGTGTCCCCGCTCGCGCTGAACTTAAACACCCCGCCGCCCGTAGCCGCCGCTGTAACGCTCGCAGCGGGAAGCAGGGGCGGGGTCGGACTAGCCGCTGGTGTTGGGCCCGCCGCATCCGCAGTGGAGCTAGAGCCCGCACCGGCTGCCGGAGACCGGTCAGATGCCTCTGCGGCAGGCACAACTGCTGGGGAATTCGTATTGCATCTAGGCAGAGGCGGAGATCGCGTCCCCCCCCACCCCAGAGAGGGGCGAAGCTGTCAGCCCGTGTAGGGAGGCGGCGCCCGCCGAGGGGCTGACCGGGGTCCTGCCTCCGGCATCATCCTGTGGCGGCACGGGAGCAGAGGCAGCCAGTACAGCTGCCTCCGGGTCCGGGCTGGGCGCCAGGGCGGGCAGTGCCACGTCACCCGACTCCATCGGATACATGACGGTCGTGCGGCACCACAAACAATGCACAGTGATCGAATGTTCGCTAAATGAAATCGGAGCCCGCTTTCCCGGGCTGTCTCCCCCCCGCCCCCCCACCAAAGCCGGAAAGGCATGGAGAGGAGGCGGCCCAGCCCCGCTCCGGCTGCTCTGCGGAGCGGGAATCGGCGGGACCGCCCCCGGGCTCGGCTGGGCTTTGCCCCATCTCTGCCCGAGACCAGCGCCGGAACCCGACGGGGGGAACCCCCCCCCGCGCAAGAAACGGGGGATGAAGGGAAAGAACCACAAAGGAGCTCAAGGTCAGTCTCCGGTTCTGACATAACAATCTCGACTCACTCCAGCTCTCCGTCCTGCTTCGGACAGAGGCTCTCAGCCTGCGAGATGGAAGGAGTCGACTTAAACACAGCTCTCTCAAATAATTTCCACTGCAAAAATAATTCTGCAATTACTTCCTCATGTTCTATATCAAGGCAGTCTAACATACAATCCCTCAGGAGGTAGCATTCTCGTCGATTTAGCACAGACCCTGGAGTGGGAAAGAACCCATGTCGCCAGCTCCATGCAAATAGACTCTGGAGCAACTCTTGGGATATCTGAGCATCCTTCCGCTCCAAGATATTTCCCCAAAGTTCCCAAACTAAGGAATCCTAGATGATAAACACAAAACAGGCAAAGAGGGGAAGGAAAAACCTCACCAAATCGTTCGTCCACTAGGGGTCACCAGATGTCGCCGAGACACACAAAGCAATCACGCGCAGACAGGTATCTTTGCCAGGCAGAGGTTTCTCCGATTCCAGCCCACTGCTACAAGAGCGGAGCGAGGAGCAAGAGGAAGAAACCTCTTTGTTTATTCTTTACTTTTTGTACATTTGTGGGTCTAACAGAAGATTGGCTTTTTGGGGTTTCCACCCCTCAGACTCAGTGGACAGACCAACTGTCAGTTACAGTTGTTTTTCAGGTTGGAAATATGCAAACAAAGGACAAAGAATGAAAAACAAAGGATTTCTTTATGTTACATCTGTGGGAAAGGTAGAAAAACTGCTCTAATATTGCACAGCAACTAAAAGATCTGACTCCAGTATGAAATTGAAAAAGGCTAAATAAAAAACTCAGAAAAAACAGGGTAACACAAGAAGACTGAGATGAAATGAGGGCCAGTAAAAAAGACCATAACTTGCTCAAATTACTCCACATCCAATACTTAAACACGGGAAGAAATCTAGAGTTCAGAGACAGGAGAGCAAACTGAAGAATCAAAATCTGTCTAAAAAACCCAAAAATTCTCAAAACCATGTGAAAACAAGGATAGTGAATGGGATGACAAGAAGTGCAGGGAAATGTAGCAAAGCTTTCCAGATTAATCCTCATTGAAATTGCATGGTTTCATTCCTTTCCCTCTAAGGTAGGCTTTTATTTCAGGAATGCGAATGAAATCTTGAAATCAGAAAACCAAGTCTAACAACTGCTCTGGAAAGGCGATAGGATTAAAAAGAGTGGAAAGGAAAAAAATGAAGAAATTTTGGAAATGGAGGGATCACAGCCAAGAGGACTGAGATGCATTGAGGGCCAGTGAAAAAGACCATAACTTGCTCAAATTACTCCAAATCCATTCCTTAAATGTGGGAAGAAATCTAAATTCAGAGAAAGGAGAGCAATCTGAAGAAACAAAATGTAAGTAAAACAATCAAAATTTTTCAAAACCATGTGAAAACAATGATAGTGAATGGGATGACAAGAAGTGCCAGGAAATGGACCAAAGCTCTCCAGTTTAATCCCCATTGAAATCACAAGATGTCATTCCTTTTGCTGAAAGGAAGGCGTTTCTTTTAAGGAACAAGGAATGACATCTTGAAATCAGAAAACCATATCTAACGAGGGCTCTGAAAAGGAGATATTACATAAAAGAGTGGAATGGAAAAACACCAGAAATTTTGGAAATGGAGGGATCACAGGCAAGAGAACTGAGATGAAATGAGGGCCAGTGAAAAAGACCATAACTTGCTCTATTTACTCAAAATCCAAACACTACACGCGGGAAGAAATGTAAATTCAGAATCAGGAGAGCAATCTGAAGAAACAAAATGTGATTAAAAAAAGGGGAAAAGAAAAAGGGAAAATTTCAAAACCATGTGAAAACAATGATAGTGAATGGGATGACAAGAAGTGCGGGGATATGGAGCAATGCTTTCCAGTTCAATCCTCATGGAAATTGCAAGATTTCATTCCCGTTCCTGAAACAAAAATATTTCTTTTCAGGAATGGTAATGAAATCTTGAAATCAGAAAACCAAGTCAAACAAGTGCTCTTAAAAGGACATATGATCAAAGAGAGTGGAATGGAAAAACTCCATACATTTTGGAAATGGAATGGTCAAAGCATATCGGACAGAGAAGAAATCAGGGCCAGTGAAAAAGACCATAACTAGCTCAAATTACCCAAAATCTAATCCGTAAATGTGGGAAGAAAAGGTAATTCAGAGAGAGGAAAGCAATCTGAAAAAACAAAATGCAAATAAAAAACCCAAAAATTTTGTAAACCATGTGAAAACAATGACAGTGAATGGGAAGACAAGAATTGCAGGAAAATGGAGCAGAGCATTCCTATTTAATCCTCAGTGAAATCAGAAGGTTTCATTCCCTTTCCTGAAAAAAAGGCTTTTCTTTTCAAGAATGGGAATGAAATCTTGAAATCAGAAAAAACAAGTTTAACAAGTGCCCTGCAAAGGAGATATGATCAAAAAGAGCGGAATGGAAAAAATGCAGAAATTTTGGGAACTGGCAAGATCACAGCCGAGAAAACTGAGATGAAATGAGGGCCAGTGAAAAAGACCATGCTTGATCAAATTACTCCAAATCCAATCATTAAATGCAGGAAGAAATGTATATTCTGAGACAGGAAAGCAATCTCACGATGTAAAATGTGAAAAAAAAAGAAAAGGGAAAAGGAAAACGGGAAATTTTCAAAACCATGTGAAAACAATGATAGCGAATGGGATGACAAGAAGTGCCGGGAAATGGAGCAAAGCTTGCCAGTTTAATCCTCATTGAAATCGCAAGATTACATTCCCTTTCCTGAAACAAAGTTATTTCTTTTCAGGAATGGGACTGAAATCTTGAAATTAGAAAACCAAGTCTAACAACTGCTCTGGAAAGGCGATATGATTAAAAAGAGTGGAAAGGAAAAAAATGAAGAAATTTTGGAAATGGAGGGATCACAGCCAAGAGGACTGATATGAAATGAGGACCAGTGAAAAAGACCATACCTTGCTCAAATTACTCCAAATCCATTCCTGGAAAGTGGGAATAAATCTATATTCAGAGGCAGGAGAGCAATCTGAAGAAACAAAATGTAAGTAAAACAATCAAAAATTTTCAAAACCATATGAAAACAATTATAGTGAATGAGATTACAAGAAGTACCAGGAAATGGGGAAAAGCTCTCCAGTTTAATCCCCATTGAAATCACAAGATTTCACTCCTTTTGCTGAAAGGACGGATTGCCTATTCAGGAACAAGGAATGAAATCTTGAAATCAGAAAACCATATCTAACGAGTGCTCTGAAAAGGAGATGTGACATAAAAGAGTGGAATGGAAGAACTCCAGAAATTTATTAAATGGAGGGATCACAGCCAAGAGGACTGAGATGAAATGAGGGCCAGTGAAAGAGACCATAACTTGTTCAAATTATTCCAAATCAAATCGTTAAACGCAGGAAGAAATTTAAATTCAGAGTAAGGAGAGCAATCAAAAAAAAAAAAGTGAAAAAAACCCCCAAAATTTTCAAAAACCTGTGAAAACAATGGTACTGAACGGGAAGTCAAGAAGTGCCGGAAAATGGAGAACAGCTTGCCAGTTTAATCCACTTTGGAATTGCAAGATTTCATTCCCTTTTCCGGAAAGGAAGGCTTCACTTTTCCGGAAAGGGAATGAAATCGTGAAATCAGAAAACCAAGTCTAACAAGCGCTCTGGAAAGGAGATATGACCAAAAAGAGTGGAATGGAAACCTCCAGAAATTATGGAAATGGAGGGATCACAGCCAAGAGGGCTAAGATTAAATGAGGGCCAGTGAAAAAGGCCATTACTTGCTCAAATTACTCCAAACCCAACCTTAAATGCGGGAAGAAATGGAAATTCAGAGACAGGAGAGCAATCTGAAGAAACAAAATGTAAATAAAAAACCCAAAAATTTTCAAAACCATGTGGAAACAGTGATAGTGAATGGGATGAGAAGAAGTGCAGGGAAATGGAGCAAAGCTTCTGTTTAATCCTCATTGAAATAGCAAGATTTCATTCCCTTTCCTGAATGGAAGGCCTTTCTTTTCAGGAATGGGAATGAAATCTTGAAATCAGAAAACCAAGTCAAACAAGTGCTCTGGAAAGGAGATATGATCAAAAAGAGTGGAATGGAATGAAATGCAGAAATTTTGGAAATGGAGGGATCAAAGCCAGGACGACTGAGAAGAAATGCGGGCCGATGAAAAAGACCATAACTTTCTCAAATTACTCCAAATCTAATCCTTAAACGCGGGAAGAAATGTAAATTCATAGTAAGGAGAGCAATATGAAGAAATAAAATGTGAAAAAACCAACAAAATTTTCAATACCCTGTGAAAACAATGATAGTGATTGGGATGTCAAGAAGTGCAGGGAAATGGAGGTAAGCTGTCCAGTTTAATCCTCATTGGTATTGAAAGATTTCATTCCCTTTCCTGAAAGGAAGGCTTTTAGTTTATGGAATGGGAAGGAAATCTTGAAATAAGAAAACCAAGTCTAACAAGTGCCCTGGAAAGGAGATATGGTCAAAAAGAGTGGAATGGAAAAACACCAGAAATTTTGGAAAGGGAGGGATCACAGCCAAGAGGACTGAGATGAAATGAGGGCCAGTGAAAAAGGCCATACCTTGCCCAAATTACTCCAAATCCAATCCTTAAACGTGGGAAGAAATGTAAATTCAGAGACAGGAGGGCAATCTGAAAAAACAAAATTTGAACAAAAAGTAAAATAAGGAAAACGGGAAAATTTCAAAACCATGTGAAAACAATGATAGTGAATGGGATGATAAGAATTGCCGGGAAACGGAGCAAAGCTTTCCAGTTTAATCCGCATTGAAATTGCAAGATTTAATTCCCTTTCCTGAAGGGAAGGCTTTTCTTTTCAGGAAGGGAATGTCTGGTGGTGCAGAACTGTTTTATTAGGTTTTTGTAAGAAGTTTATTTTATGGTTCATTTCACTGTATCCCCAATTCTGTATCCCTTATGTGTTGTCTGTATAATAACGTGTTTTGTTTCAATCATCCCACCCCTCGCATGACTTGTAACATCCCTTCTGCCCCGCCTTGCTCTGGGACAGCCTATCACTCCAGGTGTCGCTCCCGCATTGCGAAATTTCAGGGAGAGGGCTTCACATGATAGGTAGCCTGGGGTGAATTCTTTTCCTCTGGAGGTGGTTGGTCCAAGGCTTGGGGGTGGGCACACCTTGGTACCCCCTGAATCCTCTGATTTGTTGTCTTGTTGTATCCTCCCTGGAACCCCTCTCCAGCTTATAGGGGGTAGGAGGGAGGAAGAAACTCTCTCTCAGCCTCTGAGCTCTCAGCCGCTCAAGTCGGAGCTCGACGCTCCCTGCTAATAAACATCTTTAACCTGCTAAGCTGAGAGCCAGCCTTTTCTTTTCTGCTGCTGTTGACTGTCTCGATACATTGGGTCTGGCTGCTGAGCCAAGAAGCCGAAACAGAGAGGAAACTTTGTGTCTGTTTTGACGGGAGCTAGCTGGGGGTCAGCTCCCACCCGGTGCAGGGACAGAACCAGACACATTTTTCCTTTTACCTTTTTTTTTTTTTTTTTTTTTTTTTTAAAATTTTTTTTCGTCAGATTGCTATCCAATATCAGAATTTACTTTTCTCCTGCAGTTGAAGATTGGATTTGGAGTAATTTGAGCAAGTTATGGTCTTTTTCACTGGCCCTCATTTATACTCGGTCCTCTTCGTTGTGACCTCTCCATTTCCAAAATTTCTTCATTTTTTTCCATTCCATTCTTTTTGATCATATGTCATTTCCAGAGCACTTGTTAGAGTTGGCCCTGTGAGTTCAAGATTTCATTCCCTTTCCTGAAAAGAAAAGCCTTCCTTTCAGCAAGGGAATGAAATCTTGCAATTTCAATGAGGATTAAACTGGCAAGCTTTGCTCCATTAACCTGCACTTCGTGTCATCCATTCACTATCATGGTTTTCACTTGGTTTTGAAAATTTTTGGATTTTTTATTTACATTTTGTTTTTTCAGATTGCTCTCCTGTGTCAGAATTTACATTTCTTCCTGCGTTTAAAGATTGTATTTGGAGTAATTTGAGCAAGCTATGGCCTTTTTCATTGGCCCTCATTTAATCTTAGCCCTCTTGGCTGTGATCCCTCCATTTCCATAATTTGTGGAGGTGGTTTCACAGTCGCTAAATTTTGGTTTTGGTACTTACTCTTTTGGTGAGAGAGTGACTAGGAGAAAAACAAAGCAGGCTTAAATTTAAAATTAACAAATAGTTTATTAACTTACACGAAAAGAATAGAAAAACAGAAAGTTGGAAAAAAGCTAGAATGGAATGAAACTTCACAAAAATTTTTCTTTCTTCTTACAAACTGTTTACTTTTTTGCAAATCAATATAAAGAGACAAAACTTGTAGTTTTCAGTCTGTTTTACTATCTGATAATAGTCTTTCATCAGTTCATTAGGGCAAGAGTATCCTTTTGAGTCATGGATCCCACTGACAACTTAGAACAGTTCTCTTGTGGGTTTTAAACTGTCACAAAAACAACCGCCAGATAAACCTGCTTTTGTGACCCTCCCAGGACCAGTTTCCCAAGCTGCTTATGGGTCATAGGCCTTAGACTTTTGCATACTGGGGTGTCACTTTTTAAAGATAAATAACTCTAAAGCAAAGGATTCTTCACTTCAAGGTACAGAGATATCTTCTCTCTTCTTCAATGGTGCAGGGGGCTTCTCATCTTTATCTGGGTTCAAGCATCTTATAGGATATTACTTAGTTCATCACAAACACCTTTGCTCAAATCTACATGCAAAACAATCATCTCCCTAAATGCATATCTTTCCCACGATTTACAGGAATAATTTAAATATAGAGTTCATTTCCATGGCTCAAGTAAGAATAGAACAACCAACTCTTCAACCCTCTGTCCCAATAGTCTTTTCACTCTTGCTACTGACTTCATGCTGTTGTTCTTTATGTTCACTCTGTCCTTCTTTGCTCTCTCAGAGAAGGGTCAAGCTCTGGAAGCTTCATGTTGCTAAGAAAGAGTTAAATCTGCTCAGAGTTTTTGTCTTTCACTCTCTGTAGCTCGAAGTGTTAGTTGTTCAAGGCCGAGCTGATAAGAAAAACTCACGCAGAAACATTAGAAATTGGAGCATCCGGGCAGTCTAGGAAAAAATTCAAGCAAGATCATAAATGCCTTCTCAGCCCACCCCTCAGTGCAAGCTGGGGTAGCCTCAGCCCAGACAGTGCTCATAGCTCCCATCAGGGCCCAGCAGAGATCCCTCTCTGCTGTAAGGAGACTGGAAGAAAGCGGCTGCCACAAGACAGCAACTTCTCCTTTCCCCTCCCTTCACCCAGGAGCCGATGGAATCTGGCCAGGCCTCAGGCCAGCTTCCCCCCCCCCCC
>JANEHK010000150.1:0-25481 GCA_025960845.1 Tachycineta bicolor | reverse complement strand
TAGCCAAAGGAAGAAGGAAAAAAAACCCACCTACAGGAAATCAAGGGCTTTTATATGGTACTTCCCAAAGCCGCAGCTAAAAATTTCAGTGGTCAGACCAGATGTCAATATTCTAACTAACGCTTTAATAGGTCTCTATCTCTTCTAAAGCAATTCCCAGGTCCTGACCTGGAGAATTATTTTATATTCTTTTATAACTAAAAACTAAACTGTACTAAACCATGACAATTTTGTTTCTTCAGATTGCTCTTATGTCTCTGAATTTATATTTCTTCCTGCATTTAGAGATTGGATTTGGAGAAATTTGAGCAAGTTTTGGTCTTTTTCACTGGCCCTCATTTCATCTCAGTCCTCTTGGCTGTGATCCCTCCCTTTCAAAAATCTCTGGATTTTTTTCCATTCCACTCTTTTTGATCATATATTTTTTCAGAGGACTTATAAGGCTTGGTTTTCTGATTTCAACATTTCATTCCCATTCCTGAAATGAAAAGCCTTCCTTACAGGGAAAGGAATGAAATCTTGCGGTTTCAATGAAGATTAAACTGGCAAGCTTTGCTCCATTTCCCTGCGTTTCTTGTCATCCCGTTCACTATCATTGTTTTCACATGGTTTTGATTTTTTTTGCTTTTTTTTCACATTTGTTTCTTCAGATAACTCACCTGTCTCTGAATTTACATTTCTTCCCGCGTTTATGGATTGGATTTGGAGTAATTTCAGCAAGTTATGGTCTTTTTCACTGGCCCTCATTTCATCTCAGTCCTCTTGGCTGTGATCCCTCCCTTTTCAAAATCTCTGGATTTTTTCCATTCCACTCTTTTAGATCATATCTCGTTTTCAGAGCACTTATACAACATGGTTTTCTGATTTCAAGATTTCATTCCCATTCCTGAAAAGAGAAGCCTTCCTTACAGGGAAAGGAATGAATTCTTGCGATTGCAATGAGGATTAAACTGGCAAGCTTTGCTCCATTTCCCTGCACTTCTTGTCATCCCATTCACTATGATTGTTTTCACATGGTTTCAAAAATTTTGCTTTTTTTTTTTCCACATTTGTTTCTTCAGATTGCTCACCTGTCTCTGAATTTACTTTTTTCTCTTGTTTAAGGATTGGATTTGGAGTTATTTGAGCAAGTTATGATCTTTTTCACTGGCCCTCATTTCATAACCGTCCCCTTGGCTGTGATCCCTCCATTTGCAAAATTTCTGTAGTTTTTCCATTCCACTATTTTTGTTCATATCTCGTTTTTAGCGCACTTGTTAGACTAGGTTTTCTGATTTCAAGATTTCATTCCTTTTTTCTGAAAAGAAATACCTTTGTTTTAGGAAAGGGAATGAAATCTTGCGATTTCAATGAGGATTGAACTGGAAAGCTTTGCTCCATTTCACTGCACTTCTTGTCATCCCAATCACTATCATTGTTTTTACATAGTTTTGAATTTTTTTTTTTTTTTTAATTTACATTTTGTTTCTTCAGATTGCACTCCATTCTCAGAATTCACATTTCTTCCTGTGTTTAGGGATTTGATTTTGAGTAATTTGAACAAGTTATGGTCTTATTCTCTGGCCCTTATTTCATCTCAGTCTTCTTGGCTCTAATCCCTCCATTTCCATAATTTCTGCAGTTTTTCCATTCCAATCTTTTTGGTCATATCTCCTTTCCAGAGCACTTGTTAGACTTGCTTTTCTGATTTCAAGATTTCATTCCCATTCCTGAACAGAAAAGCCTTCCTTAGAGAGAAAAGGAATGGAATCTTGCCATTTTAATGCGGATTAAACAGGAAAGATTTGCTGCATTTCCTGGCAATTCTTGTCATCCCATTCACTATCATTGTTTCCACATGGTTTTGAAAATTTTGGGGTTTGTTTTTTCTCATTTTCTTTTTTCAGATTTCTCTCTTGTCTCTAAATTTACATTTTTTCCCGTGTTTAAATACTGGATTTGGAGTATTTTGGGCAAGTTATGGTCTTTTTTACTGGCCCTCATTTAATCTTAGCCTTCTTGGCTGTGATCCCTCCATTTCCATAATTTGTGGAAATTTTCTATTCCACTCTTTTTGGTCTTATCTCCTTTCCAGAGCGCTTGTTAGACTTGGTTCTGTGAGTCCAAGATTTCATTCCCTTTCCTGAAAAGGAAAGCCTTCCTTTCAGGAAAGGGAATGAAATCTTGCAAGTCCAATGAGGATTAAACTGGCAAGCTGTTCTCCATTTTCCTGCACTTCTTGTCTTCCCATTCAGTACCAAAGTTTTCACAGGTTTTTGAGAATTTTGGTGGTTTTTTTCACATTTTATTTTTTCAGATTGCTCTCCTTTCTCTGAATTTACATTTCTTCCTGCATTTAAGGATTGGATTTGGGGTAATTTGAGCAAGTTATGGTCTTTTCCACTGGCCCTCATTTCATCTCAGTTTTCTTGGCTTTGATCCCTCCATTTCCATAATTTCTGGTGTTTTTCCATTCCACTCTTTTTGATCATATCTTTTTTCAGAGGACTTTTAAGGCCTGGTTTTCTGATTTCAACATTTCATTCCCATTCATGAAAAGAAAAGCCTTCCTTACACGGAAAGGTATGAAATCTTGCAATTTCAATGAGGATTAAACTGGCAAGCATTGCTCTATTTCCCTGCACCTCTTCTCATCCCAATCACTATCACTGTTCTCACATGGTTTTGAAAAATTTAGGTTTTTTAGTCACATTTGTTTCTTCAGATTGCTCACCTGTCTGTGAATTTACATTTCTTCCCACGTTTAAGGATTGGATTTGGAGTGATTTGGGCAAGTTATGGTCTATTTCACTTGCCCGCATTTGATCTCAGTCCTCTTGGCTCTGATCCCTCCATTTCCAAAATTTCTGCATTTCTTTCCATTCCGATCTTTTTGATCAAATCTCCTTTTCAGAGCACTTGTTAGACTTGGATTTCCGATTTCAAGATTTCATTCCCTTTTCTTAAAAGAGAAGCCTTCCTTTCAGCAAAGGGAATGAAATCTTGCAATTTCAATGAGGATTAAACTGGAAAGCTTTGCTCCATTTCCCGGCAATTCTTGTCATCCCAATCACTATCATTGTTTTCACACGGTTTTGAAAATTTTTGCTTTTTTTTTTTTTGATTTTCACATTTGTTTCTTCAGTTTGCTCACGTGTCTGTGAATTAAATTTTCTTCCCACGTTTCCGGATTAGATTTTGAGTAAATTGAGCACGTTATGGTCATTTTCACTGGCCCTCATTTCATCTCCGTGCTCTTGGCTGTCATCCCTCCCTTTCCATAATTTCTGGAGTTTTCCATTCATCTCTTTTTGATCATATCACCTTTCCAGAGCACTTGTTTGACTTGGTTTTCTGATTTCAAGATTTCATTCCCATTCCGGAGATAAAAAGAATTTATTTCTGCAAAGGGAATGAAATCTTGCGATTTCAATGAGGATTAAACTGGCAAGCTTTGCTCCATTTCCCTGCACTTCGTGTCATCCCAATAACTATCATTTTTTTCACATGGTTTTGAAATTTTTTGCATATTTTTCACATTTGTTTCTTCAGATTGCTCACCTGTCTCTGAATTTACATTTCTTCCCGCGTTTACAGATTAGATTTTGAGTAAATTGAGCAAGTTATGGCCTTTTTCACTGGCCCTCATTTCATCTCAGTCCTCTTGGCTGTGATCCCTCCCTTTCCAAAATCTCTGGATTTTTTCCATTCCACTCTTTTAGATCATATCTCGTTTTCAGAGCACTTATACAACATGGATTTCTGATTTCAAGATTTCCTTCCCATTCCTGAAAAGAAAAGCCTTCCTTACAGGGGAAGGAATGAAATCTTGCGATTTCAATGAGGATTAAACTGGCAAGCTTTGCTCCATTTCCCTGCACTTCTTGTCATCCCATTCACTATCATTGTTTTCACATGGTTTTGAAAACTTTTGCTTTTTTTTTCCACATTTGTTTCTTCAGATTGCACTCCTGTCTCTGAATTTACTTTTCTTCTCTTGTTTAAGGATTGGATTTGGAGTTTTTTGAGCCAGTTATGATCTTTTTCACTGGCCCTCATTTCATATCAGTCCTCTTGGCTGTGATCCCTCCATTTCCAAAATTTCTGCATTTTTTTCATTCTACTCTTTTCGATCATATCTCCTTTCTAGAGCACTTGTTAGACTTGATTTTCTGATTTCAAGATTTCAGTCCCATTCCTGAAAAGAAATAACTTTGTTTCAGGAAAGGGAATGTAATCTTGCGATTTCAATGAGGATTAAACTGGCAAGCTTTGCTCCATTTCCCGGCACTTCTTGTCATCCCATTCACTATCACTGTTCTCACATGATTTTGAATATTTTTCCTTTTTTTATTCACATGTTGTTTTTTCAGATTACTCTCCTGTCTCTGAATTTATTTTTCTTCTCACGTTTTAGGATTGGATGTGGAGCAATTTGAGCAAGTTATGGTCTTTTTCACTCGCACTCATTTCATATCAGTCCTCTTGGCTGTGATCCCTCCATTTCCGAAATTTCTGGAGTTTTTTGATTCCTCTCTTTTTGATCATATCTCCTTTCCAGAGCACTTGTTAGACTTTGTTTTCTGATTTCAAGATTTCATTCCTGTGTCTGGTTCTGTCCCGTTCTGGGCGGGAGCTGTCCTCCTGCTACCTCCATTCAACCCAGACACAAATGTTTCCAGTTGGTCTCGGCTTCTCGGCTCAGCAGCTAGACCCAATGTATCGAGACAATCAACAGCAGCAGAAGAGAAAAGGCTGGCTCTCAGCTTAGCAGGTTAAAAGATGTTTATTAGCAGAGAGCTCCGAGCTCCAAGGCGAGCAGCTGAGAGCTCAGAGGCTGAGAGAGAGTTTCTTCCTCCCTCCTACTCCCTATAAGCCAGGGAGGGGTTCCAGGGAGGATACAACAAGACAACAAATCAGAGGATTCAGGGGGTACCAAGGTGTGCCCACCCCCAAGCCTTGGACCAACCACCTCCAGAGTAAAAGAATTCCCCCCAGGCTACCTATGACCTGAAGCCCTCTCCCTGAAATTTCGCAATCCGGAGGGACCCCTGGAGTGATAGACAGGCTTCCTTAGAGAAAGGGGGACAGGGGCAGAGGGGATGTAAAAAGTCATGTGAGGGTTGGGATGATTGACACAAAACACCTTATTATACAGACATAACAAAAGGGATACAGAATTGGGGATACAGTGAAATGAAACATAACATAAACTTCTTACAAAAACCTAATAAAACAGTTCTGCACCACCACATCTCCCCCTTTTTTGTTTTAATAACAGGAGGAGGGCTGGAACAGAGGAGGATGATATTCGATGTCGGGGTAACTCTCGGTGAGCCGCTCTGGCTGAGTGGGCCACTCCATCTGAGCTTCCTCCTCTGGGTGTCTCCTGTCTTCTGGGTCTTCCTCCAGTTCCATGTCTTCCTCCCATCCAGGCACGGATGATACAGCAACTTGGTTCACAGAGGGGGCATGTGTGGTGCTAGAAATTAATCTACTTAACATTTTTTTGATGATACCAAATCCAATTAAAATTAACAGAATAACAAACAAAAATAACAAAACTGATTTCAAAATTGAACCAACCTACCCCGAAATTCCCCAGTCCCCAAACAATCCATTCAGCCAGTCACCAGTCTCTCTTTTGATGTCATTCACCCCGTCCTGGATGCTCTGGCAGGCTTTGTGGCCTGCACCATTGCCCTGGTGGCTTTGGGCTGGGGCACCAACCATACGGAGACAGTTGTGGCGAGACTGGCAAGCAGGAGGATGCTGAGGAGCAGGTGGAACTTCCTCAGCCCTGGGGACTGGCGCTGGACAGGTTCTGTCAGAAATAAAAGAACTAAAACAAACAATCAGCATTCGAGCAGGGGTCATTCGGGAAAGCAAAACCATCTTGGGGAAAAATCTTCCCTCCTTTTCCTCCTAAAAGCTGCCTGAGTAACCTGGGCAGTTTCTTTTTCTTCCCTGAGACGTTCGGGACATAGGACCTCACCCATTTTGATGGTAACCATCTCGGCCCAGTGGGGGTGGACACACAAGCGTACCCACGACCCCACGTGACTAAATCATGAGGTCCCTCTGTCCTTCCAGTTTCAGGGTCCCGGACCATGACTGGCGGCCTCTCTTTGACGTTTAGCTGAGGGTTTGCCCTGAAATGACAAACCATCGGAGGGTTTAAAAACTCGAAGGTGCTGTTTAAAAAATTCAAAGTGAATAGAGCCCTGGCCAGTCGGGTCTGTGGTGTTTCTAACACCGGTTGTTGTTGGTTGAGGACCCTTTTGATTTCCCTGTGGGTCCTCTCCACTACAGCTTGGCCTGTTGGGGAATGAGGGATGCCCATTTTATGACCCACTCCCCATTGTTGCAGGAAGCTGCACAATTCCTTGGAACGGTATGCTGGGCCATTATCAGTTTTTAATTCTTTAAGGATGCCCATGAAGGAGAAAGCCTGGAGGAGGTGTTTAATTGCATCCGAGGTCTTCTCCCCTGTGTGGGCAGAAGCGAAAACTGCGCCAGAGAAGGTATCCCCCGACACGTGCACATATTTAGATCGGCCGAATTGGGGGATATGTGTCATGTCAGTCTGCCACAGCTCACAGCTGTTGAGACCTCTGGGGTTCACTCCCGCACTTAAGGTGGAGAGTGCATGCTGATTACATGAGGGACACGTAGCTACAATTGCCTTGGCCTGTTCCCGGGTGATGTGAAACCTGCGAACAAGGCCAGGCGCGTTCTGATGGTGAAGCTGATGGCTGAGCTTTGCCTGCTCAAAAATGCTTGGCAATGGGGCCATCGCCTCAGGAGCAGCAAGATCATCAGCCCTTCTGTTCCCCTCAGCTATGAAACCCGGCAAATCGGTGTGTGATCTCGTATGCATCACCAAAAATGGCTGCTCCCTGTGGGAGACAAGTTTAACAAGCTTAGAAAGCAGCTCAAACAGTGCTGTGTTAGTCACTTCCTGCAGTATGGCCTGATCTGCCCTCACTACCACCTCCGCTACATAAGCGGAGTCCGTTACTAAATTGAGGGGTTCGGGGAACCTTTTGAAAGCCCTGACGACAGCGGCCAACTCAGCAACCTGAGGTGATCCCTTCACCTCAGCAACATCTGCCTCCCACTGCTGAGTCTGAGGGTCCTTCCAAGTCATAACTGACTTGTGGGACTTTCCGGATGCATCCGTGAAAACTGTCAGGGCCTCTAAAGTCTTCCTGCTCCGAACATCTTTCAAATTCAGTGTGAATTTGGCCTCCTGATTAAAAATTTTGTGGGCTGGCCAATGAATTGACACGTGCCCAGTGAAGGAATCTAGAGTAAACTGCAGTGCTTCATTTTCCTGAAGCAGGTGTTCTAACATTGCCTTTGTAATTTGGCCCCATCTTAGTCCAGTTGGAATGTGAATGCATTCAAAATCACACCCTGCCAATTCCCTGATCCGGACTCTGGCTTTTCGGATCAGTCCAGCCACCAGTTCTTGTGGACGTGCCATTCTCTTGGACCTTTGATGGCTAAGAAAGACCCATTCTATAATTAGAAGCGGGTCTTCTCTGCCCTGGTCCTTTTTGATGTTATTTCTCCATTGGAAAATGACTCCATGGAGGTGTGGCAATTTCCCCATTATTATGAATTTGAAAGGCAGGTCTGGATCACATCTGTGAGCCTGCCGAGTGGACATGAGACGCTGTACCTTTTCCAGCCCCTCCTTCGCTTCCATGGTAAGTTCCCTGGGGAACTCAGCTCCTCTCCCCCATTTAATAAATTGAAAAGAGGGACTAGGTCCTCCGTTGTGAGGCCCAGCCAGAGTCACACCCAATTCAATGCCTCACACAGTTGATGGACATCTGCAAGGGTCTGAATTTTGGCCTTGATTTCCAATTTTTGCGGCACAGTGGTCCGCTTGCCAATTTCCAGCCCAAGGTACGTCCAAGGTGGCATCCTTTGAACTTTGTCTTCCTGCAGCTTGAACCCTGCAACAACCAATGCATTAATTGTCAGGTCAAGCGCGTGTGATAAGACGTCGTCGGTGGGGGCACACACAAGCACATCATCCATATAATGATGGATGATTGCTTTCTCTGTGGCTACGCTGACCGGGGACAGCAAGGAAGCCACATACTACTGGCAGATGATAGGTGACACCTTCATCCCTTGGGGAAGAACCTGCCAATGGTAGCGTTTCCTCGGGGCCCCTCGGTTAACGGTGGGAACCGAGAATGCAAAATGTGGTGCATCGTCAGGGTGCAGGGGAATATGGAAGAAACAATCTTTTATATCTATAACAGCCAATTTCCAATTTTGTGGGAGCATGGTCGGGGTAGGCATCCCAGGTTGAAGAGAGCCCATGTCTTCTATCATGTTGTTAATTTGCCTGAGATCCTGGAGGAGTCTCCACTTGTCCTTCCCCGGCTTCTGGATAATGAAAACCGGTGAATTCCAAGGGCTGTTGGTCTCTACACTGTGACCCTTAGCTAACTGCTCCTCCACGAGCTCTTCGAGTGCCTTCAATTTCTATTTTGAAAGCGGCCACTGTTCAACCCACACTGGTGCATCGGTTTTCCAATTCAGCTTGTGGGTAGGGCGCTCCTCAGCGACCGCTGCCCAAAAATCCTGTGGGGGGTCTGGGATGTCAATCGTGACTCCCCACTGGGCCATCAGGTCTCTCCCCAACAAGGGTTCCCTATAATCAAAACAAAAGGGCGTAAAGTGGCCAACAGCGCTTTTGGCCCCTTAATTTGAACCACACTCTTTGATTGTTTGGCCAATTGCATTCCCCCTATTCCTTGCACATGTCCTGACACGTTTTCCAAGGCCCAATGTGACGGCCGGTGCTTAGCTGCGATTACAGTCACTTATGTGCCCATGTCGAGCAGGCCTGTGATGTTAATGGCCTCATCACCCACCTGTAACTCACATCCCACCTGGGGGTTCACTTCTGTGATTTTGTGTACAGGACAAGCTGTTGGTATGTTGTTTTCTTCCAGGTGTTCCCAGGTGGGTATGATCTGAGCAACTATCCGCCCTTTAGGTAGGAATGTTGGTGGGTGAGTGCAGCGTAGCCAGAGAACGAATTTTCCAGGGTTGTTATCAAGTGTTCCTGGCAGAATTTCGATCTCTTTTGGGGTGTGTTTGCAGTCCCCCACAACGATGAGCTTACCTTTGACCCTTGGCCAGGTACCCTGCTCACTGTTGTCAACTGACACAAAATTCCAGTCGTTGTCTTTCAGGTGCAAACCCTCTGTGAGCTGCAACCTGTAGGGGGTATACTTAGAATTAGTTGTCAAAATTGGTTGTGCTATGTCATGATCCGTGTAAGTCATTTCCAGTATGTTATGTTTGCTGCCACCCTGAATGGGGCATTGCAGCTTTCCCTTCTTTTTCCCTTGGCTCCCTTTCCCCTCCCCTCCTGCCCGGTCCACCCCATTTTTTTCCTCACGCAGGGCGGACCTGCGCTCTTTCACCAGTTTTTATGTGAGGGTTTAAACCCTCTCCCTTTTTCCCATTCCCCTCCCTCTTTTTTGTTTTTGAGGTCCTCTAATTCTTTCTTGAGGGGACATTTGGAAACCCAATGCCCCAAATTCCCGCACAAAAACACTTGTGGGAGCTTTGATCAGAATGCTTCTTCCCGGTGTTCGGTGTTTTTCGGGAATCTTCAGCTTCTATGGCTGCAACTTGATGAGGTTTGGGCCGTGGACCTGTAGAGGAGCTCATACAATGCACCTTTACCTGACAAACCTGAAACATGTCTGGTAAGGTTGGTTTGGGGTTTAGGGGTAAACTTAAAATCGCAGCATGACATAAATCATTTGCATTTGAAAACGCAATCTACATTAAAATGTGTTCCCGAGCCATTTCATTCTTGACCTCAGCTTCAATAGCTCGGGACAGTCTCTCCACAAAATCTGTGAAAGACTCCCTTTGGTCCTGTTTGATTTTCGAATATGAAATTGCCAGACCTTGTGTTTGCATGCTGAAGAATGCAGTCAGGGCTGTGTCTCTTACTACATGGAGGCACTAGACAGGAATGACCACTTGGTCACTGGCTTCTGCCCACTGCCTCTCCCCAGCCAGGTGGTCTAGAATGATGGGGTTTCCCTGAGCATTGACTCTAGTGATAACATGGTTGAGGAGCCCTGGTAAGGAATCCTGGAGCAGCTGTTTCCAAGCTGTGACCCATAGGATGTACTCTGTTGGGTTCAGCAAGCAAGAAAACAGGTACTTTAAATCAGCAGGCACCACCTCCTCTGCAGAGAGATCTGCTCTGAGGAGCCCCCTGAAATATGGCCCATCACGGCCATATATTCTGTGGGCTTTGCAGATCTCTTTGATGGTGGCTCGGGGAAATGGGTGGTACTCTGCCCTGTTGTTACCACCGCGGGCATTGCGGAAGGTGACAGGGGCAAGGGTAGGAATGGAGCAGGGACCGGCAGCTCCATCTGCCCCCGTTCCCTGCTCGGGGTCTTCCGGGTTTGAGGGAGCTGAGACGCCTGTGCCCTGAGGCACTTGGTTGCCTGGCAACCGTGTCCCTGCAGAGGGCGCAGTTTGCCCGGGGGGTGACGTCATCAAGGAGTGGGGGGGTGGGGGGGACAGCGCGGCAGCTGTACACAGGGTTGGGGGCGGGCCCGCGCGGCAGGCACCTGACGTCTCATGTGGTAAGGCGGGGAGGGGGGGCTGGGCGGTGCCACGCCGTGCGGGCACCACGTCACCGGGGTAGGGAGGGGTGGGTGGCGAGGAGGGGGCGGGGGAGTCCCCTACCATGCGGTCTTCGCCATCTTGGGAACCCTGAGAGGACCACGTGGCTTCGGACCCACTTCCGCCCCCCCCCCCACAGAAAACCGAACGCGGCATTTTTCAACCGGGAAAAGTGGGGAGGGAGGATTGTCCCATGCAGCATGGCCAGTGCTGCCTGAGACTTCCCTCCCGGCCCCACACGGCAAGCACGGGCTGGGGAGCGGTGGCGTCTTGGAGGCTGAGCGAGCGGGCGGGACCCCTGCCGCTCCATTCTGAACGCTTTCCCGGGGACACGGGAACTGGGGAAAAGAGGTGGGGGGAGGAGGGGGAGGAGGGGGAGAACACGTTTCTGGGCTGGGCTCTTTCTGCATTCCCTTTTGAAATTGAATTGCCGAATTTACCTTTGTTGCCACAATAAAATACTTTGTAGCCTTTTCGTCTCCAGTTTGAATCAACCTAATTAATTCCTTTTCTATAGTGCCACAGAAATCTGGGCTGCAGACCCCGTCAGGGGATACTTGGGGAAAATGCAGATGAACCCAGCGAAGAAAACTTCTTAACTCGCCTTTTAAAATTTTCAATTTAGCCTCGTTAACAACCGAAGCATAGTTTAAATACAACTTCTTCTGAGCAACCGTTAGCTTTCCACCCATGTTTTGATACTAAGTTGCTTTTGAACCCAAACCCAGATGAAAAGTACTCCCCCCCCGTGGACCCCGTTTGCTCAAAATCACAGGAGGTTTAACTCTTTAGCTGCACGGCTATTTTTGGTAGACTTTTTCCTCCCCAATGGCTTCCCCCTCCCTCAGGGGAACCCTAAAACCAGTAAGTATGTCCCATTGTGGGTATACTTACCTGTTCCTGTGCCCTGGGGGGGGCGTGGGTCTGGATGTTCTGCTGCAAGAAGGACTCCGGTCGGGGCCTGAAGCTCCCCTTCTTTCCCCTGGAACTTGCCTTGTTTAAAAGTCAGTTTCACAGGGATGCGTGATGCCCAGAGACTGTTCTTCGGGCTAAATAAGCCCCAGTCCATTTGCAGGGTCCGCCGAATCTCCGGGGGGCCCTGCGTGGGCGCAGGACGCTCTGTCTCTGTGGAGCCGTGCTCCACGTGGTCCAAGCTGCTTCTGCCAGCGTGGTCGGCCCCAAGTTGGAGCACCAACCTTTGTGTCTGGTTCTGTCTCGTTCCGGGAAGGAGCTTACCTCCTGCTAGCTCGATTCAACACAGACACAAAGTGTTTCCAGTTCGTCTTGGCTTCTCGGCTCAGCAGCTAGACCCAATGTATCGAGATAGTCAACAGCAGCAGAAGCGAAAAGGCTGGCTCTCAGCTTAGCAGGTTAAAAGACGTTTATTAGCAGAGAGCTCCAAGCTCCGAAGCGAGCAGCTGAGAGCTCAGAGGTGGAGAGAGAGTTTCTTCCTCCCTCCTACCCCCTATAAGCTGGAGAGGGGTTCCAGGGAGGATACAACAAGACAGCAAATCAGGGGATTTAGGGGGTACCAAGGTGTGCCCACCCCCAAGCCTTGGACCAACCACCTCCAGAGGAAAAGAATTCCCCCCAGGCTACCTATGACCTGAAGCCCTCTCCCTGAAATTTCACAATGCCGGAGGGACACCTGGAGTGATAGGCTGCCCCAGAGCAAGGGGGGGCAGAAGGGATGATTCAAGTCATGTGAGGGGTGGGATGATTGACACAAAACACCTTATTATACAGACAACACAAAGGGGATACAGAATATGGGATACCGTGAAATGAACCATAAAATAAACTTCTTACAAAAACCTAATAAAACAGTTCTGCACCACCACAGATTCTCTTCCTGAACAGAAAAGCCTTCCCTTCAGGAAAGGGAATTAACTCTTGCGATTTCAATGAGGATTAAACTAGAAAGCTTTGCTCCATTTCCCGGCAATTCTTGTCATCCCATTCACTATCATTGTTTTTACATGGTTTTGAAATTTTCCCTTTTTCCTCTTTTTTTCTTTTTGTTCAAATTTTGTTTTTTCAGATTGCCCTCCTGTCTCGGAATTTACATTTCTTCCCGCGTTTAAGGATTGGATTTGGAGTAATTTGAGCAAGGTATGGCCTTTTTCAATGGCCCTCATTTCATCTCGGTCCTCTTGGCTGTGATCCCTCCATTACCAAAATTTCTGGAGTTTTTTCATTCCTCTCTTTTTGATCATATTGCCTTTCCAGAGCACTTGTTAAACCTGGTTTTCTTATTTCAAGATTTCATTCCTTTTTCCTGAAAAGAAATACCTTTGTTTCAGGAAAGGGAATGAAATCTTGCCATTTCAATGAGGATTGAACTGGAAAGCTTTGCTCCATTTCCCTGCACTTCTTGTCATCCCATTCACTATCATTGTTTTCACATGGTTTTGAAAATATTTACGTTTTTCTTTACACTGTGTCTCTTCAGTTTTCTCTCCTGTCTCAGAATTTACATTTCTTCCTGCGTTTAAAGATTGGATTAGGAGTAATTTGAGCAAGTTATGGCCTTTTTCACTGGCCCTCATTTCATCTCATTTCTCTTGGCTGGGATCCCTCCCTTTCCAAAACCTCTGGAGTTTTTCCGTTCCATTCTTTTTGATCATATCTTCTTTTCAGATCACTTATTAGACTTGGTTTTCTGATTTCAAGATTTCGTTCCCATTCCTGCAAATAAAAGCCTTCCTTTCATCAAATGGAACAAAATCTTGTGATTTTAATGAGGATTAAACTGGCAAGCTTTGCTCCATTTCCCTGCACTTCTTGTCTTCCCATTCACTATCATTGTTTTCATATAGTTTTTAAATTTTTCCCTTTTTCCTTTTTCCTTTTTTTTTTTTTTTTTTTTTTCACATTTTCTCTATTCAGTTTGCTCTCCTGTCTCTGAATTTACATTTCTTCCCACGTTTACGGATTAGATTTTGAGTAAATTGAGCATGTTTTGGACTTTTTCACGGGCCCTCATTTCATCTTACCCTCTTGGCTGTGATCCCTCCATTTCCAAAATTCCTGTAGTTTTTCTATTCAAATCTTTCTGATCATATCTCCTTTCCAGAGCACTATTTAAACTTGGTTTTCTGATTTCGAGATTTCATTCCTTTTTCCTGAAAAGGAATACCTTTGTTTCAGGAAAGGGAATGAAATCTTGCGTTTTCAGTGAGGATTGAACTGGAAAGTTTTGCTGCATTTCCCTGAACTTCTTGTCATCCCATTCACTATCATTGGTTTCAAATGTTTTTTTTTTTTAATTTTTTATTTACATTTTGTTTCTTCAGATTGCTCTCCATTCTCAGAATTTACATTTCTTCCTGTGTTTAGGAATTTGATTTGGAGTAATTTGAGCAAGTTATGGTCTTTTTCACTGGCCCTTATTTCATCTCAGTCCTCATGGCTCGGATTCCCTCCATTTCCATAATTTCTGGAGTTTTTCCATTCCACTCTTTCTGATCAAATATCCTTTCCAGGGCACTTGTTAGACTTGCTTTTCTGATTTCAAGATTTCATTCCCTTTCCTTAGAAGAAAAGCCTTCCTTAGAGAGAAAAGGAATGAAATCTCGCAATTTCAATGAGGATTAAAGTGGAAAGCATTGCTCCATTTCCCTGCACTTCTTGTCATCCCATTCACTATAATTTTTTTCACATGGTTTTTATTTTTTTTTATTAGTTTTTATTTATATTTGGTTTCTTCAGATTGCTCTCTTGTCTATGAATTTACATTTCTCCCTGTGTATATGGATTGTATTTGGAGTAATTTGAGCAAGTTATGGTCTTTTTCACTGGCCCTAATTTCATCTCAGTCCTCTTGGCTGCGATCCCTCCATTTCCATAATCTCTGGAGTTTTTCCATTGCACTCTTTTTGATAATATCTCATTTCCAGAGCACTTGGTAGACTTGCTTTTCTGATTTCGAGATTTCATTCCCTTTCCTGAAAAGAGAAGCCTTCCTTTCAGCAAAGGGAATGAAATCTTGTAATTCCGGTGAGGACTAAACTGGCAAGCTTTGCTCCATTTCCCTGCACTTCTTGACTTCCCATTCACTATCAATGTTTTCACATGGTTTTGAAAATTTTTTGCTTTTTTTTTTTCACGTTCGCTCTATTCAGTTTGCTCTCCTGTCTCTGAATTAAATTTCCTTCCCACATTTACGGATTAGATTTTGAGTAAATTGAGCAAGTTATGGTCTTTTCCACTGGCCCTCATTTCATATCAGCGCTCTTGGCTGTGAGCCCTCCATTTCCAAAATTTCAGCATTTCTTTCCATTCCTCTCTTTTTCATCATATCTCCTTTCTAGTGCACTTGTTAGCTTTAGTTTTCTGATTTCCAGATTTCATTCCCTTTCCTGAAAAGCAAAGCCTTCCTTACAGGGAAAGGAATTAAATCTTGCAATTCCAATGAGGTTTAAACTGGAAAGCTTTACTCCATTACCCTGCACTTGTTGTCATCCCATTTACTATCATTGTTTTCACAGGATTATGAAAATTTGGGTTTTTTTTTTTCACATTTTATTTCTTCAAATTACTCTTCTGCCTCTGAATTTACATTTCTTCCCATGTTTAGGGATGGGATTTGGGGTAATTTGAGCAAGTTATGGTCTTTTTCACTGGCCCTCATTTCATCACAGTCCTCTTGGCTGTGGTGCCTCCATTTCCATAATTTCTGGAGTTTTTCCATTGCACTCTTTTTGATCATATCTCCTTTCCAGAGCAATTGTTAAACTTGGTTTTCTGATTTCAAGATTTCATTCCCATTCCTGAAAAGAAATACCTTTGTTTCAGGAAAGGGAAGGAAATCTTGCAATTCCAATGAGGATTGAACTGGAAAGCTTTACTCCATTACCCTGCACTTCTTGTCATCCCATTCACTATCATTGTTTTCATATGGTTTTGAATATTTTTTTTTTTAAATTTACATTTTGTTTCTTCAGATTACTCTCTTGTCTCTGAATTTACATTTCTTCCTGCATTTAAAGTTTGGATTTGGAGTAATTTGAGCAAGTTATGGTCTTTTTCACTGGCCCTCATTTAATCTCAGTCCTTTTGGCTGTGATCCCTCCATTTCCAAAATTTCTGCATTTTTTTCCATTCCACTCTTTCTGATCATATCTCCTTTCCAGAGAACTTATTAAATTTGGTTTTCTGATTTCAAGATTTCATTCCCATTCCTGAAAAGAAAACCATTTGTTTCAGGAAAGGGAATGAAATCTTGTGTTTCAATGAGGATTGAACTGGCAAGATTTGCTCCAATTCCCTGCACTACTTGTCTTCCCAATCACTATCATTGTTTTCATATGGTTTTTAAATTTTTCCCTTTTTCCTTTTTCACTTTCTTTTTTTTTTTTTTTTTTTCACATTTTGCTTCTTGAGATTGCTCTCCTGTGTCTGAATTTACATTTCTTCCTGTGTTTAAAGATTGGATTTGGAGTAATTTGAGCAAGGTATGGTCTCTTTCACTGGCCCTCATTTCATCATAGTCCTCTTGGCTGTGATCCCTCCATTTCCAAAATTTCTGTAGTTTTTCCATTCCAATTTTTTTGATCATATCTCGTTTTTAGAGCACTTGTTAGACTTCGATTTCTGATTTCAAGATTTCATTCCTTTTTTCTGCAAAGAAATACCGTTGTTTCAGGAAAGGGAATGAAATCTTGCGATTTCAATGAGGATTAATCTGGAAAGCTTTGCTCCATTTCCCGGCAACTCTTGTCATCCCAATCACTATCATTGTTTTCACATGTTTTTGCAAGTTTTTGCTTTTTTTTTTCACATTTTCTCTATTCAGTTTGCTCTCCTGTCTCTGAATTAAATTTTCTTCCCACATTTACGGATTAGATTTTGAGTAAATTGAGCAAGTTATGGTCTTTGTCACTGGCCCTCATTTCATCTCAGTCCTCTTGGCTGTGATCCCGCAATTTCCAAAATTTCTGCATTTTTTCCATTCAAATCTTTTTGATCATATCTCCTTTCCAGAGCACTTGTTAAACTTGGTTTTATGATTTCAAGATTTCATTCCTTTTTCCTGAAAAGAAATACCTATGTTTCAGGAAAGGGAATGAAATCTTGCGATTTCAATGAGGATTGAACTGGTAAGCGTTGCTCCATTTCACTGCACGTCTTGTCATCCCATTCACTATCATTGTTTTCACATGGTTTTGAAAATTTTTAATTTTTTATTTACACTTTGTTTCTTCAGTTTGCTCTCCTGTCTCAGAATTTACATTTCTTCCTGCGTTTAAAGATTGGATTAGGAGTAATTTGAGGAAGTTATGGCCTTTTTCACTGGCCCTCATTTCATCTCAGTCTTTTTGGCTGTGATCCCTTCCTTTCCAAAACCTCTGCATTTTTTCCATTCCATTCTTTTTGATCATATCTACTTTTCAGATAACTTATTAGACTTGGTTTTCTGATTTCAAGATTTTGTTCCCATTCCTGCAAATAAAAGCCTTCCTTTCATCAAATAGAACAAAATCTTGCAATTTTAATGAGGATTAAACTGTCAAGCTTTGATCCATTTCCCTGCACTTCTTGTCATCCCATTCACTATCAATGTTTTCAAATGGTTTTCAAAATTTTTTTCTTTTTTTTGTCACATTTGTTTCTTTAGATTGCCCGCCTGTCTCTGAATTTACATTTCTTCCCGCCTTTAAGGATTGGACTTGGAGTGATTTGAGCCAGATAAGGTCTTTTTCACTGGCCCTCATTTCATCACAGGCTTGCTGGCTGTGATCCCTCCATTTCCAAAATACCTCAAGTTTTTCCATTCCACTCTTTTTGATCATATCTCCTTTGAGAGCGCTTGTTAGACTTGGTTCTGTGAGTTCAAGTTTTCATTCCAATTCCTGAAAAGAAAAGACTTCCTTTCAGCAAAGGGAATGAAATCTTGCAATTTCAATGAGGATTAAACTGGAAAGCTTTGCTCCATTTCCCTGCACTTCTTGTCATCCCTTTCCTATCACAGTTTTCAAATTGTTTTGAATATTTTTGGGTTTTTTATTTACATTTTTTTCTTCAGATTGCTCTCCTGTCTCTGAATTTACATTTCTTCCTGTGTTTAAAGATTAGATTTGGAGTAATTTGGGCTGGTAATGGCCTTTTTCACTGGCCCTCATTTAATCTTACCCCTCTTGGCTGTGATCCCTCCATTTCCATAATTTCTGGAGGTTTTCGATTCCACTCTTTTTGGTCATATCTCCTTTCCAGAGTGCTTGTTAGACTTGGTTCTGTGATTTCAAGGTTTCATTCCATTTCCTGAAAAGAAAAGCCTTCCTTTCAGGAAATGGAATGAAATCTTGCAATTCCGATGAGGAGTAAACAGGGCAAGCGTTGCTCCATTTCCCCGCACTTCTTGACTTCCCATTCACTATCATTGTTTCACAGGTTTTTGAAAATTTTGGAGTTTTTTTTTTCACATTTTATTTTTTCAGATTACTCTCCTGTCTCTGAATTTACATTTCTTCCCGCGTTTAAGGATGGGATTTGGAGTAATTTGAGCAAGTTATGATCTTTTTTCACTGGCCCTCATTTCATCTCAGTCCTCTTGGCTGCTCTCCCTCCATTTCCAAAATTTATGGAGATCTTCCATTCTAATCTTTTTGATCATATCTCATTTCCAGGGCACTGGTTAGACTTGGTTTTCTGATTTTAAGATTTCATTCCCATTCCATAAAAGAAAAGCCGCTATTAGAGGGAAAAGGAATGAAATCTTGAAATTTCAATGAGGATTAAACTGGAAAGCTTTGCCCCATTTGCCTGCAGTTCTTTTCATACCATTCACTATCATTGTTTTCACATGGTTTTGAAAGTTTTTGGTTTTTTTTATTTACATTTTGTTTCTTCAGATTGCTCAACTCTCTCTGAATTTACATTTCTTCCTGCGTTTAAAGATTGGATTTGGAGTAATTTGTGCAAGTTATGGTCTTTTTCACTGGCCTTCATTTCATCTCGGTCCTCTTGGCTGTGATCCCTCCATTTCCATAGTTTCTTCATTTTTTCCATCCCATCCTTTTTAATCATATCCCATTTCCAGAACACTTGTTAGAGTTGGCCCTGTGAGTTCAAGATTTTATTCCCTTTCCTGAAAAGAAAAGCCTTCCTTTCAGCAAAGGGAATGAAATCTTGCAATTTCAATGATGATTAAACTGGCAAGCTTTGTTCAATTACCCTGTACTTCGTGTCACCCCATTCACTATCATTGTTTTCACTTGGTTTTGAAAATTTTTGGGTTTTTTATTTACATTTTGTTTATTCAGATTGCTCTTATTTCTCTGAATTTACATTCCTTCCCATGTTTAAAGATTGGATTTGGAGTAATTTGAGCTAATTGTGGTCTTTTTCACAGGCCCTCATTTCATCTCAGTCCTCTTGGCTGTGATCCCTCCATTTCCAAAATTTCTGCATTTTTTTCCATTCCACTCCTTTTGATCATATCTCCTTTCCAGAGCACTTGTTAGACTTGGTTCTGTGAGTAAAAGGTTTCATTCCCATTCCTGAAAACAAAAGCCTTTCATTTCAGGAAAGGGAATGAAATCTTGCGATTTCAACGAGGATTAAACTGGAAAGCTTTGCTCCATCTCCAGGCAATTCTTATCATCCCATTCACTGTCATTGTTTTCACATGGTTTTGAAATTCTTCCCTTTTTCTGTGGTGGTGTAGAACTGTTTTTTTAGGTTTGTGTAAGAAGTTTATGTTATGGTTCATTTCACTGTATCCCCAATTCTGTATCCCTTTTGTTATGTCTGTATAATAATGTGTTTTGTGTCAATCATCCCACCCCTCACATGACATGTTACATCCCCTCTGCCCCTGCCCCCCTTTCTCTGGGGCAGCCTGTCTATCACTCCAGGGGTCACTCCCGGATTGTGAAATCTCAGGGAGAGGGCTTCAGGTCATAGGTAGCCTGGGGGGAATTCTTTTCCTCTGGAGGTGGTTGGTCCAAGCCTTGGGGGTGGGCACACCTTGTTACCCCCTATATCCCCTGATTTGTTTCTTATTGTATCCTTCCTGGAACCGCTCCCCCGCTTATAGGGGGTAGGAGGGAGAAAAAAAACTCTCTCCGCTCTCAGCCTCGAAGCTCTCAGCCGCTCGCTTTGGAGCTCGGAGCTCCCTGCTAATCAACATTTTTAACCTGCTAAGCTGAGAGCCAGCCTTTTGTTTTCTGCTGCTGTTGACTGTCTCGATACATTGGGTCTGGCTGCTGAGCTGAGAAGCCGAAACAAACAGGATACTTTGTGTCTGTGTTGACTCGAGCTAGCTGGGGGTCAGGTCCCGCCTGGTGCGCGGAGAGAACCAGACACAAAGGGTGGCGCTCCAACGTGAGGCTCACCACGCCGGCAGAAGCAGCTTGGACCACGTGGAGCACGGCTCCACAGAGACAGATCCTCCTGCGCCCATGCATATGCCCCCCGGAGACGAGGCAGACCCTGCGAATGGACTGGGGCTTATTTAGCCCGAAGAACAGTCTCTGGGCATCACGCACCCCTGTGAAACTGACGTTTAAACAAGGCAAGTTCCAGGGAAAAGAAGGGGAGCTTCGGGCCCCGACCGGAGTCCTTCTTGCAGCAGAACATCCAGACCTATGCACTGCCCAGGCACAGGAACAGGTAAGTATACCCACAATGGGACATAATTACTGGTTTTAGGGTTCCCCTGAGGGAGGGGGAAGACATTGGGGAGGAAAAAGTCCTCCAAAAATAGCTGCGCAGCTAAAGGGTTAAACTTCCTGTGATTTTGAGCAAACGAGGTCCGCTGGCGGAGTGCTTTTCATCTGGGTTTGTGTCCCTGGGGGGGGAGTGTTTTTTTATCTGGGTTTGGGTACAAAAGCAACTTAGTATCAAAACATGGGTGGAAAGCTAACGGTTGCTCGGAAAAGTTTGTATTATAACTATGCTTCGGTTGCTAACGAGGCCAAATTGAAAATCTCAAAGGGCGAGTTAAGAAGTTTTGTTAGCTGGGTTCATGTGCGTTTTCCCCAAGTCTCTCCGGACAGAGTCTGCAGCCCAGATTTCTGTGGCACTGTAGAAAAGGAATTAATTGGAATGATTAAAACTGGGGATAAAAAGGCTACAAAGTTATTGTGGCAACAAAGGTAAATTCGGCAATTCAATTTCAAAAGAGAATGCAGAAAGAGCCCAGCTGAGAAATGTGTTCTCCCCCTCCTCCCCCTCCTCCCCCCACCTCTTTTCCCCGGTGTCGGGGGCTGTTTTCACAACATTCAGGTGGTTTCAGGGTCTTTTTCCCCCCTGCACAGCTCCGCACCAAGCCAAAGGAAGAGACGGAGTCTTCAGGTTTAGATTTTTCAAGGTTGCATTTTTCGTTTATTGTTTCTTATCTTACAAATTTTTCACAGTCCAACACGATGTCTGCAGGTGCATGGATTTCTCACGTCTCCCCCCGAGCTGGGCTGTGCTTAATCTTTTATACTAATTACTACGTGTTCGTTATTTACTATTTCTTACCAATGTCTATCACTATTACTAAAAAGGTCACCTGTACACTGGCCCAATCCTTACTAACTACTTTGTGCCAACGTCACTGCAGAAATGGAGTGAGGGAAGGAGAAGGAAGAAGAAGGAGACAACGCCCCAGATTCTCCATTTTGTCCCCATTCACTCCAATGCTATGAATCTAAAATCACTATTTTTTCACTCTGTGACAAACTAAACTACTATTTTTCACACTCCTGTGGTTTGCAAACCCTTTCTCACTTTAGGAAGTTTTTCCCATGGACTGAGATCAAAGCCAGTGTCTCTCTGAGCTGTGGGCTGGGGTCTCAGAGCCCCCTGCCCAGGTCCCTGACTCTTCAGGGCAGCCAAAGGGATGCCCTGGACTCCGACACCCCGGTCCCCGTGTCCCCAGGAAAGCGTTATGAATGGAGTGGCAGGGGTCCCGCCCGCCTGCTCTGCCTTCGGGGGCACCCCAGCCCCCCGGCTTGTGCTGGCCCGGTGGGGCCGGGAGGGAATTCTCAGGCAGCACTGGCCATGCTGCACAGGACAGCCCTCCCTCCCCACTTTCCCCGGTTTAAAAATTTCCGCGTTTGTTTTTCTGTGGGGGGGGAAGCCACGTGGTCCTCTCGGGTTTCCCAAGATGGCGGAGACAGCATGGCAGGGGGCGCCCTCGCCCCCTTAGCGCCGCCCACCCCTCCCTACCCCGGTGACGTGGTGCCCGCACGTCCACATACCCCGCTCTGCCTTACCCCTGTGACGTTGGCTGCCTGCCACGCAGCCCCTTCCCCGCTACACATGCAGCCGCCGTGCTGCCCTCCCCAACCCCCTGTGGCTGCGGGTGCGCACTACGGCACCCCTTCTCCCCCGCAGGCGCCGTGCCGCCGTCCGCCTTGGAGCAGCCCGGTCTCGCGCCACTGGGATCCCCCCCATCCCCCCACTCCTTGATGACATCACCCCCCGGGCAAGCTGCGCCCCCTGCAGGGACTCAGTTGCCAGGCAACCTAGTGCCTTAGGGCACAGGCGTCCCAGCTCCCTCAAACCCGGAAGTGCCTGAGCTTGGAACGGGGACAGATAGAGCTGCCGGTCCCTGCTCCATTCCTACCCTTGCCCCTGTTACCTTCCGCAATGCCCGCGGTGGTAGCAACAGGGCGGAGTACCACCCATTTCCCCGAGCCACCATCAAAGAGATCTGCAAAGCTCACAGAATATATGGCCATGATGGGCCATATTTCATGGGGCTCCTCAGAGCAGATCTCTCTGCAGAGGAGGTGGTGCCTGCTGATTTAAAGTACCTGTTTTCTTGCTTGCTGAACCCAACAGATTACATCCTATGGGTCACAGCTTGGAAACAGCTGCTCCAGGATGCCTTACCAGGGCTCCTCAACCATGTCAACACTAGAGCTGATGCTCAGGGAAACCCTCTCACCCTCGACCACCTGGCTGGTGAGGGGAGTGGGCAGAAGCCACTGACCAAGTGGTCATTCCTGTCCAGTGCCTCCATGTAGTGAGAGACACAGCCCTGACTGCATTCTTCAGCATGCAAACACAAGGTCCGGCAATTTCATATTAGAAAATCAAACAGGACCAAAGGGAGTCTTTCACAGATTTTGTGGAACAACTGTCCCGAGCTATTGAAGCTGGGGTCAAAAATGAAATGGCTCGGGAACACATTTTAACGGAGATTGCGTTATCAAATGCGAATGATTTATGTCATGCTGCGATTTTAAGTTTACCCCTAAACCCCAAACCAGCCTTAGCAGACATGCTTCAGGTTTGTCAGGTAAAGGTGCCTTGTATGAGCTCCTCTACAGGTCCACGGCCGAAACCTCATCAAGTTGCAGCCATGGAAGCTGAAGATTCCTGAAAAACACCGAACACCGGGAAGAAGCATTCTGCGCAAAGCTCCCAGAAGTGTTTTTTGTGCGGGAATTTGGAGCATTGGGTTTCCAAATGTCCCCTCAAGAAAGAATTAGAGGACCTCAAAAACAAAAAAGGGGAAGGGGAAGGGGAAAAAGGGAGAGGGTTTAAACCCTCACAAAAAAACTGGTGAAAGAGCGCAGGTCCGCCCTGCGTGAGGAAAAAAATGGGGTGGACGAGGCAGGAGGGGAGGGGAAAGGGGGCCAAGGGAAAAAGAAGGAGAAGCTGCATTGCCCCATTCAGAGTGGCAGCAAACATAACATACTGGAAATGACTTACACGGATCATGACATAGCACAACCGATTTTGACAACCAATTCTAAATATACCCCCTACAGGTTGCAGCTCACTGAGGGTTTGCACCTGAAAGACGACGACTGGAATTTTGTGTCAGTTGAAAACAGTGAGCAGGGTACCTGGCCAAGGGTGAAAGGTAAGCTCATTGTTGTGGGGGACTGCAAACACACCCCAAAAGAGATCGAAATTCTTCCAGGAACACTTGATAACAACCCTGGAAAATTCGTTCTCTGGCTACGCTGCACCCACCTAACAACATTCCTACCTAAAGGGCAGATAGTTGCTGTCCTGGGTTTGACTGTGTATCCCCAATCGTCTGTTGGGTGCAGGGGGGAGGGCAAGCGCGGTTTGTTTTTCCCCAGGAAAACTCTGCTCATCGGAGTGACCTTAAAGCGGGGGAGTTGGAGCCCAGCACGGCTGAAGAAGTTCTGTTGTTTTTTTTCCCTGGCAGTTAGTGTAGTGCTAGCGTAGTTAGACGCTGTAGAATAGCTGAAGCGCTTTTTTTGGGTTTTTTTTCCTTTTCCTTTTTTCCTTTTTTTCCCTTTTTTTTCTTTTTTTGCTCTCTCCTCGGAACCGTTCCAACCTCTCCGGACTGAGGACCTGGGGAAGCACCGGGGGCCTCCACAGGGGACCCACCCCACCAAGACCAGCCCTGCACATCTCCTTTTCTCCCAACGCCAGTGGAGACAGAGCAGTGAAGCACCGTGACAACCTTCAAGAGGAGAGACTTTTCTTTAAGTTTGTTATCCCTCCGTAAGCGGCACGAAGCTCTTGTCATCAGGTATTGTGCCGGGAGTGCTTTGCCTGTGTAATAAACAGGTTTTTTCCACTTCTCTCTGAGGAAGTCTTTTCCCGAACCGGTTGGGGGGAGGGAAGGGGGGCCCCTCAGGAGCATTTCTCCCAAAATCTGCCTGAAACCACCACAGTTGCCCAGATCATACCCACCTGGGAACACCGGGAAGAAAACAACCTACCAACAGCTTTTCCTGTGCACAACATCACAGAAGTGAAACCCCAGGTGGGATGTGAGTTACAGGTGGGTGATGAGGCCGTTAACATCACAGGCCTGCTCGACATGGGCGCATAAGTGACTGTAATCGCAGCTAAGCACTGGCCGTCACATTGGGCCTTGGAAAACGTGGCAGGACACGTGCAAGGAACAGGGGGAGGCAACTGGCCGAACAATCAAAGAGTGTGGTTCAAATTAAGGGGCCAAAAGTGCAGTTGGCCAGTTTACGCCCTTTTGTTTTGGATTATAGGGAACCCTTGTTGGGGAGAGACCTGATGGCCCAGTGGGGAGTCACGATTGACATCCCAGACCCCCCACAGGATTTTTGGGCAGCGGTCACTGAGGAGCGCCCGACCCACAAGCTGAATTGGAAAACAGATGCACCAGTGTGGGCTGAACAGTGGCTGCTTTCAAAATAGAAATTGAAGGCGCTTGAAGATCTCGTGGAGGAGCGGTTAGCTAAGGGTCACATTGTAGAGACCAACAGCCCTTGGAATTCACTGGTTTTCGTTATCCAGAAGCCGGGGAAGGACAAGGGGAGACTCCTCCAGGATCTCAGACAAATTAACAACGTGATAGAAGACATGGGCTCTCTTCAACCTGGGATGCCTACCCCGACCATGCTCCCACAAAATTGGAAATTGGCTGTTATAGATATAAAAGATTGTTTCTTCCATATTCCCCTGCACCCTGACGATGCACCACGTTTTGCATTCTCGGTTCCCACCGTTAACCGAGGGGCCCCGAGGAAACGCTACCATTGGCGGGTTCTTCCCCAAGGGATGAAGGTGTCACCTATCATCTGCCAGTGGTATGTGGCTTCCTTGCTGTCCCCGGTCCGCATAGCCGCAGAGAAAGCAATCAACCATCATTATATGGATGATGTGCTTGTGTGTGCCCCCACCGATGATGTCTTGTCACACGCGCTTGACCTGACAATTAATGCATTGGTTATTGCAGGGTTCAAGCTGCAGGAAGACAAAGTTCAAAGGATGCCACCTTGGAGGTACCTTGGGCTGGAAATTGGCAAGCGGACCATTGTGCCGCAAAAATTGGAAATCAAGGCCAAAATTCAGACCCTTGCAGATGTCCATCAACTGTGTGGGGCATTGAATTAGGTGAGACCCTGGCT
>JANEHK010000149.1:285481-311028 GCA_025960845.1 Tachycineta bicolor | reverse complement strand
ATTCTAAATTTTGATAAATCGAATTTGGTCCCTTTTATTTATAACAACCACAATAGGGAGCGATTTAGTCAAACTACAACAACCTTTGCAATCCTCTCTACTAGCACTAGGTAACAATCACTGGAAATTGACCAAGATATTACCACAATGGGAAGACACAGAGGAGCGAGATCATGAAGTAATAATTAATGCACTAGGCACAGCTAGTGAAAACATCTCGTTGGCCCTAGGGTGTACTCAGGCACAACTGTGGATGCAATCAGTAGCTGCCGCAGTTATCAGGGAAGGTGGAGAAGGAATATTCCCTGCTGAAATTCGCAAAATTGTCTGGGATAATGCCTCTGATATGGAGAGGGAACTTCAGTCCTGGTGGGTGTTGGTCAATTTCACCTATAACCCTGTGACTAGTGTAGTGACAGCCTTTGTTTTAACTATACACGATGCCTCAGTAGACTTAATACACCCAATAGTCCCCTTAGGATTAAACCATGAGGGAACTGTATTGTACCCTTCTGAACACAGAAGGTGGGCACGAGAAATTAAAGGAAAGTGGCAAACTATTAATCTAGAGCCCTGTATTGTGAGGAGACAACTAGGATACATATGTGAAGGGACATTAGAGGGTGACAAAGACACTTGTTTAGACACAGACCGAAGTATTTATCACTTTGAAACACATCCAGGCAAACAGGCAACTTCACTTGTGTATATAGGACAAGGTTGTGTCTGTCTCAGGACAGCGTGCCCCGTCGTAAAGATAGACAACCAAATTGTGAATGAGACTCAATTCAATTTGTGTGTTTGTAATTTTGTTAGAATTAAGGGATGTGATTTTTCCTATCGGGTACCTGTAATATCACATCAATATATAAAAGCCAACCTAGCCACTGTTCAGAAGATACTGCCTGTGCCCATAGGGATAAATTTGACTTTAGTTGCTCAATTGTTGAAGCATCATGAATTGAGAGAAATCTTAAAAGAGATTAGAGATGAAGGGAAAAAGACATTAATTACGATACACCATGACACAGAGACCATCACAGGAGTTTTTAAAAGGCTTGAGGAACACTTTTCTCATCATTGGTGGGATGTGCTTTTTGCGTGGTCACCAACAGCAACTGGAATATTGAATACCTTAATCCACCCTATAGTTGTATTGCTTATTTTGGTCAGCATAAGTTTACTGTTATCCATTGTAATACTTGTTTGGAATTGGAGGATGCTACGACAAGTGGCAGCTTTAACATCACTGTCAAAGGCGTATGGCTTAGTCTTGAGAGACACTAGCTGTACAGCTTGGATAGATGAGGAAGATTCTGTATACTGAGTAAAAGAATTTACTCATTTCAAAGAAGAAGTGGGGAATGAAACGTTCATTTTGAGGAACTAAGGATTTTTAGGAAAGTTAAGATAATAAGTTGCTGAATTAGCTGAAGTAGATAGGTAATCTCTGTTAGCAGTTAACAGAAGCCGGATCTTAGATAAGCTACCCCAGATCTTGTAACTCATTTCTTGTCAGGTTTATGTTTATGTAGTTGTGCTTGTAATGAAAAACAAAATGTGGTAAATAGGACATAAGATAGCTGCAGATTTCCTGCTTAAAGGACCCATTGAACACAGGAAACTGTAAGTTCTACCAAGGATCCATTTGTCATGAATGCATTGAAAAGGTAGAAAGGTCAGGATGAGGAAGACTCATCTTACTTCCTCATTTTGGGTGACCCCTCCCCAGAATAGACCCCCAACTCATTTTAAGAAACAAAGTACGCATGCTTAATAGCCTTTTTGCCAATTAGCATACGAAGTGAGGAATGGGAGGTGACAGGGGTATGAATATGCATTTGTATTTTGGATATTCATCCCTTTTGTAAATAAAAGGCTTTGTAATTACCTGTGAAATTCGCAGTGCGAATTAGGGAAATATCCCGCTGTGCTGCCCGGCCGTAATAAATATGCACTTTCTAACTTTAAACTGTTAGAGAGTTTTTGTCCGTCACAGTTGGGTATCGATACTAGATCAATACCCATATTTCTTTAATAAGTCACCATGAATTTCAAGGAGCCATAGTACAAGACTCTTGCTCCCAAAGGTGTACCTTACACAATGGTAAGGAAGCTAATATGAATGTCTGAGTTAGTAAATAACTTGCATCTTCTTATTTTTGAGTCAAATGTGTTTTCCAAGGACAGCTTGTTTATGCATAAGCTAAATTTTTAATAGTAGCATATATCCAAGGTTAGCTACAGACACCTGAATTTCATGACCAAATAAGCCACAAGACATTGCTTGAGTATAAGTCTGCTGAATACTTTATTTATAATATCCTGGTAGCTACAAGGAAAATGAAAAATGTAAGATGTTACATAATGATCAATTCACATTCATATATTCACAGCAACATTCTTTCCTTTGTTTTTGTCTGTTTGGACTACATCATTAAACAGAGAAACACAAGATATCAGGTTGAAGGCTGAGGTACATACCACAAAGGACAAAGCTGCAGCATATTGTAAACATCTCAGTAAACAAAACTCTTGATGAAAAATTGTGGAAGTCACAGGCCACAATATGAAAAAAAACAGATACGTAATAGAGTGTATATTTCAACATAACTTGAATATGTTCTGAATATTTTCTTTAAAGCATGCATATTTTACTGTTTATGACAATGTACTAAACCAAAAATAATATAAAGAAAACAAATAATCAAAAAAACCTCAAATCCCTTTCATGTTAATTTTTAAAAAATATTTTTAAATTTGATTGTTCTAAAGTGCCTTTGCTGACATTTCTTTTACATTTTTCTTGTTTCTTAATGGCAAAATGAAGCCATATAAGGTATTAATTAAAAAAAAAAAATCCAAATCCACAATTTGTCATTCATCAAACAACCCTACTCTGATATATTTATATATGTCATAGCTGAATGTCAGAAGACGGCTTTATAGACATATTAATTAGCAGAAACTAATTTCTATAATCCAACAGATACAACACTGAAAGTTATTACCTAGAGAGAACACAAGTAGAAATTTCTTAAATCATGCCATATTCTACGTTACATTAGAGTCTTATTTTAAAGATTACTTCCTAGCTAGAAAATATATAATTGCTCCATCTGCCAACCCTACAGCATTTCAGTACTGTCAAAAGTGCCATATGTGGAAAAATCAGACTGTTGGTCTGTTTATCTAATAAATATATATCCTGTAGAACCTGTGAAATCAAATGGTAACAACTCTCAGCAGATTTCAAAATACATTGTGAATGTTTGTTTTTCTTTTTCCCTTTTAAATAAGTGTAGATGATATGGAACTGTTAGAATGAGATAATCAACTTTATTATTGCATCCTGGAAGACAAGTTGATTCTGCTCATCACTGTAGATCTGAGTTTTCTGAAGAGATACACACACTGAAGAAATGTAGTTGCAAATTTATATTTTTGAAGCACCATGAGGTTTGGATAAAATGATTTATGCAAATACCACACCTTTTATTTCTATCCTGTAAACATCTGTTGCAAAATTTGAAATTGATGAAGTTAATATTGGAAATTGGTAACAAAGACTGTTTGTATGAGAAGGCTGGACTGAAAGGAAATGTTAACTAAACTTGTTCTTTGATCACAAATAATGGTTAAAGAGCCTTTGTTCATCTTTTTGTTGACCTGAACTCATGTTCATTGCAAAGTAAGCAACACCAACTCACACACTGAGGGAAGGTATTTCAGTTTTTGATTCTAGTTTCCACTAATTAGGGAGCTGGGTGGTACCCCACAAAAGGCTGGTTCCCCTATCATCAAAATTTTACACTATTTACACATTTTAACAAACTAAGGCCACAGCATTCACTGCTCATTTGGGTCTGGACTCCATTTTGAGGGGGTGGTCTGTGAGTCGGCACTTGTGAACTCCCACCACCAGAATTACTTTTCCCCCAGTAACTGCTCAGTTCTGCTGACTTCATTCCTGGTGGCTATCATTCAGACTGCTCGTTAGTCTTGTGATTGTCTTCCCTTTTCCATAAAACAAAAGACTAGCCAAACACACAATGATCACAGTGCAATTTCTTAATCACAATTGTCCAGCTAAATCTACTTATTAACAACTAAAAAAAGAAGTTTGCAAAGTTTGATTCAAGTCTTGAGAGTCTCAACATCATTTTTAGAGTACAAGAGAATAGAAATAATAAGTGAATACCATCTGAAAGCATGGTATATTTCTTTGATTTTGCATCCAGCTTCCCTGCAAATCAATTTATTAGAACAAAGTGGTATTTGCAAAAGAGTTCTGTTTCCAGTCTTTACTCTGGAGGTGGGAGGAAAGAAAAAAAAAAAAAAAAAAAAAAAAAAGATTTGATAAAGTTTCCAGAACTTCTACTCTAAGTAGGTGCTTTCCTGTGATTACAGTGTCTTTCTTCAAATACACCCATTACAGAAACACGATATTTATTGACAGCATGTAATGCTGTGTTATAAGTTCTAATTCCATAAAGATATTCACTCTACACAAATATTATCTTCCTTTAAAAGAAGGCTTATAACCTAAGGCAGCAAGTTAATACATATTTGCCCTGCTAATATATTTACAATCCATTTCAACTACTTTGTTCATGCATGAGAGAGTCATCTGAGTAATAACTTTGTTTAGAATGACATTATGAAAAATGCTCAGTTAGAATCAAAGCACTTTTAGAAGACATTTAAAATAGAATCAACTCTAAAATTTCACAAGACTGTCTCCAAAGCAGGAGAAAAAAAACCACAAAACAGTCCCCATATGAAGAGTTTGGATGTTGTTATTCTAGATTTATATGTACTATATATTAATGCTGTTTTAGTCTTCAGAGACATTCTTTCAATAAATTGGAACAGCACTACATACACCTCCACTTCTCCAGGCATTTAATCAATAAAAAACTTTCATCAGCTCACGTGTGAAACAGAGAGAAGGGCTAAAATAATTGAAAACTGGATAGCAAAGAGCTTTCTGTGTTATGATTTTAACATATTTGACACATTTGCTTTATCATATTTTGTGTTTCACAAAACTTTAACATTCACTGAGGGTTTACAATTTTCAGTTTTATCCTTTACTACAATATTCAGCTTTAAGGCTCCAGGTGGAGAAGTCTTTAGCTGATTTGTTTATATTTCTAACAGAGAGTCATCAATGAAACTTCATGTCTGTTGCTTGTTGAGAAAGTTTGACTTACTAGCTACAGACAAGTTAATAGAGGAGACAGATAACCTCATGTACTTGGCAAAGAAAAGGGAGATTCACCACTCTGAAATTATTTATCCTATTTCCCACCTTAGCTTTCTCCATGGCAGATCTGTATTTTTAAATTCCACAAATGTTCAATTAAAATGTTTTTGGGGTTTTTTTTTCAGTCGTTTGCTTGTCCTTCACCACTTCTGTGTTCTGCTACAGTGTGGGGCAACAGGGGATGTGCCAATCTGAAACAAGAACATGATTTTGCAAAGATTTCTTTCCAACTCTTGCAAATACATTGTTTTTATTTGTGGGTAAGGTGTATAATGTAGGAAAAATGGTGGATTTAAGGAAAAAACATCTAAGTTCCTATATCTGTGTTATTCCTTTAAGATTGATGGAAACTTTGTGCATAAACACTACGTGAGTGAACCCTTAAACTATGCTGAGACAGAGGCTGTGTAGTTATTTAAAGTTAAAACACAGTGTCATCTTGGCCATTAGTCAAAATAAGGCATCTTGGGAGGCTTCCAGTTTCACAAAGTAACCCCTGTGAAAGTTCTTTAAAGGAACTATGTCGGAGAAAAGATCCAAACAAATAATGCCTTGGTCCATAAATCACTAAAAAAAGTCAAGATTGTCAAGCTTAGCTTTATATTTAACAATAATCTCTGATCTGAAAATTCATGTGGGTGAATTCAGAAAAATATCTATTCTGTTTCAGTATATGGTCCCTTGAAATATCTATATTAGCATCTGAATAAAAATAATTATTAAAAAACTTTAAAAATGCACAAAATTAAACTATTAAAAGAATGAATAAATTCTCTTTGCACCTCAGAATTCCCTTTAAGTTCTTAAAATTCTAGTATGCTCTAAACTGTGAACAGTTTCTCAGGCAAACAAGAAATTTGTTTTAGGTCTGTAGTATGTAACACATTTGCTATTTTTTTTTTTTTTTTTTTTAAAAATTGCAAAATCCCATGCACTAGTGTGATGGTGTAAATGGAAGAAAGGAATTCCTCCTATGCCTTGTACGTGTGTGCTTTTCCTTCAGGTTTACTTTTCAGACAGAGAGAAGGCCTCTATAAGCTCTGATTTTGGTTTCCCCCACATTTGTAGGTGCTAATGAGAAGTGAATGCAACCTTGCCACAGTTTACACTGTGGTCATGCCAATCTACTGTATTTTTTTTCATGGTGTTACAAAAAAGGACCTGCTGCAGTGTACTACAAAATTGCCTTTTTCTTGTCTATGGCTTTAACTGAAAACCAGTTATCTAGCTGTGAATCCTAATTCCCCTCTCTTCATTAAAAGTAATAATACCAAATTTTTACCTTGCTAAGATGGAAGTGCAGAAGAAATTCTGTTGGGTATATAAGCAAAGCCTGACACTTCAGAGGTCTATCTGAAGTCACTTAACAGCTCTGCACACATTACATGTGTGAAGTGCACTTCTTCCTGTGGCTAGCACACCTATTTTCCACTCATACAAAAGCTTTTTCATTAAGAAAGAGAGATGGAGAGACCAGTATGCCACGATCCAGAGTAACCTACATAGCTTTTTAACTTTCTATGTGTCAAGCTCTTGCTCAGCAGACAGGAAGACTCACAGGTTGTGTGAATTGTCCTGGTGTGTTATACATAGAGTGGTGGTGAAGCTGTTCTCTCTTCTTCCCCAGGATTGTCCTGAGTCTTATCAAACATTATATAGTCTCTAAAACAACATGAGAATTTACTTCATAAAGGAATAGGCACCTGAATACCTCACTGATCCAGTAAAGTCCATTAAACTGTGTATAAAATAATCCTGCTGTGAACTCAGCTAGCATTGAGTATCTTCTATTAATAATAATCTTTTTCATGCTGGGTAGCTGAGGAAATGATAGTAATTTGTCAGTTAAATGGCATGTTTGTGACATATATTTTCTTTCCAAATCTATTATATTTAATTATAATTAATTATAAAATAATTGCATAATATGAGGAAAAAAGGGTTAATATAAGATCTTGATTCTCTGACAAGTTTAATATGTCCTAATATATATTTTGGAAAGATTTTAAGATCTTGATTCTCTGACAAGTTTAATATGTCCTAATATATATTTTGGAAAGATTTAAAGAATAAAAATACTGTCCATTCCCTGCTGTGAAATAAAAATTTCTGTACTTTACTGTGGAGCAGTTATTCATAGCAACTTACCTTCTTCTCAGTGCCATTTCTGGAAGCAAGTCTGAGACAAACAAAAGTATATCCTATCCTATATATAGACCCTATATCTTCTCCTGGAATCATGTACTAGAAGACAACAGTTGTTGAGTTGTGAAGCAAACACCCAGAGCTAAAGAACCCTTTCACCTGGCAGTTTCACAACTGAACTGTCAGTCAATTTTCATCCCTAATGAACTTAAGCACCACAGTGAAAGTCCAAAGCAGAGACTGATCATTCCATTCCTTTTCAATTATATGGTCTGACTTACATTCTATATAAAATGATACTTTGATTCCTCATAAATTCACTGAAGTAATAGTAGCCTTACGTCAAGAAAAGCATCCAGAAGTGGATTGTGGTCAATATCACATGTCTGAACATCAAAGAGACAACTCAGAAGCTCCAGAGGGAGAGCAACTGTCATTTAAGTGTATCACCTAATTTGTTGAAAGCTACTTCATTCCCCTTTCTGTAATCCTGTTTGTGTGACAACTATGTCAAAAGTACACTGTAAGACCAGACCCAAGATCACACAAAAAATGATTATTGCATTTGCAACAATCATTATACATATAAACACCATCTTAGAAAACTTCCTTTCAGCTTTATATGGGTGACAATTTTGGACCCTCTTCCTATATTAAACCCACAAATCTAATGTGGATGCTGAGCTTGCTGTTGTTTTGTGCACCCATTTGCCTTTCTGCATCTGTTACAACCTGACTCTCAGGCCAGGTAACTGACGTTCTTGCTAATAGATCCCTTGGAACAGATTAAAGTGGGACAACACTAAGTGATTGGTCTATATATGAGGCAGACATTTGAAAACAATTTGGTTGAAAAGGAGGTATGCAGTTAGTCTGGTTCTTTTCTATAAAAGTCTAAAAATATCACAAACAAAATACATTAAAAAAAAAGAAAGAAAGAGAAGGAAAGGACAAGAGACTTGGTCATTGCAGTTTGGGTGTCTGTGGTCAGAGTGATGATCCACTTGAAGTCTTGATCCACTGAGGGTGGAGGCCAGAGCCTGAGCCACAGTTTGACAGGTTATGTATGTTTAGGGTTACACAGGAACACCCTGACTCCTCTCTTGGGAGGGCATTTACACTGTCTGATGCAGCACTGAAAAGGAGTCAGGTGGATGGATGGGGGATGGGAATGCTTCTGGAGTCTATGATAGTTTATGGATCTTGTTAGTGATGTGACCCAAGAGAGGAATGCCTTCAGGCTTACTTGTGAGCTCCCAATACCTTCCCTGAGGGGAGTTTTCCTTATCTGGAAGGAGGATATTGGCATGATAAAAAGCCTGACCCCACCTCAACAGGAACTGCTTGTCTGTCTTTTCCTTGGCTGTTGTGAAGCACTTTGCTTAAGACATGGGGCATGGGCCATCAGGGAAACAATAGCAGGGCTCAACCATCCCATCCAAGCAAAGGTCTGCTCATCACAGTAACTTCTTTACAAACAACTAAGAATAGAAAATACACAGAGGTGGTATAATCGACCTGTTTCTTTCTATTCATTATCAGAGAGAGAATTCCAGGATGTTTTGTTGATGCTGTGAAGGATAAGGTTTTGTATGAAACAGATGTGAATATGATAGGATCCAATTTAATTCCATTCCTCTCTAGGTCTCAATCAAGACAGGTGGATGGTACTGTCATAAATACGATAGGCCAAATTTTTAGAAATCAAAATTTAGAATTTTATTGAGAGACAAAATGACAGTCTCAGACAGCCACAACTAAAAGGACAGCGTTGAACGCCGGGTATTTCAGCACTGGGTGAACGCAGTAACATACTCTGTCAGTATGTCACCCCCCAAGTTCACATTTCTGGTCTGAAGCTGTCGCTTTTTATACACTGGTTCGCTGAGAAGAGACGAGGCTCTGATGTTTTCCTCGTCCGCGGCAGCTTCATTAACTATTCATGTTCGGGTCTAGGAGTCCTGAATAGTTTTTTTCCGGGGTTAACAATGACCTTAATGGCTGAGCCCAGGTGTGTCATAGATATGGTAATGTCCACAGGAGTCCGATGAGATATGAGTAGATATGATAATGTCCGGAGGAAACAGGTGAGATACAGATCTGATGTAATCATTTGGTTCTTGAGTAGCTCATCTGCTTCTTCCGTGGCTTTTGTGTTCCTTTTCAGGGTTTCCTGGCAGAGGCATTTCGCTGACATTCCTCTCTCGTCCTTGTGTCCCTGTTCTGGGGATTTGCTGCCAGCAGAAATATGTCGGGGGCTGCTTTCCCAACATTCAGGTGGTTTCAGAGTCTTTTTCCCCCCTGCACAGCTCCACACCAAGCCGAAGGAAGAGACGGAGTCTTCAGGTTTAGATTTTTCAAGGTTGCATTTTTTGTTTATTGTTTCTTATCTTACAAATTTTTCACAGTCCAACACGATGTCTGCAGGTGCATGGACTTCTCACGTCTCCCCCCGAGCTGGGCTGTGCTTAATCTTTTATACTAATTACTACGTGTTCGTTATTTACTATTTCTTACCAATGTCTATCACTATTACTAAAAAGGTCACCTATACACTGACCCAATCCTTACTAACTACTTTGTGCCAACGTCATAGCAGAAATGGAGTGAGGAAAGGAGAAGGAAGAAGAAGGAGACAACGCCGCAGATTCTCCATTTTGTCCCCATTCACTCCAATGCTATGAACCTAAAATCACTATTTTTTCACTCTGTGACAAACTAAACTACTATTTTTCACACTCCTGTGGCTTGCAAACCCTCTCTCAGTTTAGGAAGTTTTTCCCATGGACTGAGATCAAAGCCAGTGTCTCTCTGAGCTCTGGGCTGGGGTCCCAGACCCCCCTGCCCAGGTCCCTGACTCTCCAGGGCAGCCAAAGGGATGCCCTGGACTCCAACAGAAATATTTTGTACCTTTTCCTGTATGTCTTTTATGTTTTGTGAATATAAACTTACATGAATTAACCTTAAATATCTCACAGTTTTTATTAGAACATGTACAAGTATACACAAACATATTTTATATGAGTGTATTACAATACAGACATATTCCATACAAATTAACTTTAGGACATTTATCACAGTACTGAAGTCTTGCAGGTTGACCACGCAGGCACTCATAGCATACTGAATTACCATGTGTGTGTGGACAAATCAGCCTGCTGCAGCTATTCCTAAACTTTCAAATTTGCTGTCTGAACAACACACAAGGCTGGTTTAAATATGATCATAAGACTGCTTTATGCCCGTAGTGGTGTGAGAGTGGTTTTATTAAGTTATTAAGTTATTTTTGTAAGATTTTTAAGTTATTTTTGTAATGATTTAGTCCACTGTACCCCCCTGTGTTCTGTAATAGTTCTCCCCCTTATGAGTTAGTTATATAAGTAGACGTTTTCTGTCAATCATTCCTTCCCTGCACCTGTCCCTGTCAATTCCCCCCCTCTCCTCGTGGTTGCCCTGTCTGTCACTTCGAGACCCTTCCCTGGATTCTGGAAAGATCCAGGAGAGGCGTCGAGTGATAGGCTGGTGCCCAGGGGATCCCCTCCTACCTTTCTGTGATTTGTTAATGGTTCAAAGGTTGACACCCCTGTTACCACCCCCGTGTTCCCTGGTTGGCTGACCGGTTGTCAGCCCTACCCCGTTTATAAGTGGCTGTCAAGCTCTGATATCTGCTCTGTCTGGGCAGCAGTGGTCTGAGGCGGAGCTCTTTGCCAGACTCCCCTTAATAAACTACCTTCTACCCTACCTAATAAGAGATGACTCTTTTTCCGTCGCCGCAGTCACAACTCCATCAGGTCCACTCGCTGGTGTGGTGTAAGAGTCTGTCTGAAGTTCCCCTCATTTGCCTCACGATCGTCATAAGGACCCCGAGGACCCCACTGCAGTTCTGGCCTGCTCGAGGTGGATGCTTGCCAATCATCCGCAGGCGCATTTTCCTGTGTCACCACGCCACGGTACACGGGCTGTGAGCAGTGTAATGGTGGTTCTGTACCTGGAGATTACATCTGCTTCACGGTCCCTGCTTCATGACAATAGCCTATGAATTTCCCCACCTCTTGGCCAAGGGAACTTTCTGGGGAAACTTTGGTGGCCCCCCGCGGAAAATCCTCCATCTGCTTCGCAACCACCGTGACAGACAGAGATCAAAACCCCCTTCCAAGGACTGAGATTGAGACCCCTATATGAAGCCCCTCTCAAGGACTGAGACATCAGACCCTGACGACCCCAGTATAGGGGGCTGGGGCTGACTCAACCAAAGCGAGATGTTTGCCTGGAGGCGTGATCGTTGGACCAAGAAGACAATGGCTCTCGCTTACTGCTAAGAACATGGACTGCTTGTTCCCCCCCTCGGGGGTCTCAATACATTTACCTGTTCCCCCCGTGACTGAGGACTATAATAAAAACCCCTGAGTTAACCAGAAATTTGGAGAGAGATTCTCCCCGACGTGACAGGTGGACCCGTCGACCGGACCACGAGGACTCCGTCTCCACGTTTGGTAGCTATATTCCCCCTTTCCTCTCTCTCTCTCTCTCTCTCTCTCTCTCTCTCTCTGTCTCTCTGTCTCTCTCTCTCTCACTCTTAATCCCTCTATTGCATTTGCTATGGTCAATCAATAAAAGGTGCATTGGTTTTAATGCTGAAATCCCCTCTGTGTTGTGTGTTGCACTCTGAGATCAGTAAATGAACCATCACGACCCCCGCTTGTACGAGCGGATCGTGACATGTGGGGAACCAAGAACTCACCGGGAGGAGGTTACTCGCCCTGCCTGTAACTCTGACCGATCCTCATAGTGGCAGTGCAGAACTGAGCTAGCCTGCACGCCTGCCAGGCGTGAGAGGACACTGCGATATATGCCATACAAGTATCCTGTGATATGTTTTGAGGTAAATTCATGTTTTGAGTGTGTTATATGTAATAACCTATAAACTGTATTACAAGCTGAGGTTTCCAAAAACTGTAGGGACATTTCTGGCTGCCGAAACTAATTTGCAATTGTAGAGATTCCAGACAATGGCAGGGCGAAGTCCAAATTAACAACCAATAGGAATGGCCAAACAGGAGATGTCCCATCCATCAAGGGAGGGTCCACTGCCTTCTCTGGTGATTAACACATGATACCAATCTAAAAGTGGAAAACCCGGAGATGTGGAGATGTCGCTATCAGCATCCCAATGCCAATTTCTCAGAACCCCATTCAAGCGCTCAATTCTGCGGGGAAGAAGCATTCAAAGCCAAGCAGCAAGAGAAAGAAAATTCATGAATATGCACTGTGTCCGGTTCTGTCCCCGCTCCGGGCGGGAGCTGACCCCCAGCTAGCTCGAGTCAACACAGACACAAAGTTTCCAGTTCATTTCGGCTTCTCGGCTCAGCAGCTAGACTCCATGTATCGAGACAGTCAACAGCAGCAGAAGAGAAAAGGCTGGCTCTCAGCTTAGCAGGTTAAAGATGTTTATTAGCAGGGAGCTCTGAGGTCCGAGGCGAGCGGCTGGAGAGCTGAGAGAGCTCAGAGCTGAGAGATGAGAGCTGAGAGGGCTGAGAGGTGAGAGCTGAGAGTTGAGAGTTCAGAGAGTGAGAGACCCTCTTCCTCCCTCCTACCCCCTATATGCGGGGGAGGGGTTTCAGTCAGGATACAACAAGACCACAAATCAGGGGGTACAGTGGGTCCAAGGTGTGCCCACCCCCAAGCCTTGGACCAACCACCCCCAGAGGAAAAGAATTCCCCCCAGGCTACCTATCACCTGAAGCCCTCTCCCTGAGATTTCGCAATCCGGGAGGGACCCCTGGAGTGATAGACAGGCTGCCCCAGAGAAAGGGGGGGCAGGGGCAGAGGGGATGTTACATGTCATGTGAGGGGTGGGATGATTGACACAAAACACCTTATTATACAGACAACACAAAAGGGATACAGAATTGGGGATACAGTGAAATGAACCATAACATAAACTTCTTACAAAAACCTAATAAAACAGTTCTGCACCACCACAATGCACAACAGACACAAACTAACAATAAAACTGCCTCAGGGAAGAAAAACTGTATAAAACCTGCTCACTGAATCTAAGGGATCATGAACAAGAAAGACTGGTTCAGTTGTGGCTGTCTCTGTATTCAACCAACTTCGATAACCCAGGATTGAGGTTGTCTCTTTTATAGTGGCTGTTTCAGATTGTTTTTAAAAATGGCAGAATAAAATTACTTTATATCAAATTGGCTATTTATCGCCTGTAATAAAATCGCCAAGCCAAATTCAGTCAATCAAATTTTAGAATTTTATTCTGAGACTTAAACACAGTCTCCGATAGCCACAATTAAAAGGGACAGCGTCGAATCCCGGGGTTTCGGCACTGGGTGAATGCGGTAACAGACTCTGTCAGTCTGTCACCCCCTCTGTTCACAAATCGAGTCCAATACCGCTGGTTTTTATACAGTCTTTCGCTGAGAGTGGACCGAGACTGTAGGACTCCCCCTCCCTGGTAGCTTCATTAGGTATTCATGTTCAGGTCCGGGGTCTGTTGAATGGATTCTCAAAGTGGAACAATGTCATGATTGCCGTGTCTGGAGGAGGTTTGGAAATGTTAAATTGGGCCGGAACAGATAAGATATCCATCTGATCTAATCATTCGATCATTAGTGCCCCATCTCCCATTTTCCGTTCTTTGTGCCTTTCTGTAGGGTTATCCCAAAGCGGTTCCCAGCAGGAATTTCTTCTATCCCCCAACCCTCATGTCCCTCCGTGCAGTTTTAGTCTTAGTTAACCCTAAATGTAATAAATGTCCTAAAGTTAATTCGTGTTTAGAATATGTCTGTATTGTAATACACCCATATAAAATATGTTTGTATCTACCTACATATGTTCTAAGGAAACTGAGATAAAACTGCGATATATGTCTTAAAGTTAATTCATGTTTAGAATATGTCTGTATTAAAATTCACCCATATAGGATGTAAGTTTTATATCTGCCCAAATATGTTGTGAAAAAACTGAAGCAGAAGCCATACAAAGAGAGGTATGGGGTATCTCTGCTGGCAGCACAGAACCAAAAAAGGGACACGAGAAATATGCTAAGAATGACATAGAAATGCCTCTGCCGGGAAACTCTGAAAAGAACACAAAACCACGGAAGAAGCAGATGAATAGCTCAAGGACCGAATGATCACATCAGATCCATATCTCACCCATCTCCTCCGGACATTACCATATCTATCCATATCTCATCCGCCTCCTTCGGACATTATCATATCTACGACACACCTGGGCTCGGCAATTAAGCTCATTGTCTACCCAGGAAGAACTATTCAGAGCACCCGGACCCGAACATGAATAGTTAATGAAGCTGCTGAGGACAGGGAAAACATCGGAGCCCTGACTTTCCTCAGCGATCCTGTGTATAAAAAGGGGCAGCTTCAAGCCAGAAATGTGAACCTGGGGGGGTAGCATACTGGCAGAGTATGTTACCATGTTTCACCCAGGGCTGATTCCGGGCTCGACGCTGTCCTTTTAATTGTGGCTGTCCGAGACTGTCATTTTGTCTCTCAATAAAATTCTAAATTTTGATTTCTAAAATTTGGTCTATCTTATTTATAGCAGTAAACATACTTTTAGGTTTGCTGATCTCAACTTAGACTGAATGCAGATCAATTTTACATTGCATATTATTACATTTTATCGTGGATTAATTACATATCATAAACTGAATTATTTTAGGTCATATATCACATCGCCCATAACATATTCCACTACTTTTTAATCAGTTGTTTTGTTTTGTTTTGGTTTGGTTTTCAGGTTTTTCTGTCTTTCCTAATAAATGTCACAAATACCATTCTGGATGTAATTTGATATGCACAAATAAAGCCTCAAACATTGTGGCATTTTTTTCCTTTGCATAAAATAAAGGTTATGTGTCATATAGAAAGTTAAAGAAAAACTGACATACAAATGCCAAAACATTATTTTAGTGATTTATTTTTAAGCACTTGTAATAAATGATCAAGCCCAATTTTGTGAATCAAAATATAGAGTTTTATTTTGAGACTTAAACTCAGTCTCTAACAGCCACAATTAAAAAGGAACAGCACCGAACCCGGGTTTCGGCACTGGGTGAACACAGAAACGGACTCTATCGCTCCAAATCTCCCCTGTTCATGAAGTGTGTCCCGAGCTGCTGGTTTTTATACAGTCTTTCGCTAAGGATGAGGAGTTGCTTCACTCCTCATGTTCCCTCTGCTTCATCAAATATTCATGTCCATGTCAGTTGAATAGATTTTCTGGGGTGGAACAATGTCTTGATTGCTTTCTCCAGAGTGGGGTTTAGAGATGTAGAACTCGTCTGGAGCAGATAAGATACCCATCTAGTGTTGATTGCTGCATCGTTAGCAGGTTCATCTCCGGGGAGGGGGACACATCTTATCTGGTTACTCCTTCTATTCACTGAGTAAATGAGTGTTCTGATGGTTTCCTGGCAGAAACCCCTCGTTTCTCAATCCTTTGTGTCCCCCTCACATTCTCTTTCTCAAACCCCAAGTACATTTTATATTTTACAAAGTTTAATTCAGACCGAGCGCGAATTAACTTTATATTACATATCACACTCATCTATTAAAGAAAAAGTTAACATCTCTCAGGTCTGCAGGAGGCACAATAATTTTTCCTAGTAGTGACCAAAACTAGTAGGGTTAAGCCTCACTAGGCTAGGCTAGAGTCTTTAAGTTCTGGCTGTTGCAAGGTTACTTATCTAGCTGCAAAGCTACTTTTGATCTTATTTGCATAGTCTCTTAAGCAGGCTAAGCTTTTTTTTTTTTTTTTTTTTATACTTATTTTGCCTAGGAGTCACCAGAGGAGGGAAGGGGGGGAGGGTGCTCAGCCCTGGCAGCTCATTAGTAAGGTGCCTTACAGCTGCTAGAAATCTAATCCGAGCCAGGAAGGGGTGTATTCTCTTCCCCTCCCCTGTCCTGGGAGTCACCGGTCCCAGCAGCTTCTCAGAAAAAGCCTAGCCTGGGCAGGGCCCAGCCGAGCTGCATGAAGGCCCAGGAGGGACCCGCAGCGGACCAAGACCAGCCCAGCTGTACCCAAAGCTGCTCTCAGGGGCTCAGCAAACCTAAGTAGCAGCCTCTCCTCCTCCTCTCTAGCAGTTGAGGAGAGGGTGGGGAGGGCCCAGGTGCCTGGTCGGCTGCCAGGCCCCGAGGGGCCATGCAGCAGAGTGGGACCAGCCCTATTATGTGTTCTAAGGCAAAGAGGAAAAAAAAAAAAAACTGGCTAAAACACAGTCTCAGCTTTATATAAGTATTACCAAAAGTTGCATTCGGCTTTCTTAGTAGTCAAACTATATGCTAGTATCTAAGAATTGGCTTCTCATAAGTTCCTGTCATCTCCAAAACAATTCTAAGGTCCTGACAAGGCAATATTCCATATTCCTCTTTAACTAAAAACCAAACTGTGTTAACCCATAACACAACATAATTGGTTTATACAGTTCTCTTAGTTACATAGAAGTATTTTCACATTTTATGTTTTGCTAAGGCCTACAGTACAATACATTTGTGATAGATATTTTGGGATAAATTCGTGTTCTATATGTTATAAACTATAAACTATATTACAAGCAGAGGGTTTCCACCAAGATGTGAAAACCCTCCTGCTTGCCAAGACTGATTTGCAATTGTAGAGACTCCAGACAGTAGCAGGGCTAAACCCAGATTAGCAACCGAAAGGAATGGCCAAGCAGATGTCCCATACATCAAGGAAGAGCCACCTGCCTCCTCCCCAGATTAACACATGATACCAATCTAGAAGAAGAAGACTCAGAAATGTCGACATCAGCATTTCCCCTTCAAGACCCAGGTTGGGATCCTAATGATGATGAGGGCTTAGGATGGTTAAAGAGATACCAAGAACTGATAGTAAAAGGGCTAGAAAGAGCAATCCCCAAAACCATAAACTGGTCAGCCTTATATGCTATCAAACAGGGCCCCACTCAAACACCTTCTGAATTTCTAGATCACCTGCGAGACGCAATGTGCTGACACACCACCCTGGACCCTGGATCTGATGAAGGAACACAGCAATTAATACATTTATTTTTAGGACAATCCACGGGAGATATCAGGCGGAAACTCCAGAAGATCCGGGGTCCAAACAGCCGGAATTTAGAAACTTTACTAAATAAAGCATAAAAAGTTTTTAGTAACCAGAAAGAAGGATATAAACAAGGGCTGAAGAAATTAGTAGCAGTAGTAAAAAAAGAGAAAAGAGAAAACGTGGGCAAAGTCCACCAAAACAAGGACCACCCCGACTAAGAAAATATCAATGTGCATTTTGCAAGAAATTTGGTCACTACAAAAAACAGTGCCCAGAATTAAGAAAGAGTGATGAACATAAAGAAAAAGGTGATCAGAAAAAGGAAAAAGTAGTTGCTCATGTAAAGGAAGACTGAAGGGGACCAGAGGGCCCTACCCTAGGAGACCCTCTGGTTGTAGTCAAACTGGGGAACAAAGAAAAAGAAGTGAAAGTTTTGATAGACACAGGGGCAACATTTTCAGTGTTGAATAAGGCCCTAATACCTGTAACCAATGACTATGTTATAGTAAAAGGGGCAAATGGCCAATCTGAAAGAGCTTATCTTTGCAAACCACTGAAGTATAAATTGGTAAAACAGTGGGGCATCCATTGATTTTTATACATGCCTAATGCTCCATCTGCACTTTTGGGCAGAGATTTGCTAGAGCAGCTAGGAGCAAGAATAATATTCAAAAAATGGGGAAATTAGTTTGGAGGTAAAGGAACAATATGTAGAACTGTTAAGCTTAATGCTAATAACCAAAGAAATTGAAGAGGTAAGTGAAAAGGAAAATTTTAGGAAAATAATGGATCAAGTATTTCCAGGAGTATGGGCCTCCAATATACCAGGAAGAGCAAAGAATGCACTGCCAGTGCAAATCAGGCTTAAAGAAGGAGGACAGCCAGTAAAGGTTGAACAATACCTCCTAAAAAAAGAAGATGTAGAAGGGGCTAGCCCAATTATTGAGAACTTTCTGCAGCTAGGACTACTGAGAGAGTGTCAATCTGATTTTAATACTCCTATTCTGCCAGTAAAGAAACCTGATGGGTCATACAGATTAGTACAAGATTTAAGGGCTGTTAACAAGGTAACTGAAGACACATATCCAGTGGTTGCCAATCCCTACACCTTGTTAACCTGTTTAACACCTGAACTAACTTGGTTTACTGTTCTAGATCTAAAGGATGCTTTCTTTTGCCTCCCTCTCCATGAAGCCAGCCAGAAAAGTTTTGCATTCGAGTGGGAAAGCCCTAAAACTGGAAGAAAAACTCAGCTCACATGGTGTGTGTTACCTCAGGGGTACAAGAACTCCCCCACTATATTTGGGGAGCAGCTTGCCAAGGATTTAGAGTCCTGGGATCCTCCACCAGGAGAAGGACAGTTACTCCAGTATGTGGATGATCTCTTAATAGCCACCCAGACCCAGGAGACGTGCATGGACTGGACAGTAAGCCTTCTAAACTTTCTAGGCCCGCAAGGGTATCGAGTATCCCAGAAGAAAGCCCAAATGGTGAGGCAAACAGTTATTTACCTGGGTTATGAAGTGAGTGCTGGACAAAGGACTCTGGGGCAGGATCGCAAAGAAGCAATATGCCAGACCCCAAAACCTCAGACAGTAAAAGAACTGAGAACCTTTTTAGGTATGACAGGGTGGTGCAGACTGTGGTTTTATAACTATGGGTTGCTTGTTAAACCTCTGTATGCCTTGATCACAGAAGGGAGCAGAGATCTTCAGTGGACAAAAGATGCAACCCGAGCCTTCGACCAACTAAATAAAGCCCTTATGTCAGCCCCAGCCCTGGGACTTCCAAACGTGAGTAAACCATTTTTCCTGTTTTCTCATGAGAAGCAGGGGATTGCCTTGGGAATATTAGCACAGAACTCAGGCCCGTACCAGAGGGCAGTGGCCTATCTTTCCAAGCAACTGGACACAGCAGCTAAAGGATGGCCAGGATGCCTCAGAGCAGTTGCAGCAGTAGCAATAAACATCCAAGAGGCACGCAAATTCACCCTAGGCCAGAAGATGACTGTGCTAGTGTCTCACACAATGTCTGCAGTCCTTGAGGCAAAAGGGGGACATTGGCTCTCCCCACAGAGATTTCTGAAGTACCAAGCCATACTGGTAGAACAAGATGATGTTGAAATTGTGGTAACTAACATTGTGAACCCAGCTTCCTTCCTCAGCGGGAGTATGGGAGAACCAGTGATCCATGATTGCCTGGAGACCATTGAAGCCACTTACTCGAGCCGCCCAGATCTGAAGGACACCCCGCTTGAGGATGCTGAGACCTGGTTTACTGATGGAAGCAGCTATGTCATCAGTGGAAGAAGACATGCTGGATATGCAGTTGCCACAAGCAAGGAGGTAATAGAGTCTGGACCATTAACATCTACATGGAATCAAGGTATGCATTCAGAGTGGTTCATGCTCACAGAGCCATCTGGAAGGAAAGAGGACTGCTGAATTCACAAGGCAAGAGTATTAAACATGCACAAGAGATACTGAGGCTATTAGATGCCATACAGCTACCTGAGAGAGTAGCCATAATGCACATCAAGGCACACCAAAAAGTGAGCTCTGAATTGGAAGAAGGGAATATGCAGAGAGGCAAAAGACGCAGCAAAAAGTGAGGTACCTGGTAAGGCTGTTGAGGCAGCATTGATTCCAGATGGAAAAATTTCTATTGAAGGTCAGCCAGTGTACAATAAGAAAGATAAGAAACTTATCAAGGTAGAAAAGGCAAGTTATAACCAGGAGGGATGGGCTGTAACAGAAGAAGGGAAACTTGTAGTACCCTCCTATTTGTTGTGGACATTAGTACAGAGGGAACATGAGAAAACACACTGGGGAATAGATGCCCTGTATAACCATTTGAAAGAAAGAATCATGGCCAGGAAATTGCAGGGCACAGTGATACAAGTATCTCATCAGTGTAGTCTTTGCCTCTGAACTAACCCTAAAAATACCCCAAGGCCTAAAGTGGGACAAATTGGGAAAGGTTGTGGACCTGGGCAACAATGGCAAATTGATTTTACAGAACTGCCCAGGAAGGGAGGATATCGTTACCTATTGGTGTTAACTGATACCTTTTCAGGATGGCCAGAAGCCTTTCCTGCCAGGACAGCTGAGGCTTGAGAGGTGACCAAAGCACTGTTGCAAATATGTGGCTAGAACTCAAAACAGAGAACTAGATGGGCCAGTACATGATGTACAGCCTGGGGATTAGGTGTATGTTAAGTCTTTTGCAGAAAAAACCTTGGAACCACAGTGGGAAGGACCATTCCAGGTGTTCCTCACTACCTTCACTGCAATCAAGATCAGAGAACAGAAGGCCTGGATCCATCACTCCTGAGTGAAGAAAGCCCCAGAGAGAATTTGGAAGGCCACACCAGGCGATAACAAACTGAAGCTGAAGCTCAGTCAGAACAACAAATAAATAGACTAATAGTTATTATGGACATTATGTGGAAAGTTGTAACTATTGTAGTAAATGCATCCAGGCAAACAGACAACTTCACTTGTGTGTATAGGACAAGGTTGTGTCTGTCTTAGGACAGCATGCCCCATTGTAAAGATAGACAGCCAAATTGTGAATGAGAGTGTTTGCAATTTTGTTAGAATCAAGAGATGTGATTTTTCCTATCGGGCACTTATAATATCACATCAATATATAGAGGCCAACTTAGCCACTGTGCAGAAGATACTGCCTGTGCCCATAAGAATGAATTTGAATCTTAAAAGAAATTAGAGACACAGAGACCATCAAAAGGGTTTTTAAAAGGCTTGAGGAGCATTTGTCTCATTAGCGGGATGTGTCTTTTAGGTAGTCACCGACAGCAACCGGTATATTGAATGCCTTAATCCACCCTATAGTTGTGTTGCTTATTTTAGTCAGCGTAAGTTTAGTGTTATCTGTTGTAATACTTGTTTAGAATTAAAAGATGCTGTGACAAGTGGCAGCTTTAACATCACTGTCAAAGGTGTATGGCTTGGTCTTGAGAGACACTAGCTGCACAGCTTGGATAGATGAGGAAGATTCTGTATACTGAGTAAAAGAATTTACTCATTTTAGAGAAGTGGGGAATGAGACATTAAATTTGAAGAATTATGGATTTTTAGGAAAGTTAAGATAATAAGTTGCTGAAATAGCTGAAGTAGATAGGTAAGCTTTGTTCACAGTTAACAGAAGCCGGATCTTAGATAAGATGTCCCAGATTTAGTAACTCACTTCTTGTCAGCTTTATGTTTATGTAGCTGTGCTTGTAACAAAAAACAAAATGTGGTAAATAGGACATAAGGTAGCTGCAGATTTCTTGCTTAAAGGACCCATTGAACACAGGAAACTGTAAGCTCTACCAAGGATTCATTTGTCACGAATGCATTGAAAAGGTAGAAAGGTCAGGACAAGGAAGACTGATCTTACTTCCTCATTTTGGGTGACCCCTCCCCAGAAGAGACCCCTGACTCATTTTAGGAAACAAAGTATGCATGCTTAATAGCCTTTTTGCCAATTAGCATATGAAGCGAGGAATGGGAGGTGACAGGGGTATTAATATGTATTTGTATTTTCGGTATTCAACAGTTTTTAAAATAAAAGGCTTTGTAATTACCTGTGAATTTCGCAGTTCAAATTAGGGAAATATCCCGCTGTGCTGCCCGGCTGTAATAAACATACACTTTCTAACTTTAAACTGTTAGAGAGCTTTTGTCCGTCACAGTTGGGTATTGATACTAGATCAATACCCATATTTCTTTAATAAGTCACTATTGTGCTGGAGGTTTATTGGTAAAGGTGATTTTGTCATATCTGAGGAGGGAGGGGAGGAAGGAGAGATGAGGGATTGTCCTGGTTTCAGCGAGGGTAGAGTTATTTTCTTCTCAGTAGCTGTTACAGTGCTGTGTTTTGGATTTGGAATGAGAATGGTGTTGATAACACGCTGATGTTTTGGTTATTTTCAAAGTCATGTTTATCTTAAGTGAAGGACTTTTTTTCCTTGTCTCTTGCTCTGCCCATGAGGAGGTAGGCAGAAGAAACTGGGAGGGAGCATAGCTGGGACAGATGACCTGAACTTACCAAAGGGATATTCCACACCATAGAACATCATGCCTAGTATATTAACTGGGTGGAGTTTCCCAGAAAGGAGGAAGATCTGGGTTCAAGGAAGAGGAGTCTGGCATCAGTCAGCAGGTGGTGAGCAATTACATCGTGCATCACTTGTTTTTCCCTTTTTAATATCAAGGTAGGCTTTGATGGTGCAGCTTTTCACATCAATGTTTAAGCCATGGACTATAACATTTCATTCTCTGACATTCCACCCTGTGGCTTAAACATAGTAGTAATTGTCTTTTCCTTCAGTTTACAGGTTATCCACAGGGGTGATATGTATACAGGGGTTAGTGGGAGAAAAGATAGAAGAAGCAGAAGTAATAATGGAAGTAATCATATAGTGTACAATAGCTATTCTAATTATCAAAAATGTAAATCTAATTGCAGTCATCAGTTTAATCCTTATTACTAAGTGCTCCCACCCTGTGAATTCCAAGAATCAGTGTTCTAATGGGTAGTGGGTAGAAGGGATTTCACAATACTGTATCTCTTGAACATTGGCTTAATATGTTTTGAAATTAGCCATAGAATTACACAGAGGGTCCTAATTTTTAAATCCTATGGGGAGTATCAGTCTAATTTCAAGAGGATTCTCAGCTCCCATAGTACAATTGATTAACTTTGCACACAGGAACAAATGTGAATGAGTTTGTTGAGAATATGTGTTTAAATACTTCAAAGGCTTTAAAATAGGTTTTTCTCTTGACCACATCCACATTTAGTTGGAAGAGTTTTATAAGCAATATTCTTGTTCCACTGGGTAATTCTACACATCCTGAACGATTAATTTTTACCACGCAAAATTCATATACAAAAACATTTTCATACAAAAAGTTCTCATGCAAACACATCTTTACATCAGGGCTATGTTCTGTTTTCCAGGGACTAGACTATAGCACTGTTGTAATTTAATCTTGACACAAAACAGAAACTGTGGCTTTATTATTGGTGGGATTAAAATTAAAATAATTTCCTTTCCAATTTAGTTGTATCGTCCCAAGTAACTTTTTCTTTTGAATTTTAGTGGGCAAATTCCCTTCATCACATTTTGCACCCACGACTAAGGAGCATGTTTGGTGCAGAATGTGCTTGGGTCACCACACTAATTAACATAATTAAAAGAAGTGATGTAAAGTTAAAATATTTTCCTAGGTCATATGGCAGGAAATTCAACAGCACATGAGAGGTGTTCAGGTGGGAATATTTGGTTTGAGAGTTGCTAGAAGGCTGTTTTGTGTTTTATCCATATTCTGTGTGCAATTCATAGCTGTCCCACCTGGTTTAGGAAGGGGGACTCAACCATTTTTCATGTAACATTTTCTTGTGTTCTGTTAGGATTCTTTAGTTCACTAATTACTAACTCTGAAAAATTTAGCCAAATTATAATAATTTCAGAGCCTTCCAAGGCAGAACTGGGAAGGTTAAAACATTTGTATGATTTCATATATGTATAAATTCTTGTACCAGCTCCCAGGATAAAATTGGTTGAGACAAATTATACATCCATGAGACCTTTTGCCACAACTTTTTTTTTTTTTTTTTTTTACCTGTAAAAAGAAAAAAAAATTTTGACAAAAAAAAAAAAAAAAAAAAAATCAAGCTTAACAATACATAAAATGTTTTGACTAATACTTGGTCTCCCAATAAGTCACAAAACAAACAAATTACAAACATTAACAAACTGACAATACAAGCAATTATGGTGGCAATTTAAAGTTTCATTGGTTCCCACACAGCTCCACCTCATACTTTGGTAGTTTCCTATAAAAGAAAAGTGAAAATTCAGCCAACTATGGACCAATTATAAAAAGGAAGGAAAAACCACCACAATCTATCACAAGGGTGACAGGGCCTAGGTGAAAAATGATCATCATATCTAGGTGTAAATCTGCTGACAGTTGTCCCACTCCCAAACGAGTTCTTCTGATCTTCAGTACAGGGGTTGACATTCCTAGAAAAAGAAAAAAAAAACCCTGCAAACTTCCCAGGCAAATTATGCCTGAATGAATCAAGTTGTTAAACTACATCAACTTGATCCTTTTTACGTGGCGTTTTAACTTTATTAAGTGCTTGCTGCACTGCTCGTGTTACTTCCCCCAGCTTTTCAGTGAGGTCTCCTCTGATTAATTTCATGTTTCATGTTTCGTGGAAGGAGTGACACTACTTGTAAAAGTTTGGCAAATGCTGTAGCCTGTGAAATAAGGAGTGCTTTAGCCATATGAGCTAGGTTTCTTTTAAGGTTTTTAGCAGGCTTTTGCTTTTCCCCCTGGAGCCATCAATTAACTTTATCACTTTCACAGATAACATTTGCTCCTTTTACTCCATTGATTTTCACTTTGACATCTGCCTGGCTTCTCAGTGTCCCCCTGCACTGATATTGACTGGATTTCAATTTTGCCTGATTGTTCTAGGGTGACTTTGTGATGCTTGTATCCCCAATTGTCCATTCTGTTTGTGTTGGATATTATGTCCTGTACCTTTAAGACTATTTTTAAGTTTGTTTTCAGAAACAGCATTCCCTCCTCTGCATTCCGGCTCCTAGACTGTGTTTGTCTGATGCACGGACAGACAGTGGGACAGAGATCTCCTGTGCTTTTAGTTAGTTTTAGCTAGCTGAGGCAGAGAAGTTCCCTGGACTGTTTTTTTTTCTTTCTCTTGGGACTGTTTAAACCTGCTCTGGACTGAAAAACCCAGAAGAGCACCGGGGAGCTCACACCTGCAGCCCACTGGGGCCCAGGACAGCATTTTCAAGCACCGGAGGGACTGATAAGAGACTGAGACAGCCAAGCTATAACCCATGGCAAGGACATTCTCAATTTTTCCATCTCTCTTCAGAATGGCAAGAGGTTTTATTGTTTCATAGTTTTTGTTTTTTGGTTTTTTTTTTTTTTTTTTTTTTTTTTTTTTTTTTTTTTTTTTTTTTTTGTTTTTTTTTTTTTTTTTTTTTTTTTTTTTTTTTTTTTTTTTTTTT
>JANEHK010000149.1:267648-285381 GCA_025960845.1 Tachycineta bicolor | reverse complement strand
TTTTTTTTTTTTTTTTTTTTTTTTGTGCTTATGGGTACTTCTGTTTGTTAAATGAATAGTTTTTTCCACTTTTCTCTGAGGAGATTTTCTCCCGGACAGGTTGGGGGGCCGTTTGGGTTTGCTTCCCAGAGGGACCCTAGTCTGAGGTTTCCTCCCAAATTTTCCCTAAACCGGGACACTGATTTATGGCCAGATTTTAATAATTCTGCAGCCATATCTGGCACTGTTTTAGTAGCAGTTTTCTGACCCTTGCCAGTTTTAATTAACGGTTGACATGCTACTTCTTTGTTATCAGATTTCAGTGTAAAGGTTACGTTTTGCTTTTTTTCAGAACAGGTTTTTTTACATTGTCTCAACTACTCTGCTAAACACAGCAAAGGGTCTGAGTTACAAGACCACATTTCAGAGAATGTTACAGGTTCTAAATTCCACAGTTCTTCCCATAAAATTCTCTCTCATTTGCATTCCAAAGCTCTGTGTGAAGCCTTTGGACATGATCAGGTTTGGCAGCAAGCAATGCCTCTGCCTGAAGCCGTTTTTGACTCTTGCCCCTGCCAGCCAGGTAGAGATTTGAGCAATGATCACTTGGATATTACACCAAATATTTTGTGCTAGTCCATTGATTTAAAGGAGAGAAACAAAAGGTTTGAACTTCAGCAACTTAGGAGTTGTTGAAGTAACATCCCTAATAATGACACTGGCCAGTATCAGGGACAAGCAGTCATTTATTCGCCAAGGATGTCCAATGAAACAGACTTACAGGGGTTTATATACACTTGTCCTGGTTTAGGGCAAATTTGGGAGAAAACCCTTGAATGGGGTCCCTCTGGGGAGCAAACTCAAATGGCCCCTCTCCTTAACTGGTCTGGGAAAGAACTTCCTTTTTGGAGAAAAGTGGAAAAAGCTATTTTACTTCACAAAAAAGTGCCCACAAGTACAAATAATGAATAATAGGAAACAATAAAACCTCTCCTTCTGGAGTGAGATGGCAAATTGAGAAAGTTCTTGCTGTAGGTATAGCTCAGCTCTCCTTCAGTCTCTCATCAGTCTCAGTCCTTCTGGTGCTGCTGGAAAATGCCGAAGTCCAGGCCCCGGTGGGCCACAGGTGCAAGCCCCTGGTGCTCCCTTGGGTTTTTCAGTTTAGAGCAGGTTTAACCAGTCCTAAAAAAAAGAAAGAAAAACAAAACAAAACAAAACAAAACAAAACAAAACAGTCCAGGGAGCTTCTCTGCCTCAGCTAGTTAAAACTAACTAAAAGCAAAAAGATGTCTGTCCTGCAGTCTCTCTGAGCTTCAGCCAAACACTCCATTCAGAGGAGAATGTGGAGGAGTTAGGCAGTGTTTTGAAAACAAACTCAGCGCATCTTCTCTCCTCACTTCACTTTCAAAACCAGTCTTAAAGGTACAGAACACAATATACAGCACAAACAGAACAGATGATTGGGGATACAAGCATCATAAAATCACCCTGGGACATTCCACCCCTTATCTCCATATTGTCAATTTACTAAAACTAATATATATTTTAGCTCTGCACACACATATATTATACATACATATGTCTATATAAAAACAATATACAGAACACAGCTATAGACAGACAATGGCAGCGACATTTAGCACACAGTGATATTTACACATGGTTCTCACTTAACAATCACATCTCCCTGAGGCACACATTGAGTGATTCTATCTTTCTGTATTATCTACCAAGTGCAACTTGGTCTCTGACCAAACACAATCCCACGGATGGGTTTGTTTGTACTTGAAGCAGAATTGATCTAAACTGTCTTCTTTAACAAACCTCTTACATGTACTACTGGGACTTTGTCTGTTGTATACAAGAATTCAGACTGGGCAGGATTGGTGGAACCTCGGGTATTAACTAACCAGGTGGCCTTTGCTAGATGTTGCTCTTAATTTTTGAAAGATCTCTCACTTAACATTTTAAGGTTGTTTTTAATAGTCTATTGTATCTTTTCACTTTCCTTGCAGCTGGTGTGTGGTAGGGGATATGGTACACCCATTCAATGCTACGTTCTTTAGCTTAGGTGTTGATAAGGCTGTTCTTGAAATGAGTCCTATTGCTTGACTCAATTTTCTCAGAGGTACTATGCCTCTAAAGAACTTGCTTTTTAAGGCCTAGAATGGTGTTATGGGCTGTAGCATGAGGCACAGGGTAGGTCTAGCTATCCTGTGGTGGCTTTTACTATTGTGAGTACATAGTGCTTACTTTGGTGTGTCTGGGGCAGTGCAATATAATTAATCTGCCAGGATTCCTTATATTTGGACTACGGCCTGCTATACCATAGGGGCTTCACTTGTTTGGCCTGCTTGATTGCAGCGCATGTCTCACAGTCATGGATAACCTGAGAAATACTGCCTATGGTTAGGTCTACCTCTCGGACTTGTGCTCACTTACAAGTGGTATTTCTGCTCTGATGACTTGAGGCATCATGAATCTATTGAGTTAGGAACAACTCTCTCTTGTGTTGCTAATTTAAGCCTATCTTTGACACTTTCATTTTTGCAGCCTGATTTACTTGATTGTTGTTTCTGTGTTCTTTATTAGCTCTACTTTTGGGGACATAGGTATTTACATGGCGGACTTTCACAGGTAGATTTTCTACCTGAGTGGCAAGGTTATTCTACTTATCAGCAGCCTAAATTGGTTTTCTTCTATGCTGCCAATTAGCCTTTTTTCACTTTTTCAGCCATCCCCATAGAGCATTGTCTACTATCTAAAACCAGTATAGAGGTAGAGGTTTGGTCACTTCTCTCAGTAATGTCTAGGGCTAATTGAATGGTTTTGAGCTTAGTAAGTTGGTTTGACTTACTTTTTCTTTTAGTAGCTTGTGCAACTTGTCATGTGGGACTCCATACAGCTGCTTTTTACTTTCATTTTATCTTTACAATGAGATAAGAACTATCTGTAGAAAGAGCGTTTTTTTACTGGCAGTAGGTTGTACGGTGGAGCTTCTTCAGCACGTGTCACTTGCTCTTGTTCTTTCTTATTAGTGAGACCAAAGTTTTCACTTTCAAGCTATTTTTTAATTATCTTAGAAATCCTAGGGTGATTCAGTTTTTTAATATGGGTGCGCTGTGTGATGACAGTAATCCATTTACTCTATGTGGCGTTGGTGGTGTGGTGGGTAGAGGGAACTTCTGCTTTGAACATCCATCCCAGCACTGGTAGTCAAGGAGCCAGCAGGAGTTGTGTTTCAGTGTTTATTACCTCTGAGGCAGCTTGGACTCCTTTATAGGTGGCTAAGATTTTTTTCTCTGTTGGAGTGTAGTTGGCTTTGGACCTTCTGTAACTTCGACTCCAGAATCCCAGTGGTCGGCCTCGAATCTCACCAGGCACCTTCTGCCAAAGGCTCCAGGACAGACCATGGTTCCTGGCTGCAGAGTAAAGCACATTCTTCATATCTGGTCGTGTCCTGACTGGGCCAAGGGCTACCGCATGAGTGATCTCCTGCTTGATCTGGGCAAAGGCATGTTGCTGTTCAGGACCCCACTGGAAAGTGCTCTTTTTGCGAGTGACTAGGTAGAGAGGGCTCTCAGTCTGGCTGTATTCAGGAATATGCATTCTCCAAAAGCCTATGGCGCCGAGGAAAGCTTGCATTTCTTTCTTGTTGGTTGGTGGAGACATTGCTGTGGTCTTGTTGATGACATTGGTGGGAATCTGACGCTGTCCATCTTGCTACTTTACTCCCAGGAACTGGATCTCTTGAGCAGATCCCTTAACTTTGCTCTTCTTGATAGCGAAGCCGACTTTCAGGAGAATCCAGATGATCTTTTCTCAAATACTTTTGCTGCAGGGTTCCCCCACACAATGATGTCATCGATGTACTGCAGATGTTCTGGAGCTTCACCTTTTTTTAGTGCAGTCTGAATCGGTCTATGGCAGATGGTAGGTCTGTGCTTCGACCCCTGGGGCAATCAGTTCCAGGTGTACTGCACTCCTCTCTATGTGAAGGTAAACTGAGGCCTGGATTCTGCTGCTAAAGGAATGGAGAAAAATGCATTGGCAATGTTGATAGTGGCATACTACTTTGTTGCCTTGGACTCTAGTTCATACTGGAGCTTTAACATGTCTGGCACAGCAGCGCTCAATGGTGGAGTCACTTCATTTAAGGTATGATAGTCTACAGTTAATCTCCATTCTCTTTTAGATTTCTGCACAGGTCAAATGGGGCTGTTGAAGGGTGAGTGTGTTTTACTAACCACCCCTTGGCTCTCTAGCCCACAGATTATCTTGTGGATGGGCATCACGGCATCTCGAGTTGTTCTGTACTCTTGGCTATACACTGTTGAAGTGGCAATTGGCACTCATTGTTCTTTTCTCTTCAGAAGTCTTACAGCAGATGGGTTCTCTGATAGTCTAGGTAAGATGTTTAATTGCTTAACACCCTTTGCCGCTAAAGTTGTTATCCTGAATGCTCACCTGAATGTCTTTGGGTCTTTGAAATACCTATTTTGAAGGAAGTCTATGCCCAAAATTCATGGGGCCTCTGGGCCAGTCACAATACGGTGTCTCTTCCACTCATTTCCAGTCAGGCTAACATCAGCTTCCACCAAAGTAAAATCCTGTGGTCCCCCTGTCATGCCAGCAATGGAAACAGATTCTACTCCTACATGTCTTGATAGGAGTAATGTGCACTGTGCACCAGTGTCAACCAAAGCCTCATATTTTTGTTGTTCTGATGTGCCAGACCAATGAATCCACACAGTCCAAAAACCACGGTTTTCCCTAGCCTCTACCTGGTTAGCAGCAGGACCCCTCTAAGCCTGTTTATCCTTTTTTTCTTGGGTAACTGGAGCTGCTTCTTTCTTGGTAGAACTTTCTCATAGTCTTGCTTTCCAACAATTCACGCAGCCGTCGTGCCACAGTATTAGTAGATTTTCTATCTTATCTCCTTATGTCTTCCTTAGAATCACACAGGAGGGACTACAGTTTCACTCGTAGCGTGTCCCTTCTCTCTTCATTTGAGGGACGTCTGCTTTTGGTGCTATAACTTCTGACCTGTACTGCAGAGATTTGGTGAAAGCTCTCTTTCATCTCCTCCCTGAGTTTCTTGTGATTTTCCTCTATCTTGTCCTTTAATTTCTGCAGACGTGTTTCTACAGCTGCGATTCTTGCATGTGTTGGACTATGCACAGCATCTGCATATGCTCAAAGCTTCTTTGCCATATCACAGGTGTACATGGTACTAAGTCTGGGTTCCCAGTGTTTAGGTTATCTGAGAAGGCAATCTCTGCCACTGCTATTTCTCTTAAGCATTGAATCCCTTGTTCAATGGTAAGCCTCTTTCATAGTTTTTTGGTTGATAACTGGATCATGTGACAGGGATCTTAAATGCTTTGTTTCAGTGTTATCCATCATTGTAGCCTCTCCTGCAGCATACTAAAGATGGACTAAGTATAAATTCATTAGGTTGTTTAGTGTAATTATTTCTTAAGCCATGAAGGTCCTTTAGGGGAAAGGACTCAATAGTGGCTCCTGATCTTGTACCAGCTGGTTGGGCACCTGATCTTGTACCAGTTGGTTGGGCTTCTGACTGCATATCATCAGTTGCTTCAGCTTCTGCCTGTGTGTCAGTTGCTTCTGCTTCTGATTGTGTGTCAGTTGGTTTGGCTCCCGATTGTATGTCAGGAGGCATTGAGGGTCCTTCACCTGGATCATCATCCACTGGTCGATCGGTTTTGTGTGTGTGCTTCTTTCCCTTCTTTCCCTTCTTTCCCTTCTTCACTGCAGCAACTGCCAGTGTCTTAACCTCATTGTCTGGTTTAGCTATAACCTGACTAGCTGTGGGGTTGGCTGCAGCCTGAGTGACTGGGGTAGCTGCTGATTTATCTCCCTGGCCCCCTGCCTCTATCTGTTCCCTTACAGTATCTAGCAGCGTGCAATAAGCCTATGCTAGGGCCCAGCTTTTTGCAATGGGCTTTTTCTCCTTAGAGTCATCATGGCAGTTCTCCTCCAGATATTTCCCCACCTCATCTGGGTTCTGAATTTGTTCACATGAAAATTCCCAAGCCAGGGGATCAGAAAATTCCTTCAAGGTTTGGCCCATTCTCTCCACCACTTAGGTTTTTCCACACCTGAGTCTACCTCTAGGTCTATTTCTGGGTCAGCAGTCTCATCAGCCCCTCTGGAAATCTCAGCCCTCATTCTAGTCAAGCTACAAACCATACAGAGGAAGCTCACCAGCTGAAATACTAGGAAGCTGGTATCTTTAACATTCAGGGGACACTGAACATTCTCCAAAAGTGATGTAACCAACTCAGAAGGGAAGAAGGAAAGGAGAGGTTGAAAAACCTCATCCCCTATTCCTCCTCTAACAAACTGGGTGCAATTATTAATAAATCCCCAAAACATGCTGTTGGAACTAGGATTCAGGGTAGGATGAAGAAACCATAAGCAAAACATAGCTGGTACAAACTCTAGTACCTTTATAAACTTCCTATAAATCATAATCACTGAGACCAACAAAATAGCTATTCTAATTCGTGCACCCCTTGTATAAAAGCTATGTCTTAGGGACAACACTGCAGTTATTTCTGGATAAGAAAAAAAACCTAGGGACCAGAAAGGTATTAAACATTTCAGTCTCTGTCAGGGTGTTAAACTAAAATCACCCTATTGAAGACTAAAATCTTCAACAACTATGTCACAGGGACATGAACCTCTGTCCAGAAACAGACACATCTTCCATGTTTTCAACATCTTCAAAATGTGCAGCAAATTTCCTCAGTTATCACCTCCTGGGGTTGCTGCTAGTTCTAGGGAAAAGGGAAGAGGGATCACTTCATCTGCCAACAGGGGTGAAAAAAAGGCACAGGTTATAGGCAAACTGTGGGGATAAAGTTTCTGAAACTCCACTGCAGCCTTTTGCAGATGGGGCAGGTTTCACTGCATGCCTGCTTGGACAGTTAGAAGGACTGCATGCAATGCAAGGGAAGATGAGTGTACTCTTATTCCCTTCTGTCACAAGATAATTATTTTACTGGTGAAAACAAAGGAGAAATCCCACTTGGTAGTCTGATCTGAGACCAGCTTTTTGAGAGAATCCAGAACATATCCCATCTCTGGATGGTACACCTCACAGCATTTGCTGGCTTTTGCATAGAGCGCAGTGACTTTTTGGTATGTACCCACAGGAGCCAAAAATGTGCCATGTATGACCTCTTTAGGCAGATTTTCCAAAGGGAAGAAACCTCCCACATTTTGCTGAAGATCACTGAAGTTCCCTTATCGGCAATTGAGAGAGAGACGGGAAGACTGACTGGTGATAAGAATTCATTCTTTACTGTGAGTTACAAATATTTATATACTATTCTAGGAAGGCTAGTAATTTTTTTACTAGTATGGTTAGGTTAAACATCACACAAACAAACTTATACATTTTACATCATCTCTTGCTTGCAGAGCTTGATCCAATCTTCTTGTAATTTTCAAAGCTCTGTTCTTGACAAGGCATCTTGGTTATCAAACTGTCCATGCTAATTAAATCTGTATTGCTCTCTGTCCTGTGTGCCCCAATAGCTCATTTTATTTTTCAGGGTGAATTTGCTGAAGGCACAAGCAATGCTCTCTCTGAATTCATGGTACAGGACTCAGATCTTAATTCAGGGAAGTTGGAAGACACTGTATATTTGACTTGTCCTGAAAATTTTCATGAGCTTTAACCCAGCTGTGCCAGATAAATATTCTGGCAGATATTTGGACTTTTTGCTAATGCTGCTGCACATGCAATACTCCATGATAGACCTTAGCTGCAATCAGGATGCTTTGAAAGAATTAATCTGGCAGTCACTAACTGCTGAATGAAGTGCATGCTAAAAGAATGATGAGCTAAATTACTACAGCTCACAGCTTTTATTGCTTCTCTAAATGCCTGTTTTCAGGTGAATCCAGCATCTCCTTGACATTTAAGGGCTCAATTTATAATAAAATTATTTAACTCTAGTGGAAAGAATCACTGGCCTAAATAGAAATGCCATTTATATTTTGCCTGTCCCTGTATTCAGGGTAACATCCCAATTCCTATAATAAATTAACAATAAAATAAATCTTTCAATGAAAATTAGGTATTGCAGGCTTTTAAAAAATATAGGACAAACTTAAAGATGCACAGCTGCTCATATCGTTATTTCCAATTTAGTAATCTGAGAGCTGCTGAAGCATTAACAACCTGGACAACACCACATGCCTTTCAAAGATGAATACCCCTTACTGCTTGCATTTCTGCAGGTCCCAATACATCTCCGGATTCCTCTGCTGTTTGTTTGATTTGGGCCAAGTTGCTGTGCAGATATGCATTGCCCTCTACAACTTGAAATTATAGAGTAAAGTGGAAGAGCAGGATGAGACAGAAGCCTGGATGTACAATATCATGGTTACCCACTGGTAAGAGCAGGTCAAACTCCACGGAACTATACCACTTCTTAAGGGATGGAAGCATGCTTTCTATATGAATAATAAAGTCTTAATATCATTTCTGCTAAGTTCATTAGCAAGGCCTTTGAACAAGCAAAAGCATGCAGTTTACCAAAGGCTTCTTGCTCTGTGAGCCCTGGCTTCTCCAGACATAATGTATGAAATGCTACTGTAAAAACCTTTGCACTGGCTTGAGGCCAAGCAAGGACCAAACCAGGGTTTTTTCAGCAGATAAATAGGCAAAATTGTTTGAGTGCCATTGTAGTCCACCTTAGCTGGTGCCTGTCACGATCCGTTTGTAGAAGCGGGGGTCGTGATGGTTCGTTTACTGATCTCAGAGTGCAAAACACAACACAGAGGAGATTTCAGCATTAAAACAAATGCACCTTTTATTGACTGACCATAGCAAATGCAATAGAGGGATTAAGAGTGAGAAAAAGAGATAGAGAAAGAGATAGAGGAAAGGGGGGATATAGCTACCAAACATGGAGATGAAGTCCTCGTGGTCCGGTCGATGGGTGTGGGAGATTAGGGACAGGCGGTCGGAAGATATCATGTTGTACGGGCAGACAGAACCCCTCCCTCAACACTTGGTTAGTGTCCTTGATAAGGTAAGCAACACCTAACTTGTAACGTAAGCAGACGGATGTGATGTAGCAAACAGAGGTTTTATAACTCCATGTAACCAGTTAATAAACGCCATTAGCCGTCCACCACATTGGTGTCTGTGAGCTGGTGGCCCGAGCAGCCTGGCTGTGGCTGCCGTGTCGTTCCTGAACCAGGTCGCTATGCCTCAGCGGAGGCAGCAAGTGGTGCCGAAGCCCCGGGAGTTGCCCGGGAGATCGGGAGTCGCCTGGACGGGTGAACGACGGCCGAGCGGCGGGACCAGCTCGGTGGGAGGGACGCCTCCGGACCCACGCAGAGGATGGAAGCTCTCGTGAAGGTCATTTCTCAGATTCATAAGCAGTGGGGAATTGATTGTAAAGCAAAAGATTTTACCCTCGCAGTGACGAGGCTTTTGCAACTTAGTATTATTGATCGACCGGTGGATATCCTCCACCCAGATGTTTGGGATCAATGCACTAAGGCTCTTGCCGACGACACAATGTCTTCTGGCTCAGGGAAAAATCTTAAGGCATGGGGAAGGGTCGTGGAAGCCTTACAGAAGGCTCTGCATGAGCAAGAAACCTGGAAAGCTGTCCGAAATTGTTTAAAGATTTCTCCTCAATTGGGTATCGTGGCAGCGACGCAAACTTTCTCAGAGGGAACTGTCGTTGAGAATTTTCAGAGTGTAAAAGAATGTAGTCTGAAAGTTAATGATAATGTTCAGAGTGTTGATGGGGTTGGTTCTGCAGAGTGCAGAGGCTCGGAGGAGCAAGGGCTCGCTTCAGAGCCTCCAAACTCAAGGTCACTCACTGAGGAGATAAAACAGATGCAGTCATTTTACAACAGTCTAGCTGAAGAAGCTAGGAATGCTGGAAAAGCGGGGGAGGGACCTCCACTTTATGCGCCTCAAGATAGCGCTGAATCCGAGAGGGAAAGCAGGACAGAAAACAAAGGTCATTTAGATAGTGGGCTCGTTGCCAATGAAACCAAAGAGAGCTTGTTTGCTAACACGGGGGCACGCGAGCAGAAAAAGGGAAAAGAGCTCAAAGAGATAACTGAAGCTCATCTTTGCCAAAAAGCACGTTTTTCTAAGGCGAGAAGCTCCCACAGCAGGAGGCGGGGGGAGCGCAGGTGCAAGGGGTGGCTCAGCCCCGAGAGAAAGGGGCGGGGGCCAAGAGGGAAGGGATGGCCCAGCCCTGAGGGAAAGGGGCGGGGGCCAAGAGGGAAGGGACGGCCCAGCCCTGAGGGAAAGGGACGGGGTCGGAGCCTGACCAAAAGGCTCCGGAGCCCGGAAGCAGCCAGTCAGTCGACTTCGGGCACTGAATCGGACTCCAGCTGGGACCGGCACAGCCAGTCCTCCGCTGCTGGCTCTGGCTCCGGCTCCGACAAAGAAGAAGTACCAGTATATAAAATCAGTAACAACGTTTCTACCTGGGTTGAGGGGAAGTCAGAAAAAGAACGAACTCCCCTCACAGACTGGAGGAAGATACAGATGGCATGTGCCCATTGGAATCCATCGGCCAAACTAGCTTTTCCAGTCCGATTAGGGGGGGCAGGCGGAAACCAGAGAACGTACTCACCGGTAAATCCTAAGGATATACAAGCAATTGTTAAAGCAATCACTGACAGAGGGATCAATTCAGCTATGGTTTCTACTCTCATTGATAGTGTTTTTGGAGGAGATGACATGATCCCATTTGACATAAAGCAAACCTGCAGACTGATTTTTGATGGGACAGGGATGATTGTTTTTAAACAAGAGTGGGAGGAAAATTGTGCAAAGTAACTAGCTTTGGTCACTGGTGCAGATCATCCGCTACACGGCTCCAGCCTGCAGCGGCTCATGGGCACAGACCCAACCATGATCACCCCCCAGGCACATCCAACCTAGCCAAAAGATTGATAAGTGGGCAGTTCCGTTCCTATCAGGAATGTGGGTTTGTCAACAAATCGGAATAACCCCCTGTGTGTACCTTAGCAAATTCAATAACCTTGCTGACTTTTGTGTCCAAGTTCTGATTGTTCCTAGAGTCTTGTATCACCAAGAAGAAGAAATGTATCGCTTTTTAGAAGAAACCATCCAGATCCGCAAAAGAGAAGTAATAACAGGTATAACCATTGCAATGCTCCTTGGCCTAGGAGCTGCCGGTACAGCCACAGGTGTTTCAGCTCTTGTGACCCAACACCAAGGACTTTCTCAGCTGCAAATGACCATTGACGAAGACTTACTGAGAATTGAAAAATCCGTCTCCTCACTGGAAAGATCTATCTCCTCGCTTTCGGAAGTCGTCCTGCAGAACAGGTGAGGACTGGACCTCTTGCTCATGCAGCAAGGAGGCCTGTGTGCTGCCTTGAGAGAAGAATGCTGTTTTTATGCAGACCATACTGGAGTCGTGCGAGACTCCATGGCCGAGCTGAGAGAAAGACTGGCCCAGAGAAAGAGAGAGAGAGGCCCAACAAGGATGGTTCGAGTCATGGTTCAATCAGTCCCCATGGCTGGCCACCTTTGTTTCCACCTTAATAGGCCCTCTCACCATGATACACTTGGTATTGATTTTTGGGCCTTGCATTTTGAACAAGTTAGTGTCATTTGTTAGAAGCCGTTTAGAGAAAGTCGACATCCTATTTGTTGAACACCTGCAATTACCATAAAGTGCGCTTGTTACTAACATTTTATACCACTTTTGTATCCTATTATACTAACTTTAACAACTTTTGCATTTTTATGACATTTATATTTTTATAACATTTATACTTTTATACTTTTTTACTTAGTCATGGGAGGGGGGGGGGGAAATGTGGGAGATTAGGGACAGGCGGTCGGAAGATATCGCGTTGTACGGGCAGACAGAACCCCTCCCTCAACACTTAGTTGGTTAGTGTCCTTGATAAGGTAAGCAACATCTAACTTGTAACGTAAGCAGACAGATGTGATGTAGCAAACAGAGGTTTTATAACTCCATGTAACCAGTTAATAAACTCCATTAGCCGTCCACCACATTGGTGTCTGTGAGCTGGTGGCCCGAGCAGCCTGGCTGTGGCTGCCGTGTCGTTCCTGAACCAGGTCGCTACGCCTCAGCGGAGGCAGCAGATGGGTCCGCCTGTCACGTCAGGCAGAGTCTCTCAAAATCTCTGGTTAACTCAGGGGTTTTTATCATAGTCCTCAATCACAGGGGGAAACAGGTAAGTCTATTGAAGCCATTGAGGGGGGGAACAGGTAGTCCATGTTCTTAGCAGTAAGCAAGAGCCATTGTCTTCTTGGTCCGACGATCACACCTGCAGGCAAACATGTCGCTTCAGTTAAGTCAGCCCCCACCCCCTGTATTAGGGTTGTAGGGGTCTCATGTCTCAGTCCTTGGAAGGGGACTTTGATCTCCATCTGTCACAGTGGTTGTGAAGCAGATGAGGGTTTTTCCGTGGAGGACCACCGAAGTTACCCCAGAAAGTCCCCTTGGCCAAGAGGTAGGGAAATTCATAGGCTATTGTAGTGAAGCAGGGACCGTGAAGCAGGTGCAATCTTCAGGTACAGAACCACCATTACACTGCTCACAGCCCGTGTACCGTGGCGTGGTGACACAGGAAAATGCACCTGGCAGACGATTGGCAAGCATCCACCTCGAGCAGGCCAGAACCGCAGTGGGGGCCTCGGGGTCCTTATGACGATCGTGAGGCAAATGAGGGGAACTTCAGACAGACTCTTACACCCTGCCCCCGTCTGGGTCAGGAGCCCCTTCCCTGTCCCCAAGCCAAGAGGAAGGGCTGGCAGCATGGCCTGGGCTTATATCCAGGGAAGGGGGCTAAATGCAGGGACAAGCCACTATCCAATCAGGCATAAGGTGGGAATGGAATAGGGTTGGATTACATTCCAGTGTGGGAGGATGGGCAGGGAAAAGGGGCAAGGACAAACCTCCGGATGATACATTTTCCAGGGGAACAGGGGGGTACAGAAGAAACCGTTACAAAACCCAATATAAAAATGAAATACAATATGAAACCAAATAATACACAGCAACATCCCCTTTCTTATCAAATTGAGGAGGAGGAAGGCTCAGTCTGTGGGAGATGCTCGGAGTTTGGATCTTGAGTACCTTTAAAGCTGAAAAATAAAAAAATGACATCCAGTGCAATCAAATTGTCGAGAAAAACACTCTTAAGGGAAAAAGGATAATTGGAAGGAGAGGGTTCGGCCCTTTGTCCTTCTCCAGGCAGCGCTGACCACCTGTGGGGCCTCTGAAGGTGGTTTTGCACTTTTAGGGATGAAAGGTTTCACCCACTTGGCTGGCACCCACTTGAGACCTGAGGGAGTGGACACGCAGGCGTACTCACGACCCCAGGTGACCAGATCGTGAGGACCCTTTGTCTCCTGGGTTGCTGGATCCTTTACCATCACTGGCAGCTTTGCTTTCAGCTGCAGTAGGCAGCTCTCTCTGAAATGGCGCACAGTTGGTGGGTTAAGATTTTCAAACATGCAATTTAAAAAATTCACAGTGAACACGGCTTTGGATAACTGGATTTGGGGTGTTTCTAATTTTAGAGACTGATGTTGTTTGCCGAGGACGCTTTTGAGATTTTGGTGGGTTCTTTCCATGATGGCCTGACCTGTCGGGTAGTAGGGGATGCCTGTTTTGTGCTCTTCTCCCCATTGCTGTGGGAAGCTTCTGAACTCCTTGGATGTGTATGTGGGTCCGTTATCAGTTTTTATTGATTTGGGGATGCCCAGGAAGGAGAAGCCTGTACTAGGTGTTTCATGGCATCACTAGACTTCTCCCCTGTGTGGGCAGAGGCATAGACAGCTCCAAAAAAGGTGTCTACAGATACATGGACATACCTTTGCCTACCAAAGGACATGACGTGTGTCACGTCCATCTGCCATACCTCACAGCTGTTCAATCCCCTGAGGTTTGCTCCTGCGCTTAGGGCTGGGAGTGCGTTGCTACTGGCACGAGGGACACATTGACACAATTGCCCGAGCCTGTTCCCGAGTTAGGTGGAACTGGTGAACTAGGCCTGGTGCATTCTGGTGAAAAAGCTGGTGGCTGATTTGGGCTTGCTTTAAGATGTTTGGGAGTGGGGCCATTTCCACAGGTGCAGCAAGAGCATCAGCCCTTCTGTTGCCCTCGGCTATGAACCCTGGTAAATCTGTGTGTGATCTGATGAGCATCACATAAAATTGTTGCTCTCGATGGGAGATCAGATTTACTAGTTTTGAGAGCAAGTTGAAAAGTGCAGAATTGGAGACCTCACTCAGTACAGCCTGCTCAGCTCGGGATACTACACCTGCTACATGGGCCAAATCTGTGACCAAATTGAATGGTTCAGGAAACTTTTCAAAAGCTCTAACAACTGCAGCCAACTCAGCCACTTGAGGTGATCCTTCTACCTCGACAATATCTTCCTCCCACTACTGAGTTTGAGGATCTTTCCAAGTTATTACTGACTTGTGGGATGCTCCGGATGTGTCTGTAAAAACGGTTAGAGCCTTTAAGGACCTCCTCCTCTGAACATTTTTTAATGACAATTTGAATTGAATTTGTTCTCTGAATAATTTGTGAGCAGGCCGATGAATTGAAATTTGATCTGTGTAACTATCCAGAGCAAACTGTAAAGCTTCATTTTCATGAATCAGGTGCTTCAACATTGCCTTTGAGATTTGGCCCGAGTTTACCTCAATTGGGATGTGAATACACTCAAAACCACATCCTGCCAACTCCCTGATCTGGGTCCTGGCCTTCCAGATCAATTCTGCTATCAGTTCCTGTGGCTTGGTCATTCTTTTGGACCAGTGGTGACTGAGGAAAAAACACTCTATTATTAAGAGGGGATCCTTACAGTCTTTGTCCGTTTTTGATTTTTCCACTCTTTCCCACTGAAAGATCATCCCGTGTAAGTGTGGCAGTTTGCCTAAAATGATGAATTTAAATGGCAAGTCTGATTTGCACCTGTTGGCCTGTCTGGTGGCCATACAGTCTTGTACCTTTCCTAGGGCTGCTCATGCCTCTTGGGTAAGGGTCCTAGGAGAACTCCGCTCCTCTCCCACTTTTAACAGATTGAAGAGGGGGTCTAGGTCCTCAGTGGTCAGACCTAGCCAAGGTCTTATCCAATTTAAAGACCCACACAACTGCTGGACATCTGCTAAGGTCCTGATGTTGTTTTCGACAGCCAATTTTTGCGGCACAATGGTCTGCTTACCAATCTCCAGACCCAGGTACTTCCAAGGTGGCATCCTTTGAATCTTTTCCTCCTGAAGCTCAAACCCTGCAGCAACCAAAGAATCTATTGTCAGGACAAGTGTGTGGGACAATAAGTCGTCATTGGGGGCACACATGAGCACATCATCCATGTAGTGCAGGATGATGGCTCTTCCTGCAGCTGTGTGCACTGGGGACAGCAATGAAAAGAGATATCACTGAGGAATATGTAGCGAGTTCTTGCCCCCTGGGGGAGAAATTTCCAGTGGTATCTTTTCCTCGGGGCTTCTCGGTTGAGGGTAGGGACCGAGAAGGAGAAACGTGGGGCATCGTCAGGGTGCAGAGGGATCTGGAAAAAACAATCTTTGATATCAATAATTGCCAAATTCCAATTTTGGGGGAGCATCGCTGGGGATGGCATCCCTGGCTGGAGAGAACCCATGTCCTCAATGACATTATTAATTTGACAGAGATCATGGAGGAGCCGCCATTTGCCTTTGATTGCCTTTTTGATAACAAAGACTGGGGAATTCAATGGAGATGTGGTTTCCACAATGTGGCCTTTAGCTAGCTGTTCATCTACTAGCTCCTGAAGCACCTTCAATTTTTCTTTACTGCGTGGCCACTGCTCTACCTAGACTGGTGAATCAGTTTTCCACTTGTGTTTCTGGGTAGGGCGCTCTTCAGTGGCCGCAGCCTGAAAAACCGGGGAGGGGGGCATCTGGAATGCCAATCGTGACCCCGCACTGGGCCATCAGGTCTCTCCCCTACAAGGGCTCTGAATAATCTAAAACAAACGGACACATTGTAGTTAATTGTCCATTTGGCCCCTTAATTTGCACAACACTCTTTGATTGTTTTGCCAATTTCATTCCCCCTACACCTTGCACATGCTCTGCCACATTTTGCAGTCCCCAATGTGACAGCCATATCCTTTCTGGTACAATCGTTACATATGCCCCTGTGTCCAAAACTCCCTTGATGGTTATGACTTTCCCCACCATGACAGACCTCACACCATATTGTGAGTTTGTCCCTCCCAATAGCTTGTGTGGGGCAAACCTCAGGGTGTCTGTTCCTCGTGATGTCTTTCTCAAGGAACAGGTCAGGTACTGGGATTGCCTGAGCTATTATCTGCCCCTTAGGCAGAAACAAGGGTGGGTGGACACAGCGCAGCCAAAGAACGAGTTGTTTAGGGTTTGACGAGATGAGACCCGGAAGAATCTCGATCTCTCTTGGTGTATAGTTGGTGTTCCCAAGGATGACATACTTACTGCCAATGTGCTGCCAGGAGCCTGGTACCTGCAGATCCATTGAACCTAAATGCCAGTCTGTGTCACTTAGGTGCAAGGACTCCGTCAACTGCAACCTAAAAGGCTTTTGGAGACATTCAGTGGTTAGATAGGGTCTGCTCACATCATGATCTGAAAGGATCACATCCGGTGACTTCTGCTGAAAAGCAGAACTGGTTAAGGCAGGTTTATTTAGGTTAACATTCGTGTTTTCCAGTTTTTTCTCCCCCCCCCCCCCTCGGACTTCGGACTTGCCCTTTTTATGTTGGCACGCTGGGCAAGCCGGAGCTCATCCTTTAGTTTTTTGAAAGATTCTCTTTGGGCCCTCGAGACCCCCCCACCCCCATTGTCCCAAAAGTCCATAAATTGTCTCTTTAAAGGGCACTGAGATACCCAACGTCCAGCCTGATTGCACAGGAGACACATTGTTCTTCTCTTGGGCGGTAGTCATGGCACAGGCACAGGACGCACAGTGTCTGCAGCAGCAGCTCTTTGCAGTGGCTTGAATGCATCTCTTGAAGTCTGGCTTTGGTGAGCTGTCATGAAGGGAACCTTCCTGGCGCACCTGGAACATGTCATCTAAGGTTGGAACCAGTTCCATGGGGAGGCTGAGGATGGCAGCCTTGCACTGTTTGTTCACATTGGCCAGAGCCATCTCCTCCAGGACCTGTTCTTGGGCTCCTTCATTCTTAACCTGTAACTTGATAGCTCTGTTTAATCGCTCCACAAATTTTATGAAAAGTTCTGATGGAAGCTGCTTTATTTTACTGTAAGGTTGGAAAGGCTCCTCGGGCTGGATTGAAAAGAATGCTTTGGAAGCAGCATCTTTAATACACTCCAAAACAGCTAAACAGCTAAAGGAATTTCCTGAGCGTGCTTGAGTGCTGAGACCCATTCACCATCACCACATAGATGTTCTAATCGAATTGGCATATTGTTATTATCAATAGGTGTTTCAGGATTTTGCCACAGCTCAGGAAGTAAATCTCTTAACAGCTTTTTCCATGCTGCTTCCCAGAGTCTAAACTCTGTGGATGATATGAGGCAAGAGAAAAGCTGCTACAGGTTGAATGGGACTATAACACTCCCTGCTAAATTTGCTTTTAAAAGGTTGCGAAAGTATTCACTTTCCCATACAAATTTGATATGAGCTTTGCATAAATCCTGAATCGCTTGTTGGGAGAAGGGGTCCCAATCGCCGTGGACAC
>JANEHK010000149.1:246306-258921 GCA_025960845.1 Tachycineta bicolor | reverse complement strand
TAAACAGTTCCAAGAAAAGGAAAAAAACAAAACAAAACAAAACAAAAACATTCCAGGGAACTTCTCTGCCCTAGCTAGCTGAAACTAACTAAAAGCAAAAAAAATCTCTGTCCTGCCATCTGTCCAAGCCTCCGCCGAACACCCCGTCCGCAGAAGAATGTGGAGGAGTCAGGCAGTTTTCTCAAAACAAACTCCGTGCTTCTCCTTGCTCTTAGAACCAGTCTTAAAGGCACAGGTCTCAATATACAGCACAAACAGAACAGACGATTGGGTATACAAGCATCATAAAGTTACCCTAGGACACAAGGGAGGGGAAAACTTGAGGTAGAACCACACCATCCGGAGGGGTAGCAGGAACAAACCATTGGGATAATAACTTAACAATAACTTATCAAAACCCACCACCACACATCTCCTCTGCTGCAAAGGCAGGTTTCGGAACTCAATTCCCATACCAGTTTGAAAGGAATTTCTTGGAGGAAAGTGAAAAAAAAATCTGTTTATTTAACAAACAGACTGCACAGAGGCACGGGAAAAATAATGATTGTTAGATAAAACCTTCTTATTGTGGGGAAAACTGGTGGATTTTAGAGTCCTGTTCGGCTTCTTCCAAGGTCCCGAGCCAGGATGGGGCATCCCGGCAGCCTCCCCCGCCAGGCTGTGGCATGGGGCTCCCGGCGATGTTCAAGTGTTTCAGACCGGAGCAAAGCTGAACAGTTTCAGAAGAATAAGCCACAGTCCCAGGAAAAACTTCTTGCCTCAGCTAACTGAAAAGATGCTACTTAAAAGCAAAGAATGCAACTTTCTGTCTCCTGAGAAAGATCTGGGGGAATACCTATGTTTGAACACAGACCTCCAAAAGAATTCCACTGGCTCCCTTCCCTCTCAGACCCAGCTTAAAGGTACAGGACCCATGTCTGGGCATAAAGCAGATGATAAGGGATACAGTATCATACAGTCACACCAAGACACAGTATTAAGCATCTTACATAAGGATAGCCAAGACCATGAGAGACTGCATTATAGAAGTGTTACAGTCTGGTTTTTAAAGTTATTAGAAATGACTGTGCCTGAATTAAGGTGCAAACGAGACCATATGCGAAAGTCAATACTATGGGCTTTATTTGATAGTAAATATGAGAGAGAGAAGGAAAGGAAGAGAAAGAAAAATAGAAAAGAGGTCGAGTGACAGAAAAGTGACAGAGACAGAATAAAGAAAATATCACCACTCTGTGGATCCCACTGGCGTCTTGATGATCCTCTCCAGCTGGTCTTCTTGGTGGTGAAGGTCCCCCATAAAGCATAGAATTCAGTGCATTAATATGTGCTCAGGACAGGTGGGAATGCCCAGGTACCTCGCCCCCAAGGGGAGGGGGGCAGTTTGACAGTCTCTTGCAACAGACTCTGCGTCTGTTGCATCACTTTGGATCACATGCAGTCCTGTAGTGCAAGGCCTCAAGAATAAGTCTGGGGAGCACTTTGCGGGGGGTCTTTGGTGGACTATAACACCCCTTCAGCTGCCTCCCACATGAATGTCCTGTGGATGTGGCCTATGGGGTTGGAGATTTCACAGCTGGGCTGGTTTGTATAAGGGAGGATGGGTGTGCAGTGCTTCTGACCAGAGGTTGCACCCCACACAGAATCACAGAATCACAGTGTAGTGGTTTCATGTTTGCCAAATTCTGGTTGCCAAATTTAGTGTAGTGGTCCCAGTGTTTAGTCTCTTTTTGCGGGAGAAAGATTAGGAGAAACGCAAAGGAGGCTCAAGCTTAAAAATTTACAAATAATTTTATTAACACACACTAAAAGAATGGAAAAAGAAAGTTAGGAAAAAAAAAAAAAAAAACTAAAACAAAACAGAATGAAACTCCAAAAAACACTCTTCCCTCCCCCCTACAAACTGTTAACTTTCCTACAAAACAACATAAAGAGACAAAACCTGTGATTTTCAGTCAGTTTCACCATTTGAAAATAGTCTTTCACCAATCTTTAGGAGAAGGGTCTCTCTTAGAGTCATGGATCCCACTGACAACCTAGAACAGTTTTTCTTGTGGGTTTTTTAACTGTCACAAAAACAGCCTCCCAGGGAAACCTGCTTTTGTGACCCCTCCCATTAGCAGGTTTCCAAGCTGCTTATGGGTCATGGGTCTTAGACTTTTGCATGCTGGGGTGTCACCTTTTAAAGATGAATAACTCTAGAGGCAAAGGATTCTTCATCTCAAGGAACAGAGATATCTTCTCACTTCCTCACTGGCACAGAGGGCTTCGCATCTCTATCTCTGTTCAAGCATCTTATGGGATTAACATCACTTAGTCCATCACAAGCACCTTTGCTCAAATCCACACACAAATCTAAACAATCATCTCCCCAAATGCTTATCTTTCCCATGATTTAAAGGGATAATCTAGAGTTCATTTCCATGGCTCAATAAGAATGGAATGACAAGCTCCTCAACCCCCTGTCCTAATATTCCTTTCACTATCGCTCCACTGACTTCACGCTGTTTCTTCTCTATGTTCACCCTGTCCCTTTCTTTTCTTTGTCAGGGAAGGGTTAAGCCTTGGAAGCTTCATTTTGCCAGGAAAGGGTTAAATCTGCCCAGAGTCTTTTTCTCTCTCATTGCAGCTCATGATGTTAGCTTTTCAAGGCCATGCTGGTGGGGAGGGGGGAAGAACTCACATAGAAACATCAGAGATCAGAGGGCCCCGGCAGTCCGGAATCAAAAAAACAGGCAGGATCATAAATGCCTTTTTTGCCCACTCCTCAGTTTAAATTGGAGTGGGCCCTGGCCCAGCCAGGCCCATAGCTGGTATCAGTGGCCCGGGCGGCGGGCCTGCCCGGCCCCCCTTGCTGGTAGCGGATGGGGCCCAGAGGCACAGCCTGGCCAGGGCCGCTCCTCTGGGCCCAGGTAAGCCCAGGCCCAGCTGCCTGGCCAGGGCAGCAGGCCCCGGCCAACCCCTGGCTGCCGTACAATGTTACCTTTCTGTCTCTCTGGCCAAAGGGAAAAGTGCTGACCTGCAGGAAATCACGATTTTATATGGGTACTTCCCAAAGTCGCATTTGACATTCTCAGTGGTCAAAACGGATGCCAATATCCCAACTAACCTTCTGATAGGTCCCTGTCCTTTCTTAAGCAATTCCCAAGTCCTGACCAGGGAATACATTCCACATTTCTCCATAACTAAAAACTAAACTGTGCCAACCCGTGACACACAGAATCACTAGGTTGGAAGAGGCCTTAAAGATCGTCGAGTCCAACCCACCCCTAATATCTCAACACCTGAAACCTCCTCCTCCCACCTCAGTTCGGGGGCAGTCTGTGTAAACCTGGCCTCTGTGGGCTGTGGTCTCTCCCAGCCCAAACCCTGTGAGAGTCGAGAGTTTTCTCTCACACAAAGTCCTGTACCAGGGTTAAAAGATGAATGGAACTTGCAGCTTTTGGTCTTTAGAGATGTTTATTCAGTTTCTTATCTCAAGGTCCACATGTTGCTAACACCTAGCTTAACCCGCTGGAAAACACAGCTGGCAAGAACGCCAGCCAGAGAATTCCAAGGTCTTTTAAAGGTTTCTAGTCCAATTAACTCTTAAAATGTACTATATTTACAGTTTTGTGCCAATAATCGCTACCTATTCTAAACACGCAATTTCTGCATCAAACCCATTCAACCAATGTCCTTGTGCCACTGTCACAGCAGAAAATGGAGTAGAAGAAGAAGAAGATGAGACACCACTCAAAATCCTCCATCTTGCTCTCATCTATCTCCATACTAAAAACCCAAAACTACAAATTTTCACCCTGTGACAAACTAAACTACTATTTATTTCAAATATTCATTGTTTTAATTAATCTCTAAGTGTTGAACGTTTTTCCCATGGACTAAGGTCAAAGGCAATGCTTTCCTGGGGACCCAGCCGGGGTCTCGTATCCCCCAGGGCAGCTCGAGGGATTTTCCACGTGCCCTGGACTCCAACAAAACCCAGCCAGGAATGATTTTCTGCTGCTGGGTTCAACTTTCTTGTGGATGCATTCTTTTCCCTCCACCTTGTTTACTTCTCCCTAGACCTGAGATGATTGAACAATAGTGTCCCCTTTATCTTATCTAGGCGATTTAACTCACAGTCCAAATTACAGCCAGGCATCTTCAAGGAGGGGTGGGCTTCTGCTGTTATAGATTCTTTATACAGTTTTTGCTATAATGGGCAAAACTTCATAACAATGTTTAAGGCATGAACCATTTCAGTCTCTGATAATAGGCGTTCACATCAATCTTGGGCAGGGAAAGGGCAGTGTATTCCCTCATCATCCCCAGAAGATAGCTCCCCCAGCATAACGAGGCCATCAGTGTAAAGGCAAAGCACAGAGCCACCAGTTGTGTTAACATGTTCCGAAACTCAGCAAAATAAAGACATAAGCAGTGCAACTGACAAACTCTGTGTCCTGCACAGGAGCTTATACAGCTGATGTGAAGGGGGACTGTTGAGAGACAGTGCTGCTTAGCAGTAGCCAAAACACTGGTATGTTATCAACACCTTTCCTGCCCCCAATACAAAGCACAGCACTGTGAGGGCTGCTAAGGAAAAAGGAAGTCCAGCTCAGCCAGGCCAAATAGGAGGATTCAAACTTTATATTTTAGTCTGAGGTTTAGCATGTGCTTAATCACATTGCTCAAGGTTCTTTGCAGTTACAAAAGCTATTAGCTTCTTTATGTGTATTTCATTTTCTTTAAAGGAAAGGTGAGATTATTACCTGCTAAACACATCCAGTAAACTGAATATGAAGAGAAATATTGACCAAGTCTGGTGAGCTGTTTTACATTTCTACTTTCACAAAAGAAGAAAGAACAGACTCCCAGTGCAGAATAGATGGCTGCTGAAGAAAATCCCATTTAATAAAAGGGAAAACTACTGAGGCAGGCACTGAAGTTTGAAGTACTTTTAGGGTCTCATAAACTAAATGGTAAATAAAGGTAAATATTTCTATTTTCATGAAAAAGCTCACTAATCTTGATGCTGGTCTTGGCTGTGCTGCCACAGGAGCTCTATTCAAGTCAACAGCCCCTTGGCAAGACAGAATCACAGAGTCACAGAATGGGTCAAGTTGGAAGGGACCACAGTGGGTCATCTGTTCCAACCTCCCTGCTCTAGCAGGATCATCCCAGAGCACATGGCACAGGATTGTGTCCAGATGTTTCTTGAATTTCTCCGATGAGGGAGACTCCAGAACCTCTTTGGGCAACCTGTTCCAGTGCATGGTCACCTGCACAGTAAAGAAGTTCTTCCTCCTTGTCTTGGTTTGAAAGACAGGCCTCCCTCCAAATTATTATAATTTAGAAAATTAAAGGAGCTTTCAGGCAGATGTATGGGGATTGGAATAACAGTTCTTAACTAGTATGTATAACAAGACAAACAAACAACAACTACAGCATTAATAATAAACAGAACCAGGAACCTCGAGGGGCTTTGTTTCACAAAGCCTGGGGCAGTCTGATCTCGGTGCCCCTGTGCGACTCCAAGAGCAGCAAGCTGGAACGGTGGAAAATCCTGGGCTGGTGGATGAGATATATCAGAAGCTCTGCTGGTCGTACCTGGAACAGCAGGGATGCCCGGGCAGAGCAGGGGTGTGCGGGGCCACAGCGTAGCAAAAAACCTCAAAGCAGTATTGAAGAAGCGGTGGCAGCAGGACACAGCCAGCCCAGCAGGGCAGGAGGAGGCAAGCTCAGAATTCCTGGGCACATGAGCAGATGATGGTAGATTTCCCAGGACTGGACTTGGTGATGACAGTGAACTCCTCCCACAGCAAGCAACAGCCTGGCCATCCTCTCTCCAATGCCGAGAGCAAGAGAGCGCAGCTGCCTCCAGCCCCATTCTTTACCTGCTCCAAAAACTCTCACGATCTTCCCCCTCCCGACTTTTGGCCACCTCTTTGTTTTGGTCAAGCACCCATAAGTACACAGTAGTTAGTCTCCTCACAACTTATGGGGAAAAAATTTATAAGTAAACAAGAAACAAATCTAACCCCCAACACTTATATTCAGGAGTAACTTCCTGTGCATCACTCTCTGCCCATTCCTTTGTGTCCCAGTGGTTGGCATCACCGAGAAGAGCCTGGTTCCATCCTCTTCACACCCTTCTTTCAGATATTTATACACATCGATGAGGTCCCCTCTCAGCCATCTCTTCTCAAGGCTGAATAGGCCTAGCTCCCTCAGCCTTTCCTAGTAGGAGAGATGTTCCAGTCCCTTAATCATCTTGGTAGCCTCCAGTGGACTTGCTCCAGGAGCTCCATGTCTCTCTTGTACTGAGGAGCCCAGAACTAGACACATCACTCCAGATGTGGCCTCACCAGGGCTAAGTAGAGAAGCAGGATCACCTCCCTTGACCTGCTGTCAATGCTCTTCCTAATGTACCACACAATACCATTTACCTTCTTGGCCACAAGGGCACACTGCTGGCTCATGGACAGCTTATTGTCCACCAGGACCTCCAGGTCCTTCTCTGCAGAGCTGCTTTCCAGCAGGTCAGACCCCAGCCTGTGCTGGTGCCTGGGGTTATTCTTCCCCAGGTGTAGGACCCTGCATTTGTCTTTGTTGAATTTCAGAAAGTTATCTGTCCATCTTTCCAACCTGTTGAGGTTCTTCTGAAGGGCTGCACAGCACTCTGGGGTATCGGCTACTCTTCTCAGCTTTGTGTCATCAGTAAACTTGCTGAGGAGGCATTTACCCCTTCATCCAGGTCGTTGGTGAACAAGTTAAACAGTAAGGGGCCCAATATTGAACCTTGGGGGGACACCACTAGAGACAGGCCTTCAACTAGACCCTGTGTCACTGATTACAACCTTCTGGAATCTGCTGTTCAGCCAGTTCTCAATCCACATCACTGTCTGTAGTGAGTTGATGCTGGCCAGATGCCGGATGCCTACCAAAGCTGCTCTCTCATGCCTCTCCACAGCTGGACAGGGGAGACAAAATATAACGAAGGATTCATGGGTTGAGACAAGGACCAGCAGAGATCACTCACCAAATACCATCATGGGAAAAACAGAATAAAATTAGAGATATTAACTGAATTTATTACTAACAAAATCAGAGCAGGACAATGAGAAGTAAAATAAATCTTAAAAACACCTTTCCCTCCCCTCCTTCCCAGCTCTACCTCCAACCCCAACAGCATAAGGAGACAGGGACTGGAGGTTCTATTCAGTTCATCACTGGTGGTTTCTCCCTTTTGCTCAGGGACAGGAGTTATTTTCCTGCTGCACTGTGAGGTTCCTCCCATAGGAGACAGAAGGACAGTCTGTGTAGCAGGATTTTTGGAGACAGACACAGAGAGGCCTGACAATGCTGGGAAAGTTCTGTTGTTTTAGCACTGTCAAGGACGTTGAGCCTGAGAACCAGAACACTGAGCCTGAGAACCAGCTTTTTCCCTCAACAAAGTGTAAACAGGTAACTGCAAAGGAATGCTTATGCAGATAACACTAGCCAATAGCGAGTAGTAAAATGCCATGTGAACAGCTTATGCACAAGAATGATATATGTATAAAAGAACCCTGTGTACCCTCAATAAATGGAGCATTCACCACTACTTCTGTGAAGAAGGTGTTTGACTCTGGCTGTTCCCCGTGTTTTTGTTTTTGTTTTCATTTTGTTTTTCTTTCTTTTCAAAAATCACCTTCAATTGGCGCCCGAACTTCGGACCTTGAGGTGACGACCTGGAGGAGAAATTAGCGGTGGGACGCTGAGCGGTTGGACGCTGAACTCACCGACAGATGCAGCTGCATTGAGGTGAGACCCTCCGGAAAACAGCGGTCAGACGCTGATCTGCCGAGAGATGCGTCAGCATTGAGGCAGAAGCTCACCGTCCTTGCAAAGAGTGTGAGGCTGAGCTGGTAAGGGGAACAGGGGGCAGTTTCTTGAAAAAAGGTGGAAGGCTCGAGTACTCACTTCCCTGCCCCATTGACGAGGCAAGCATGGAATGCGAATTTGCTGCCGCATTGAAGTTATTTATTATTATACTCTCAGAGAGAGAAAAAACAGTAGCAGAAAAAGTACTGCAAAAGCTGATTAACTGGGCGCACGGAAATGGACATTTAACAACTCCGCGGCACTGTGAAGTCAGGGAGGCGCCGCGGGGCCCCTGCCATGCCCTCCAGCCGCCTCTGGCGCCCCGGCACCGTCACTGGCTGATGCCCGGCTCGTCCCGCCCGGCACGCCTGTCCCTCTGCGGCAGCGGCTCCATTGTGCCAGCCGCCCCCACCGCTCCGCAGCAACAGGTAAGACGAGGAGGAAGCGGCCCCCGGGAGTCCGCACTGCCCCTCCGCTGCCGCCGCCACCATGGACGGGGCCCGGGCCTGGGCCCGCAGCCCCTCCCAACGCCCTCGCTCCCACAACACATGAGGAAAGTTCCCCCCCTTTCTCGGCTGTGCCCGAAGAGATACCCGTCGACCAAGAGAGGGGAACCCGTGACCCCTGCTGTCGACCACCTTCCCCTGACAATGTTCCACTGCCGGACGAATTAGAGGAGGACCTCAATGATGGAGCAGAACCCCCGGTAGAACCCACAGTAGAACCCACAATTGGTTTAAAAGAACTGACTGATCAAATTCAGGCAGTGATGCAGCGCCTGAATGAGCGAGTGCATGCAGCAATGAAGCTGCTGCTGGAAAAAGCCCAAGAACTATCTACAATAAATGCTAAAAATCAGGAGGACCCAACATCTTTCAGCTCCCAGTTAACTCCAATGCAACTATTGCTAGAACAAACTGCATAAAGCAGTTCCCAGGCAACACCTTTGCCTGCTCCCCCCGTGACTCGATGGTCAAAAATTATATGTGATGCTATACTAGAAGGACAGTGGGAACCCGCAGGACACATGGCATGTCCTGTAGCATGTCCTGCCGTGTTCAGAGATGGCAATCCTGTGTGTGAGCAGCATGAATGGAAAACCTTGCAACAGGTAAAAAACCACAGTAAAAGAGCACAGCTTGAAATCTGAAAAGTGCTCCAGCAATGATAGATTGGATTCATATTGCAGATATCAATTCTCCAGCCTGGATTGCCTCCAATCTGGTCACGATCATCAAACTGTTAATAATATATTTACAACTCTGTTATTCATATGTTACTGCCCAACAGCTTCAATGGCAGGCACCTTCCTGGACATTCATTGCTTGTGCCTGTGGCATTCCAGTCCCTGAATGCTACAGATGGAAAACAAGCCAGAAGGACAAATAGTAGCACTCCATTAAGAGAGCTTTTTGATCATAGCTGTGATTCATTGTCCACAGCCTTTGTAGTTTTAGAAATTTGTATTGTTGTGCAGCTGGACACCAACCCTGATTGGATGTTCTTCTGTTGTTTTGCTGTGACATTCATGTTTTACTGCACACACTGACAGACATACGTCTCAAGAACACTGCGCTTTGTCATGATTGGTGTGACTGACGTACAAATCTTCATAATAATCATGCATTTACTGGCAGTGATTGGAAGACCATCTTTTTAGCAATCTCTGATTCCAAGACCGAATCTTCGGGTGCAGTTGGCAAAAAGGGATCCACTTTAGCAGGAACAAGTGTCCTCTCGCTTTTTCTTCATATTGGCTCCGTGATTGCCTTGGCTGCAATGATCTACAAGAAATCTGCTGTGCAGTTCTTTGAGAGGCATCTCTGCCTCTACATCTTGACTTTTGGCTTTGTGTGTGCCAAGATCACAAATCAACTGGTGGTTGCTCACATGACCAAGAGTGAAATGTATTTATATGACACAGCATTCATAAGCCCAGTATTGCTGTTCCTTGACCAAATGTTTTAGCATCTTTATTGATAAGTATATTGTCCTCTGGATTGCCCTGATCCTGTCCCTGTTTGATCTGCTCCAATACTGTGCCAGAGTGTGCAGCCAGAATTGCTGCCCACCTGCACATCCACATGTTCCGCATCAAGGGCTGCCCCATGCACTCGAACCATCACTAGGGATGGGAGCTGCCACAGAGGAATGGAAAAAGACAGGTTTCTACAGGAATGGATGAAGACTTGTAAGAGACAAATGCTAAAAGCAGATGAGAACAAAGTAATTTATAATAATCAGTGTTGTATAACTTTTCTTCTTTGTTATCAGTAACACTCCTTAACTAGTCTCCTGCCTGAGAGAGTGAATTCAGAGTTCACCCTAGTCAACTTTCCATGTAGTCAACTCTGTTGATTCCAAGCCTGGAAAAGCATGCAGGAAACAAATGCTCTGTCTTTGTAATAACCTTGATTAGTAATTTCTCTCTATATGGTGAATGGATCCCCACCAACTGGAGTTTCTAATATAGTATAATTGCATCTGCAATCTGACTTGCTTTTAATTTTAACATTTCATCATCTCTTAGTGAAATACTTGTTTAGTGTCCCCTTGGAATTTATTTACTAAAGACTTAAGCTGGTGAAAACCCAAAGATATCTTACTAAGTTGTGTGGCTGCAGCAGCTGCCAAGTAAGAGCCAAGCTGGGGTGGTTTTTACATGTGCATTGCTGACAAAGCGGTTTCATGCTGAACAGGGTCACAGTAAGCCTTCTGCATGCAGTGAACACGGCAAGCCCTCTGAAGATGAAAAACCAGATGGTCAGCTCCAGAGAAGATAAGAGGAACACTTCTGGCCAGAGCAGCTGATCTGAAATTCATCCCAGACTGACAGATCTCCAAGGGCCCTGGAATCTGTCACTCTGAAACCTGCTGGTCAGGCATCAGGACACCTCTGAGGGGAATTCAACAACAGCTGCACCCAAGCCTTTGAGCTTTGCATCTGGACCACAATGGGTACCGAGTAAATGGACTCGGCCAGCAAGGAAGGAAAAGAAGGAAGAAGGATCATCAAGTCCTTGCTGAGACAGCTGGTGGTTGAGGCCGCTGGTGAACAACGCCCTCCTGACCCAGACTGGGTTGTAGCGTGCATTTTTGATCGCCAAGGCTCCTTGGGATTGTTGGAACTTTCCCAGGACTTGCATGAGTGGCAAGAAAAAGAGTGTCCTCAGTGTCAGGAAGTAATAGTTATAGAAGTGAGCTGCGGAGTTTGTGGTGCACAATTTGAGAGAGAGACACCAAAGCTTTGGAGTGAGGGTGGTTTGTGTGACCATTGCTATAGTGGTACCCTTGCTGCCTTTTATCAAGCAGCACAGGTAGTGTTGAGAATACCTAACCCTGTTCCTGACGATTTTGTTGGAGTAGCAGATTGGAGATTTGCACAGACAGTGTGGGCCATTAAGAGAGAGATATGGTAGGTCCACATGGTAAGACGTTCTTGCGTGTTGCGTGCCTTTTGCTCATGGTGTCAACAAGTGTTGCAGGATCTTCTCAATTAGTTCATTAATTTTCTAAGAGAACTAATGTATGGGTGACGATTGCCAATGTGACTGGACAGGATTCTATTTGCCTTAGCCTGGCAATCCCCAAGACCCATTCAGAACTAGTTTAACAGGAACACCCCTTTGGAGCCCTCACGAATTTAAAGGTTATGTGAAAAATGAGACATTTCTGAATTTTACTGTGGCAAACAACAGTCTGGTTGTCAGGTTTCACAGCCACCCAGGCTGATGAAGGCTGGCAGCGTGAAATTATAGAACAACTTAATGATACGCTTACTTCACCACCTGAAGAATTAGACCTCCTTGAATGTATGAATGCCAGGTCTATGAATAGAAGTGAGGGAGGTTGGGTGTCCTTTGAGCCCCCCCACAGAGCAGAGTTTAAATATACATAGCCAGAAATGGGCTGCAATAAATTCAGCTTGACTATCTAGTAGCAGTGTACACCAACAACTCTATTCCAAATGTAATTTGACTGGCAAACCAGTGCAATGCCTTCCACCAGGAACATTTTTAATATGTGGGGACCATGCTTGGAATGGAGTCCCAGCCAGCCCACATGGGGCCCCATGCTATTTAGGGAAGCTTACCCTGTTTCACCCTAACATAACCGCATTGATGACTTTAGCAAAAGTTACTCAGAGAAAGCATGCCACACATGAGTTGGACTGTACAGACATAAAAAATCCTAAATTCTGGTCCCAAGCTAGGACAGTGTTAACATTCATGTTTATACCAGGGAGCAACAGCCACCAGAGCAATGACTACATTGAAGCAGATGGCATGCTGGACCAAATCAGAATTGAATGTGACCAGTCAAATTTTAGGTAAGCTATCAGCGGATGTTACCAGTGTTAACCATGCTGTTTTACAAAACCGTGCTGTGATTGATTTTTGCTTTTAGTACACAACCATAGGTGTGAAGAGTTTGAAGGAATGTGTTGTATGAACCTGTCAGACCATTCTGGATAAATTCACAAGAAATTGCAATTAATGAAGAAAAAATTACATGATTTAAAAGAACGTGATGATGCATTTAAAGATTAGTTAAGTAGCCTTAGGATTACAAGATAGCTGAAGTTTGTTATTAAGAAAGTGTTTGTTATATTATTACTTGTAGTGGTAAGATTATTAGTACTAAGTTGTGTAATGTCATGCATTAAGAATATGTTGTGTAAGACAATACCTAATGCTTAGCTTGTGCAAAGGAAAAAAGGGGGAATTGTAGCAGGATTTTTGGAGACAGACACAGAGAGGCCTGACAATGCTG
>JANEHK010000149.1:228305-244026 GCA_025960845.1 Tachycineta bicolor | reverse complement strand
TTTTTTTTCTTTTTTTTTCCCTTTGTTTTTTCCTCCCTTCTTTTCTTTTTTGCCCTCTCCTCGGAACTGTTCCAACCTCTCCGGACTAAGGACCTGGGGAAGCACCGGGGGCCTCCACAGGGGACCCACCCCACCAAGACCAGCCCTGCACATCTCCTTTTCTCCCAACGCCAGCGGAGACGGAGCGGTGGAGCACAGTGACTATCTTCAAGAGGAGACTTTCTTTCTTTAAGTTTGTTATCCCTCTGTAAGCAGCACGAAGCTCTTGTCATCGGGTATTGTGCTGGGAGTGCTTTGCCTGTTTAATAAACAGGTTTTTTCCACTTCTCTCTGAGGAAGTCTTTTCCCAAACTGGTTGGGGGAGAGGAGGAGGGCCCCGTGGGAGGGTTTCTCCCAAAATCTGCCTGAAACCACCACACACCAGCATAAAGAACAGGCACGGTCACTGGCAGAAACATCTCATTGTGGATAGCTTTCTCTTTCATGAGGGTATTAAAAAGCCAAAGCACAAGAGGAAAAGGAAAAGCCTGCAGAATAGAGATGACCTCCAGTTTCTGGCAGACCTTGAGGAACTCATCAATAAATTTCAAGTGTTGTCACTGAGACACACAAAGCAGTCACACGCAGACAAGAGATTTTCGCAATGCAGAGGTCCTTTCGATTCCAGCTCACAGCTGAGAGAGTGGAGAGAAGAGAGCCCCTTTGTTTATTTTTTACTTTTTATACATTTGTGGGTCTAGCAGAAGATTGGCTTTTTGGGGTTTCCACCCCTCAGCCTCAGTGGCCAGACCAATTATCAGTTACAATTGTTTTCAGGTTAGAAATATGCAAACAAAGGACAGAGAATGAAAAACAAAGGATTTGTTTATGTTACATCTGTGGGAAAAGGTAGAAAACTGCTCTAATATTCTACAGTAACTAAAAGATCTGACTCCATTTATGAAATTCAAAAAGGCCTTAAAAAACTCAGAAAAACCAGGGTAACAAAGTGTTAAGGATTTTGCATAAAAGTTACACATTTTATCATGAAAATCCATGTCCCAGTGTCTTCAGGATTAATTTTGATCCTTATTACTCTGTGCCATATATCCAGTATGACCCATTGCTTTATCTTCGCAGGACCTCTGATATAAAGTCTAAGAAGAAGCATGGCAGACCTGTCAAAACCAATGACACCATGACAAAGCTGCCTTTTTTACAAGGGTTCAGTTACCCTATTCCCAGTGGGAGTTACTATGCACCCTATGGAATGCCTTACACATCAATGCCTATGATGAATCTTGGTTACTATGGTCAGTATCCAGCTCCTCTGTACCTGTCTCATATGCTTGGAGAGGCTTCCCCATTTATGAGACCTACTGTGCCCCCACCCCAATTCCATGCAAGCTCTCATATGAAGATGTCCACCACTACCAAACGTAAAGCAAAACAACGAGTGCATCTACAGGCCCCTATGGGAATGGGCCTTGGAGACATGCAGTCCTCTTTGGTTTCTCCAAAGGTTGGAGGAACAAGCCTTTTGTCATGGGTTAGTACAGTTTGGTTTTTTAGTTATAGAGGAATGTAGAATGATTTTCCGGGTCAGGACCTGGGAATTGCTTTAGAAAGGACAGGGACCTATCAGAAGATTAGTTAGAATACTGGTATCTGTTTTGACCACTGAAAATTGTTAGCTACGACTTTGGGAAGTACCATATAAAACCCCTTGATTTCCTGTAAGTAAGCTTGTTCTTTCCTTCTTTCCTTTGGCCAGTGAGAGACAGGGAACATCGAGTTAGGCCTGCTGCTCCCCCCTTTTTTGGGGGGGGAGCTGGCCTGAGGCCTGGCTGGATTCTATCAGCTCCCGGGTTGGGGGGGGGCGTGGGGGGAGAGGAGGGGAAAGAAAGGTTGCTGCTTTACAACAACTTTCTCCAAGCTTCCCTGGAGCAGGGAGAGATCTCTGACGGGCCCCTGATAAAATCTATGGCACCATTTAGGCTGAGGCCACCCTGATTTACACCGAGGGGTGGGATGAGAAGGCATTTATGATCCTGCCTGGTTTTTTTGTGATTCTGGACTGCCTGGGTGCTCTGGTCTCTGATGTTTCTTCGTGAGTTCTTCCTCCCCTCACCAGCACAGCCTTAAACATCTAATAACAGGAGCTACAGAGGGAGAGACAAAGACTCTGGGCAGATATAACCCTTTCCTGGCAACATGAAGCTTCCAGAGCTTGGCCCTTCTCTGAGAGAGAAAAGAGACAGAGTGAGCATAAAGAACAACAACATGAAGTCAATAGAGCAAGAGTAAAAAGACTATTGGGACAGAGGGTTAAAGAATTAGTTTTCTATTTTTATTTGAGCCATGGAAATGAACTCTATATTTAGATTAACCCTTTAAATCATGGAAAAGATATGCATTTGGGGAGATGATTGTTTAGATTTGTGTGTGGATTTAAGCAAAGGTGTTTGTGATGGACTAAGTAATATTAATCCTATAAGATGCTTGAACAGAGATAGAGATGAGAAACCCTCTGCACCAGTGAAAAAGTGAGAAGATATCTCTGTACCTTAAGATGAAGAATCCTTTGCTTTTATAGTTATTCATCTTTAAAAGGTGACCCCCCAATATGCAAAAATCTAAGACCCATGATTGTGGTAGCTCACCATGAGACTAGACAACCGCCGATGGCAAAAGAAAAAGAGTCTGCTCTCTGGCTTTGGGTGGGATCTTACAGCTTTTATTCTCCAGTCCTGCCCTGCTTTGGCTGGAGATCTTCCCCGATAACTTTCCGGGCCAGAGAGAGCCCGGCCCTCCCCTGTCGGGGCTTTTTCCCCAGGGGGCAGGGCCCAGAGGCAAGGCCCAGAGGCACCACCCAATAAGGGAGAAGCGGGAGGGGAACAGGGCTGGGTTACATTTCAGTGTGGGGGATGGGCACTGTGGGGCAAGGACAGATCATAGGACAGATACATAGAAAAAACATTACAAATCCGATGAAATATAAACCAAATTAATGCATTACAACACATGACCCATAAGCAGCTTGGGACCCTGCTAATGGGAGGGGTCACAAAAGCAGGTTTCTCCGGGCGGTTGTTTTTTGACAGTTAAAAAACCCACAAGAGAACTGTTCTAAGTTGTCAGTGAAATCCATGACTCTAAGAGAGACTCTTCCCCTAAAGAATTGATGAAAGAATATTGTCAGATAGTAAAACTGACTGAAAATTACAAGTTTTGTCTTTATGTTGTTTTGTAGGAAAGTTAACAGTTTGAAAGGGGAGGGAAGAGTGTTTTTAGAGTTTCATTCTGTTTTGTTTTACTTTTTTTTCCCCCCAACTTTTCCTTTCCATTCTTTTAATGTGTGTTAATAAAACTATTTGTTCATTTTTAAAGTTAAGCCTGCTTTGTTTTTCTCCTAGTCTCTCTCCCACAGAAAAAAAGTGAGTACTAAAACCAGAATTTAATAAATGTAAAACCACTACACCTTTCAAGTGGCCGACTTCACAAAAGAAAACACAAACATAAGCACAAGCATAAGGATGAGCAGATATTGGGGACATATTAAGATCTGAGTGGTCTCTGCTAGCAAGTCCACTGGCTTCTCCAGCCATGCAGTCAATGAAAGGCTAAGCAGCTTAGATAAAGACTTCTTGCTCAACGAGAAAAGAAAACACAGGGAGAAGCAGAAGCACCAGCATTGTGAAACCAGACACAAAGGCTCAAAGAGCAACTTTGAAGCAGATACACTGTCCATGTTATCACTTTCTGATGCCCAGCAGTGGACACAGAGTAAAGATAATAGTGACTCAAGCAATGATCCTGTTCACTCTTGCACAAAGAGTTACTCTTGTAATACTGAGAGTAATGGAAGGTCTGAGTCCCTGAACATGATTAGTGAAATGAATTCCTCAAGTGATAATGAGGACAATGATTCAAGTGGGAATAAAAGAAGAAGCTTTGAAGGGTTTGGAACTTACAGGGGAAAGGACATTCAGCCCTTCAGGACAAATAGGAAGAACAGAAGTACTTATGATTCTTCAGCTTCTTCAGGTAAACTCTGCTTTATTCTATTTTACCTTACTGCATTTAAAATTTAATGCCAAACAAAGAGGGACATGCCATTTATACCTAATATATTTATGAGTCAATAACTTCTCTGTTTTTTTGTAATTGACTGCTAGTCTGCATCCAGACTCTGGGGAGATCAACAAGAAAGTTGTGCATGCCTTAAGCCTAAACCTTTAAATGTCTTTGAGTTGTTGCACATTTTTTGGAATATTTGTTCTGCCTTCACCTATCTCTCATAGCTTGTTGAGCTTCTGCAAAAAATCTCACCATTACATTCTACAACAGCATCAATTATAATACCTGTTGGCAAAGTAGGTATCCCTCTTATTGGTATCTACTCTCGTGGAGTGGTAGTCATTGCCTAGCCTTTGGAAGAACAGCCACAGTACAGAGAAGAATCCCTGCTCTGGCTCACAAAGCATACAAAAGCCATGTGTTGATGAGAAGGACCAGCTGCATGGGAAGTTGTGGAGCTGGGTCTGTGTCCCATGACTGCTGCGGTGTACTGCTGATCCAGAGGGATCCATCATGTTGATGGCTGTGCTGAATATATGGAGATCCTGGGTACAATACCAGTGTAAATCTGTCACTTCAAGTTGGCAGGTGTCATGTAAAGTAATTATCCTGAGCACTGAGTGGCTATGGGAAGGGACTGGTGTAATGGAAGCAATAAACCCTCACCAACTGACTGAAGAGTTTTAGGTCTCATGACTTGGATATATAAGCCGGGTAGATGAAGAAGGAAGAAACTCCTTTCAGATGCTAAGGACATCACCTGCAGAGAGACATAAAAAAAGGAGTCTGAATCTTGTCTGAGAGACTGAATTGTACTTTACAAAAGGGGACTGCTTTTGTGATGACAGAGGCAGGTGTTTTGCTGCAATATAAATGAATTTTGCTTGGAAGCAAGCCCAGAGCTCCTGCACCATCAGGTACTTATCACAAAGCAGATTTCACACTAGGTTCTGGAAAAGGGTGAGCTTTACTGAACCAACCAGTGGTGGATGACACTGTGATGTGCTTAAAAAAGAGCTTCAAAAAACCCATAATTCATAGCCTCCAAAATGAAAAGCGAATCAGCTAAGAATTTGTATAACCCACCAAAGTAAGGCTCCAAAGTGTTTTTTTTTACTTGTAACTGAATTCCAAAGACTGTTCAGGCTTAAGCCACCTAGACATGTCCATTTCCTTCACTGAGATCAGTGTCTGGACTATAGCAATGAACAACAGTCTAAAATGAGAGCTTACCCAATGAAAATATTCCCATTTGTGATACTGTATTATATCAGACCAATTGTGACACCTAGAAATGAGACACCAAAACATATTGGAAAAGAGAATTCAGTCACTGCTCGTATCAGGGTTACTACATGCCTGACAAATAACAAAAATATTCTCCATCAAATGCTCCCGTGTCTATTGCATTAAGGAAGTTGTGTCCTAGAAGACAAGGGTTAAAAGTCTTAAAAGTTTTTAACAAGGCTATTTATAGGTCTTTTAGCGGAACTTTATGATTTTACATTTTGATAGCAGTTGGATTTGTAGCCTTTTTGCTTTTTGAACAGATGTTTACTAAACCTTTACTTCCAATTTAATATATTTCACTTAGATGCAACAAATTACCAAAATTCTCAACACTGCTGAACCCAAAAGAATTTCCAAAGTAGAGGCATGATTCCCACCAGGCTTACTTGGAAATATAATTAGTAAAAAAAAAGACCATTTCATGTTATTTTCCTTCAGTTTATTGTCCATGCTGATAAAAGCATAAGATGGTGTGGTAGAACTTGCAGTAGGAGCTCTGTCAGATTTGCTGTTTAAACCTTTAAAACTTTTTAAAATACTTTTTAAACCATGATACTGTCTAAGATCTCAGTGCAGCTTTTTATCCTCTCTGCCTTTGAGCTTCACTGGTATTCCCAACATAGGCCTGCACTTGAGTCTAGCCATAACTGTTGACCAGTTCTCACTGAGGGGGGAAATAAACTTTTCCATTATAACCTTGACCTTCTTTCTGCTAATTCACCTTACATTTCCCTGTGGTGGCTAAACAGTGATTGACTAATCATAAAATAAAAGGTAAAAGAAAAAAAGTCCTATAAGAGTGTGATTGGGATATGCAAAGCAATCACATGAGAGATGAGAGATTTTGCAGGGCAGAGAGTTCCTCCAAGCTAGCTCAAGGCTGAGCCAAGGCGAAGAACAAGGCAGAGCGAGCCTCTGCCTGTTTATTTCTTACTTTTTATACATTTGTGGGTCTGGCTGAAGATTGGCTACTGGAGTTTCCACCCCTCAGCCAACTGGCCGGACCAGCTGTCAGTTACAATTGTTTTCAGGTTAGAAATAGGCAAACAAAGGACAGAGAATGAAAAACAAAGGATTTGTTTATGTTACATCTGTGAGAAAAAGGTAGAAACTGCTCCTAATATTGTGCAGTAGCTAAAAGGTCTGACTCCATTTTATGAACAATCAAAAGGCTTTAAAAAACTCAGAAAAACCAGGGTGACATAAGAGCATATAGCTTTGTCACAGGAAACCGCTTCCATAGCTTAATTGTTCTTTTCATTTGGTATTTGTCATCTTTCACTATATAAAAATTATATATAACACAGATAAGAGAAGACACCCTGAATATTTAGAAGAAAGCTTAAAAAAGATTTATATCACAATTTCAGTGTTATCTTTACTAAGTGGACATTTTGGTATGCTCAGTGATACCATTTGCAACTTCACTGTATGTTGCTGGCAATGAAATATGGAGCAAACCCACCTACATTCAGTGGAGATATCTGTGATACAAGGTTCAAGAGAACCATTTAGTGCTCTTAAGCATTCAGGAATTGTAGTTTGTTTCAATGTAGTGTTCTGGTGCACATGCCATTGAATTGTTGCTATTTTGTAATTTTTATTTGTGCATGTAGTGATTTCACGTTTGCCAATTCCTGTTTCTCAAAATTAGTGTAGTGGTTTAAGTGTCAACCAGAATCATTTACTCTTTTTCTGCTGTGAGTCAGGATTAGGAGAAAAGCAAAGCAGATTCAAACTTGAAAGGTATAAAGACAGATTTATTAACACAACAAGAGAGGGAAAACATTAATAAAAATCAGAATAAAACACGCAAAACACTTTTCCTCTCCCCCAACAGCTTCTTTTCTTTCTCACAGACTGTATAAAGACAAAACTCAGAACTCTAGGTCAGTACTACTTATAAAATAGTCTTTCATCAGTCCATTTAGAGAGAGAAGTCTCTTTTGGTCTGTTATGGTAACTTTGCACAGGAAAGAAGCAGTCTGCTTGTGGCTTTTAACTTTCACAAAAGCAGCTGCCAGGGGAAATCTGCAGTTGTGAACCTCCCATATCACGTAGCCTTTCCTGTGGCTACATATAGTCCATGGACATGCATACTCATGGGGTTTTTAAAGATGAACAGCTCCAAAAGCAAAGGGGTTTCTTCACTAGATCTAAAATCATCTTCATCTCAAGAAACAGAGGTCTTCTTTTTCCCTGGGGGCAGAAGGCTTCTATCTTTCTTTTAATATTCCTCTGTTCAAAATTCTCCATTAGATCACAGCTATTTCAATATTTACTAAGTCCATTGTTGGAGTCCAGGGCATTCCTTTGGCTGCCCTGGAGGGTCAGAGACCTGGACAGGGGGGTCTGGGACCCTGGCCCAGGGCCCAGAGGGATGTTGGCTTTGATCTCAGTCCATGGGAAAGGCTTCCTGCACTGCGGGAAGGATTGCAAGCCACAAGAGTGTGAAAGATTGTAGTTTAGCTTATCACAGGGTGAGAAAACAGTAGGTTTGGGTTTTTAGTATGGAAGTGAACAGGAGCAAGATGGAGGATTTGGGGCATTGTGTTCTGCTTCTTCTTTCTTCTTCCCTCACTCCATTTTCTGCAGTGACAGTGGCACAAAGTAGTTTAAAGAGATTGGGTCAAAGAAGGGATGACCTTTTTAGTATAAGTGATAGGTATTGGCAAATAATGATAAATAGAGAACACATAGCAATTAGTATAAAAGATAGAGACAGCCCAGTCCGGGAGGAGTCACCAGATGTCCGAGTAGCTGCACAGACCTTTGTTGGGCACTGAGAAAATTGTAAGATAAGAAACAATAAACAAAGCATGCAACCTTGAAAAATCAGAACCTGAAGACTCCGTCATTTTCATCCGTCTGGCTCAGAGCTTTGCAGAAGGCAAAAAGACTCTAAAACGACCTGAATCTCGGAGAAAAAACCGAGAACTGGCGTTCCTGGGTGGGCCCCTGGAAAGGGGCACCAAAAGGGTCACAGTGAACCTTCTGCAGTGAACATCGCAAGCTCTCAGAAGATCAAAAGCCAGATGGTCAGCTCTGGAGAAGATAAGAAGAACATTTCTGGCCAGAGCAGCTCATCTCAAATTCGTCCCAGACCGACAGATCTCCAAGGGCCCTGGAATCCGTCACCCTGAAACCTGCTGGTCAGCAAACAGGAGACCTCTGAGGCGAATTCGACAACATCTGCACACAAGCCTTTGTGCTTTGGTAAGAACAGTTGGATCTAGATCATGGGGGGGACCACTTCCCAGGAACAAATCTCTATTTTAGCAGCCCTAAGGGGGGTGATCTCAACACACGGTGTGGCTCTCAAGAAAAAGAGCTTCAGGCGTTGATGCTCTGGGTCCGTTGTAATTACCCTCATTGTGAGACCCATGTCCTATTTGAGCCAGGGTTTTGGCAGGAAGCAAATAGGGAGTTGTATGATAGAGCCACAAAGAAGGACAAAATAGCTGCTAAGCTGTTGTCCACAGGTAGAATTATGTTAGAAGCTATATCGGAGAATACCGATGCAAGTCCCAGGATTGGGCAGCTGCCAAGCAGCAGGGGGAAGGACAGTAGCGCTTTATCTGTCGGCCAAAGGGAGGAGACAGCTGCTTTCCCCAGGTTTAGTACCTCCTCCGGGAGATGGAGGAGGGGGGAGCTCTCAGCTCTCCCAGGGTTCGCCACAAAATTCGCCAAAAACACCAAAAGCTGATCAAATGCCAGTCCCAGGAAAGACGAAACTTCTAATTCATCCTATTGATCAGGAGGAACTGGACATGCTTTATTTTGAAGCAGATCCCGAGGACACATTACACTCATCCCAAGGGGCGGGGGGGGAAGACAGGTCCCACACAGAGTGCACGTCGGAGCCCCTTCACCCCCCCACAGTCACCACGCAGCAGCAGCCCACCGCTCCTTTCTCTTTCTGCGCAGGAACAGGGTGCGCGGGGGCAGGGGGGAGCGGGGGGAGCGCCGGGAGAACAGCAAGTCCCGACCGAGTCGGTAGCGGAGGGCGGGACTGCGGCGAATGCGCGCGGGGACTATCCTAACCTATCTCGCTGGGGCTCGGAACACGGCTGAGGGCGGTCGGGAAGCACGTCAGATTGGGAGGGGGCGGATCAAAGGTGGAGAACAGTTCGCGGACGAGCGGCCTGAGGTTGCGAGCGGCGGGACTGAGGCATTGGAAGAGGCGGGATCCGTGTCGGCAGTTTGGCTCACGCTGATGACGCAAGCTACGGGAAGCAGCACAGTTCAAGATACATCTGTGTCGCGGGGCGCAGGGGGGAAGCCGAAACGAGAAACGCCAAGAAGGGTACTACAAACCCTAGAAACACCAGCGGCGGGTCCAGGCGCAGGTGCGGCAGGTGCGGGATGAAGCCCAAAATGCCATCCTGCTCTGGGCGGGGCAAATTCTGATGACGAGGGAGAAGGGGCGGCCTCTGGGCGTGAGCGGGGAGGGGACACTCCGTCAGGCGCCGCTGGGCCAGGACGGGCAGGGGCGGGGCAGGCGGAGGCAGAACAGGCAGGGGCGGGGCGTGGCCAAGGCGGAGAGTCTCTCCAGGGTGCCACCCCCACGCGGGAAACGTCATGGAGCTCGACTCCGCCCACCAGCGGCACACTGGTCGCGGAACTGCCTGCGCACGGTGATTCAAACTCAGCTGCTGCGTTTCTGCAGATGGGCGCACGTCCAAAATTATCTCAGATTTTACAAATGTACCCAGAAATTGAAAGCCTTTTGAGAACTTGACATACTCCATCAAAGGCCGTGAAGGAAATGTCAGATCCAAATAGTACCGCGAGCCAGCAGATGCCAGCTGTCGACGTGTCATCGTCACCTAGGGGCGGGACTGTGAAACCACAACAAGCACGACAAGCATCAGGCACACCGAGTGAAGCACCTTCCAGCAGCGAGACAACCACATTACACCGCTTTTTTCCAGTTTCATATAAAAAATCAACTTCTTCAGAACAGCAGTTCAAACAAAAGCCGAGACAACCTTTGTCGATGGTGAGGGACGATGAAGCTACAGAAGAAGATCAAGACATGTCAATCACTGATGACGACATCATCCGCATCACTGCTTCAGAGGGCATTCCTATCCGGAAAGCAAAAGCATTTGAGTTTTCACATCATCATCATTTTTGTTATCTAAGGACTTTATGAGGCAGTTTTTCCAACAATTCAGCGAAGCAGCTTCAGAATTCCAACACGACCCAATGTCTTCTTTCTCTCTAATTTTTCTTCCGAGGAAAGGTGTTGCAGAGAAATCGGGAGATGCCCAGCAATCCCTGGTTCCTGTTCTTCAAGAAAAGGAAAAGGAAACAAAACAGGATGAGGTAAAGCCTCAAAAACAGGTAGATCCTGGAAAGGATGAAGCAGCAGTGAAGCTGCAAACACAGCAATCAATTCCAGTGTCGGACAAGATACAGGTTCCTGGTGCACAGGAATTTCTTGCAACAGACTGGACTGAAATAAGAAAGCATGCATTGAAAGGGGAGACACTTCAGATGGGTTCAAGAAGTGTGGCAATGTCAGTGACTTATGATGCACAGGATGCAAACCCAAGATGGGAGCGATTGAAAGCCATTCGTGATAATGGATTGGGGTCTCCGTACTTCAAACAACTTTTAAAAGGGACATTTAATATATATGATTTAACACCATTTGACCTCAAATCCCTTGCTTCAATGATCCTCACTGACTCGCAGTTCATAATCTGGGAGGCAAAATGGAGAAGAGCTCTTAATGAGCTCAGAGACAAATATCAGGGAGGAGCAAATGCAGGCCTTACCATTGCACAATTGGCCGGTGATCTACCCCTTGACAATCCAGCTCTTCAGGCCAGACTTTTTCCTCGAGAAGTGTTGACAGACATCAAGAATGCAGCCAGAAAGGCAATGGTCCAAATTCCACCGACAGGAGTTACAGAAAGTAGTTACACAGACATAAAGCAAGGGCCTTCAGAATCTTTCACCTCATTCATCGATTGTCTCACAGAAGCAGTGGATAGGCAAGTCAATGATGAGGGGGTGAAACCATATTTGATTCAGTGTCTTGCATTTGCAAATGCCAATCCAGAATGCAAACGTGTCATCAGTGCGATGCCAGGCCAACCCTCTATGGCAGAAATGATAGAGGCATGCAGCAAGGTGGGGGGGGGACACCGCAGCACGTTGCAACAATTTTGGGGGATCAAGTGGAAAAGGCTGTCAAAGATGCATTCACGAATTTTCAACAAAGGCAGTGCTACAAGTGTGGCAAACAAGGGCACTTCAAGAAGGACTGCCCACAAGTTACGAAGAAGGAAGACTCATAAGATGCTTGTCCAACATGCGGGAAAGGGAAACATCAGGCAAGCCATCGCCCTGCAAGAAACAATGTGAATGGAAGAACTCAGTCGGGAAACTTCAAAAGGAGCGCGAGACGTCAACGCGCGACGACACAAGTAATGGCGATGACTCAGGAACAGGCTCCGCAACAGGGACAATCCTCGGGGAACAACAGTCCGGCCCCCTCAGCAGGACAATCAGCAGAATCCTCTGCGATCCAGAGTTGCTGCCACCAGGGACGCAATGTGACTTGGCAACTTCCAAAATTATATGTTTTTTGGATGACACACACACAGTGATACCCACTGGTGTCACTGGAACTTCATGGAAGAGACAGGACTTTTTAATCATAGAACACCTCGATTGCCAGGGTGATTGCATTGCCACCCCACGCTGCAGAACAAGTCATGCCAGTGCTCCAGGAACAAGATTCTCCTTCAGGTGAGCACATGGAGGTTCATGCCTCATGGATGAAACACATAGGCCTAGACAGACAAATTCTCGTCTGTGAATTGACCCGTGGTGAGAAAACAATCACAGTCAAAGGGATGCTCGACATGGGGGCAGATGTCATGGTAATTTCATATCTTTTTTGGCCCAGGAGTTGGAACTTAATTGCTCCCTTGAGTCCTCTTCCAGGCATAGGGGGGGAACACCTTGTGTCTGCAGAGTGAAGATACGATTGTTGTCTCAGGGCCAGGAGGTAAGACTGCAATCATTCACCCATTTGTTGTGCAAAGACCTATCACAGTGTGGGGAAGGGACATTTTAGTGCAATGGGGCATGAGGTTGGAAGTGGATTTTTAGTGGGGGCCACTGTGGCACTCACCACTTTGAAATTGACCTGGAAAACAGACAGTCCTGTCTGGGTGGATCAGTGGCCCTCGAGAGAAAAAAATTGAGTGCTCTCAAAAATTTGGTCAGGGAACAATTGGAAAAGGGACACATTGTACCAACAAACAGTCCCTGGAATTCCCCAGTGTTTGTCATTTGCAAGAAAGTCTCTGGCTCGTAGAGACTGCTTCATGATCTCAGGAAGATCAATGAAGTCATTGAGGAAATGGGACCACTTCAGCTGGGGCTTCCATCTCTCTCAATGATTCCGAGAGATTGGCCACTTGTGATCATTGATCTCAAAGATTGTTTTTTCAACATCCCACTTCATCCAGATGATGCTCCTCAATTTGCTTTTTCCATTCCAAGCGTCAACAGGGAGGAGCCTCTGCAGAGATACCATTGGGTTGTTCTTCCCCAAGGTCTCAAGAACTCCCTGACCATCTGCCAATGGTTCGTTGCACGAGCGCTGTCTCCAGCACGGGAAAAGCATCCAGGAGCGAAGATCATACATTACATGGATGATCTGCTCATTGCAGCACCGACACAATAAGAATTGCAGAAAGCTCGTGACTGTGTGGTCACAGAAGTGTAACGTGCAGGATTGGAAATTTCCGCTTCAAAAATTCAGGAGGTTGCACCTTGGAAATACCTAGGATGGAAAATCACTGAACAAACAGTGAAACCACAGAAAATTGAAATTAAAGCAGAAGTCAACAACTTACAGGATTTACAACAACTTTTGGGAGAAATCAACTGGATGAGACCGATCTTGGGGGTCACAAACGATGAACTTGCATCATTGTTCAATCTCTTGAGAGGGGACACCAACATCAAATCTCCCAGAAATCTCACTCCCAAAGCTCAGGAAGCCCTTGAGAAAATTGCTGGAGCCCTCCAGCAGAGACAGGCACATCACTTTGTAACATCATTACCATTCTTTCTTGCAGTGTTGGGGGAAAAAATACAGTTGTATGGGTTGATTTTTCAGTGGGACTCATCACAAAAAGACCCACTGTTGATTTTAGAGTGGATTTTTTTATCTTACAGGTCTCCGAGGACGATCCTCTCAAGTCTGGAGATGATAGCTCAGATCATCATCAAAGCTAGGACCAGGCTGCTGACAATGGCGGGCAAAGATTTTACAACAATTTACCTGCCTTTGAAAAAAGATTATTTTGATTGGGCATTGCAGAAATCAGGGGATTTGCAAATTGCACTGTTAGATTACTCTGGTGTTTGTACCATTTATTTTCCAAGCCATAGGCTGCTGAAGGCAAAAATAAGTTTTAGGGAAAAGCCAAAAATAAGTGAGGTGCCGTTGGATGTGATAGCGATATTTTCTGACGGCTCAGGGAAAACTCACAAATCAGTAAGCACATGGCAGGATGCCACCACGGGGGAGTGGAAATCAGATATAAGAATAGTACAAGGTTCACCACAAATAGTGGAATTAGCAGCAGTGGTCAGAACTTTTGAGCTGTTTCAGCAACCTTTTAACTTGATCACAGATTCAGCTTATGTAGCTAATGTGGTCAAGAGACTTGAGGGTTCGCTCCTGAAGGAGGTTGACAACAAAGATTTGTATTCATATTTACTGTGCATGAGGACATTGTTGCAGAACAGAAAACATAAATACTTTGTCTCTCACATCAGGGCACATTCATCCCTCCTGGGATTTTTAGTAGAAGGTAATGTGTCGGGGGCTTTCCCCAAGATGCAGGTGGTTTGAGAGTCTTTTGCCCTCTGCAAAGCTCTGTGCCAAATGGAAGAATGAGACGGAGTCTTCAGGTTCTGATTTTTCAAGGTTGCATGCTTTGTTTATTTTTTCTTATCTTACAATTTTCTCAGCGCCCCACAATGGTCTTTGCAGCTGCTCGGGCATCTGGAGACTCCTCGACTCCAACTCTGACTCCTCCCACGCAGGGCTGTCTCTATCTTTTATACTAATTGCTACGTATTCTTTATTTATCATTACTTGCCAATACCTATCACTTCTACAGGGCTTGTAATTCTTCTCATGATCTTGCCATGTTTGCTTCGATGAATATGGCAAGCCATGGACAGGGTTGCCAAAGAGGTGTTTTTGGTTCAAACAGGAGGGGGAGATGTTGGAGTCCAGGGCATTCCTTTGGCTGCCCTGGAGGGTCAGAGACCTGGACAGGGGGGTCTGGGACCCTGGCCCAGGGCCCAGAGGGATGTTGGCTTTGATCTCAGTCCATGGGAAAAGCTTCCTGCACTGCAGGAAGGATTGCAAGCCACAAGAATGTGAAAGATTGTAGTTTAGCTTATCACAGGGTGAGAAAACAGTAGGTTTGGGTTTTTAGTATGGAAGTGAACAGGAGCAAGATGGAGGATTTGGGGCATTGTCTCTTGCTTCTCCTTTCTTCTTCTCTCACTCCATTTTCTGCAGTGACGGTGGCACAAAGTAGTTTAAAGAGATTGGGTCAAAGAAGGGATGACCTTTTTAGTATAAGTAATAGGTATTGGCAAATAATGATAGATAGAGAACATGTAACAATTAGTATAAAAGATAGAGACAGCCCAGTCTGGGAGGAGTCACCAGATGCCCGAGCAGCTGCACAGACCTTTGTTGGGCACTGAGAAAATTGTAAGATAAGAAACAATAAACAAAGCATGCAACCTTGAAAAATCCAAACCTGAAGACTGTCTCTTTGTTGCGTCTGGCTCAGAGCTTTGCAGAAGGCAAAAAGACTCTAAAACCACCTGAATCTCGGAACAAAAAACAGAGTCCATCACAAATGCCTTTGTTTATCTCTACAATTTAAACATTCTCGTCATCTCCCCAAAATGCATATTTTTTCCACAGTTTGAAGGAATATTCTAGCATATTACAGTCTGTTACCACAGCTCACAAAAGGCTTTCAGCCCAAATATCAAGGCATCTTCTCCACCACCTAATCACTTACGATATAACTTCTCTTTCACCAACTCTGGTACCTTCATACTGTCTCTTTATATATCTGTCCTAGGGTGACTTTATGATGCTTGTATCCCCAATCGTCTGTTCTGTTTCTGCTCTATATTGAGTTCTGTGCCTTTGAGACTGGTTCTAAGAGCAAAGAGAATCACGGGGTTTGTTTTGAGAAAACTGCCTGACTCCTCCACATTCTTCTCTGGACGGAGTGTTCGGTAGAGGCTTGGAAAGACTGCAGGACAGAATTTTTTTTTGCTTTTTGTTAGTTTCAGCTAG